>PVKU01000869.1:0-380924 GCA_004027475.1 Anoura caudifer
GAGTCATATAACAACTTAGAAGTACAGGGGGAAAATGTGAATTCTTTACTTTGTGTACACTTAATCTGTCTTCCACATAAACCATACTTGCAGGTTAGCATGGAAACAAACTGGTAGACACAGCCAAGTTAAAAGCTAGCCTGGCCTAGTTGTTTGAATAGTCCCTGGAAGTGATGATTAGTCTCTAACATTAAATGCTCCTTCTCCTACTGCCTTTTTCACACCATCTCTACTGCCCAGCTGCTTTGCCAAAATAGCGTCTGGGGTTTGGGGCAAGAGTGAGTGCAGGTCTTTGGATATGGTGTCCTTGGTCTCTAGGCTCTGCCTGTGATCTCCCCTGTCACTGCTGACCACCACCACTGAATTCTGCAGCTGTTAAATTCATGGTAAGCTCTGGCCTGGGTGATGCCCTTGGGGATCCCTGGCAACCTCCCACTGGCAGACACACCTCTGCTCAGCTCCCATTAGCTTCAGGCACCTTAGTGTCCGCCAAGTTCTCTATCCCAGCAACCCCTGGCCCAGGGGTTCACCTCAGGATCGTCTCACCCCATCATAGCTGCCTTATTCCAAGTCTACTGGCTGGCATCTGACATCTGTCTACATTGATCTGGACCAGGTTCTCCCCACAGTGAGCTGCTTCCTAGAGTCTCAATGGAGCAACAGCGCCAAGATTCCCCAGTGCCCTGGACCTTCCCCTCACTTACCTTGCATGTTTGCACTCTTCTGCCTGGGGCCAGACAAGTGAAATCAGAACTTGGTTCTGACCGTGTGACTTGCCACCATTCTTCCCCTCCCACAATACTAGGAATGGTAAGGGCTGAACTTTCTTGCTATTTCTTACTCTGCTCTGTGCTTCTCCTTTTCTATAACTGCAAGCCTCCTGTCATAGGTAGGAGGGATATTTATCTTATTTGCACTATGGGAAAAATTCAGTGATTAAAATCCTAGAGGCTTAACACTGGACAGGTTGCAGTGGTTCTCAAAAGTGGTTACAGACCAGGAATGTGAATGAAATGCAAATTCTCAGGCCCTCCTCTAGAACTAAGGAATCAGAAACTCTGGGGCTGTGGACTAGCCGTGGGCAGCTGACCAGGCTCTCCAGGCGATCCTGATGCACGTTGAGGAGCTCTGGCTTTACAGATTTCAGCAAATTCTTTTGCTCCCTTTTATGGGTTCCAAGTGGAACGTCTTATTAAATAAACCAAATATGTCCCAATCAACCTAGTTGATTAACATTGCTAGATAAACTTGAAATATTTTTTGGTTAAAAAAAAAGAAAGAAGGAAATTTTCAGCCTTAAAAAGGGAAGGAAATTCTGACACATGCTCAAAAAAAGAAATACTGTATAAATCCAGGTGTGTGAGGTACCTGCAGTAGTCAAATCACAGGTACAGAAAGTAGAATGGTGCCTGTCAAAGCCAGGGATGGAGCTGGTGACCCGGGAGTTACTGCTTTATGGGGACAGAGTTTCAGCCTGGGAAAATGAGAGGAGTTCTGAGATGGGTGGTGGTGATGTCTGCCCAACAGCGTGAATGTACTTAATGCCACTGAACTGCCAATTAAAAGGGGCTAAGCAGTACATTTTGTTATGTGTACTCTACCACATTTAACATTTTTTAAATTAAAAATAAAATAAAAGATTAAAATTGTGAGTTAAAAATGGCTTAAGTTCTTAAGCAACAGGTATTGATTTGAGGGAAGGTCACACAGCTAACTCACATCTGGTTATCTGTGGAACATAATCCTGGACGTTAGTCAGAGTCCAGATCTAAACAGATGCTTCTAGTAAGTGTGGGTGTTTCACTAGATCTCACTTGAGTTTCTGAGCTGCCCAAAGTGTGATAAGAAGATGATCAAATAGATCTGGCTCTAGAATTTAAATAGGATAGCTGGTCTCAGTGTGGCTATTGAGATAAAAGATAATATATACTAGAAATTTTTGCCTATCTCAGGCTGAAAGGCCTTGGGCATCAGTTAACTCCTAGTGGTGTGTATCCTTTACATCAAAGTATTGGCACACCATCAGCTTCTCCCCATCTGCTGGAAGGATGAGCCACAGGGGAAGGCCTGGCACTGTACCCTGTCCGTTGGCCCGAATAGGCGGTCTTCTAGGTCCCTTTGTTGCTCTACTCTGCCAGTCACTGGCTGTCGTGGTATTGTCAGGTGCTGGAGCTTTGCAACTCCTTCTACCTCCAAGTAATATGCACTGGTTGCCCACCCAATAAAATAATATTCTCAATATAAACAATTCATGTGCTCTCAATCTTGTTAAAGAATGAATAAAAGCATCTTTAGGAAACTGCTCCAGGCTAATCAGAACCAGAGAACTTACTGCACAGAGCACAGCTTCAACACTCGTTCCCACAGCCCTTCACAACCCACCGGGACGCACCTCTCACGGGAAACTCTGTGCCACTGTCCCAATCCCATTTCCATGCTGCACAAATTTCCTGGGAGAGAGAAAAGAATTTTTTATTACACACCTTTTCATTTTGCAAAGTGTTTAATCCTATAATTATGATATAATCAGCACGGAAATTTTTGAGGACTGCATGTTTGAAATGCTGACTTTTCTAGCAAAGCCATATATTGTCAAGCAGGTGATAGAAACATTTTTCTTCTTTTTGTTGTTTATTTTTTATTTTTCAGTTACAGCTGACATACAATAATACATGAGTTTCAAGTGCACAACAGTGTGTAGGCATTTACATAACTTATGAAGTGATCCTCTGATAAACCTAATGCTCATCTGACACAATACATATTTATTATAATTTAAGGGGGGACCCCGCAAAAAAACAAAATTTATTTATAAGAAATTGTGTTTTTATTCTTACATATTTAAACTTCAGTCACCTTAAAATACTTTCCATTTGATGCAATACACTTATTGGGACATTTTTTTCACTGCTCAAAACAGTTTTTGAACTCATCAAATCTGATGCTCTTTAGTGCTTCTGCCATTTTTCATTTCATCTTCTCCACATCAGCAAAACATTTTCCTTTAAGGACATTTTTCATCTGGGGAAACAAAAAAAGTCTCTTGGGGTGAGGTCAGGTGAATAGAGAGGGTGGAGCATAAGGGTCATGCCATTTTTGGTCAAAAACTGCTAAATACTCAGCATGGTGTGGGCATGTGGACTCAGAAATCATCCATCAAGAAATGGGCAAATGCATTGAAAGAGCCTTAAAAACAACCTCTCACAACAACACCAGCTGGTACACTGATACTGATGGGTTCCTAGAACACTCACCTAGTGGGAGAAGCCTGTACTGCAAGGAGCCCACCCTCCAGAACATGATTCCTGTTTTTTTTTGGCCCCCATCTCATATTATTGACTATACTCCTTCTACTGCACTTTGTACCTCCAGAGAAAAGTCTGTGGACACCTAATCTGACTCTGGTCTCAAAACTCTGTTTTTACAAGACAATGTTCTCATAAGCCTCAGGAAAAAAAATAGTGAGATATTTATTTTAACTGTGTTCATTAAGGTGTTTTAAAAACAAAAGTACCTAGAAAATAAACATCAGCTTTCCATACTTTTGAGCACCACCACCAATCCTTATAATGTGAAGTGTTAACTTCTAGTCAGACTCTACATTGAATAAGGTTCATTATGTTCCTGGTTACAAAATAAAGTTTATTATATTATCGTGGAAGAGTTAGAAAAACATACCATTCACTAAAATTATGGGGAGGCCATGTTGTCTAATGGAAAATCCCTGGGCTTTGTAATAGCCTAGGCTTTTCATGTATTGGCTGTGTGGGTGTAGCTGCATAACCTACCATAGACCCAGTTGTCTTCAGCTGTACAGTTGGAATTTTATCTCTGAGGGCTTTTTAATGCTTAAATGAGATACTCTGTGCAGAGCAGCAAGTACATACTTGGCATATGGTATTCACCAGGACACAATAGTTATCAGAAAGGTGTGTGAGAGTGACAAGAACAGAACATGGAGAAGCAGTTGGCTGAGTTCGTGGGCTTCATTGTGATGTCGGGTCTACCATGACTGTCTTCAGTTGTGCCTGAATCTATTTAAGCCCAGTCTTATTTATTTGAGACCTGAAGCAACTAAATCTGTCATCAATTTCTCATGATTAATATTTGAATGAAGCAACAATGGGCAAAGCTAATGGATGTGGAGGTCAAAAGTGGGCGGGCAGAGTGTGAAATACACTGGAAACATCTGGAAGGAAACTTACATGGATGCTGAAAATAGCCTAGATCATATTTTACTGATTACATAGATTAGTGCACCTTGCACACTCTGTGTGTGTTAAACCCTAATACAAAGAAAAAACACCAAAAAAGGAAAAAATTAAAAATTACTTCAGTTGGATGTACAGAAGGATCAGAAGTCTCCACATATCAAATTCACTATTAGGTGAAGGGATTAGGAAGTACAAATTGGTAGTTACAAAAGAGTCATGGGGATGTAAAGTACAGCATAGAGAATATAGTCAGTAATATTATAACTATGGATGGTGCCAGGTGGGCACGAGACTTATCAGGTGGACCACTTTGTAAATTATATGAATGTCTAATCACTATGCTGTATACCTGAAACTATAATAATATAAACTGATATTTATTGTCAAATGTGATTGAACTTTTTTGAAAGAAAAATTCACTATTAAAGCTAGACAATTTAGAGCAACAAGTATGAAAGACATATGGACAAAAACTAGGGGGGTGGATATGGGTGGGAGGTAGGGAGGGCTGGGGCGATGGGCTGGGACAGGAGTAAAAGACAGAAAACTGTACAAGAACAACAATTAAAATACAAAAGAAAAAGAAAAAAAAGCTAGACAATTTTATTTTTAAAATCCCAGTGAATGAATTTAACCAAGTTCTTTGATTTGCAGACTTTGAAAACTACATCTTACATAAGTATTTGACCTGAAGACATTTGTTTGATCTAGAAATATTTGGCCTGCAAACATTTGTTTAATCCATGTTAAAAATCTGGAAGTTTTACATAAGACTCTGGCTTTCTGGCTTCTGGAAAAATCAGACAATGTGGTGGCACCAGCTTCGAGTGGTGTGGCCCCACCTCAGGTGCTGTGTCCTTTCTCCAGCTGGCTTCGGGGCCCCATTGCTTCCTGTGATCTTTCACCTGCCACTTTTTTCATCTCCAGCTAATTGCCCAGACCGAATCTTTTCCAATAGAAGGGTGTTTGACAGTTTCTGATGTGAAACTGGTGCTGGGAATCCGTGTGTCTTCTCTTTGATCTCTCCAGTGCCCACCGGGGCCAGCCCTCATGAACCGTTTCCTGAATGAATAAAAAACCCCACATAATATGCCAACCGCCTGCTCATGATATCTCCTGTCACGTTTAATGCCAGTCCTCCTGTGACCCAAACTGCTTCTTTGTACCATAGGACGAAGCAGAGGCTTAGGAGGAATGTTCTTTATGTTGTCTGTTTGAATTATGATTCGAAACTGGTTTTATCATACCAAATTATCATCAGGCTAATTGCTCGACAGCCTCTCTCATTACTGCTGGCTGGTGCCATTCAGCTGATCACCTCTGCTGATAGCTGGCTGGGGGTGGCTAGCCAGAAAAATCCCCAAGCTTCAAAATATTGTGCATGCCATGTACATCCTATTTGTAAGCCACAACAAATCTAACACATACAGCAGTGTATAAAAACATACACTTTGAAATCAGATGGCCTGGGTTTCAGTCCTGTTACTGCCACTTGCTGGTTTTGTGACCCTAGGCAAATTTTTAATCTGTCTGTGCCTGAGATTCTTCAGCAGCAAAGTGGGTACTATAACTGAAGCTCCCTAGCAGGGTTGTTGGAAGAGTTAAAACAAAATATACATATAGAGTACTCAGTATCCTGCCTGATATGTACTGAACACCCTACTAAGTAATAAATATGCTCATGAGTGTAACTGACATTGGCTGTCACCTTTGCACCATATTTATTTTTTATATTAGCTGTGTAATTTTCCCAGAGAGTGAAATGAATCATTAGTAATGCTGTGTTCCTCAATGTTCTTTCTCCAGTTTTCTTTTCACCCCTATGGGTAAAATGTGAACCCAAATGTAATTTCTCTCTATCTGCTATTCTTAGTGCTCAGTAGTAAGTTGGGGCTCCCCATTGGGGGTGTCGGAACTTTGAAGGGATAGCTGAGCTCAATGCCTTCATTTGCTACCTTCTGGCCAGTGGCTTTTATCAGCAACACCATCAATGAAAAAATGTCATGCCTTCTGGTTTCTGTACCATAAGTGGTACAGTTATTATGTATCTGATTCTGTACTGAAAGTCCTACAGTTATTATACAGGCCAGGTATTACACAATAATACTTTGGACTTAACTGACACCTTTTACAATGCTGTAGGCATTCACTCATCAATCTTGATGTCAGCATGTGGTCAGATTGGGATGAAAAATGTTTACCTGAGTGCAAAGGGAACATAGTTCAAGTGCTGTATGTCCACTTGCCTTAGAGTGTGTTCCAGGGCCTGACTCCTTCAGACACACCTGGTGTTCTCCAACACACTTTCCCATGAATTAATCAAAAAGGGACTTGAAAAGAGAAACTGCATTTACTAATATTTTCTCTAGGATCACTACCCAGTTCATGGAACTTCTACATGAAAATTTGCAGAGTTGTGCTAAACTAATTCTGAACCATGCCCCCCCCCCATTTTTTTACTTTTTTTGCCTTATACATCATCGTCACCTTGGTTGTTGTAACTGTCTTCACCAGAGTGATCTGTTCTATATTGTCTCTTCCTCCTAAGGACACACTGTGATTTTGACCGGTGAGATGTGCACGGTACCAGTTCTACCTCGATTGTTTATGAACATGATTTTACAATGTTTAAATTATCTATTGAGAATCTAATATATGCCAGTCCTTGCTCTAGGTGCTTGGGACTCAGCCAGGATCAAAACAAATGCATCTGTCCTCATGTTGACATTCTTCTGAGTGGAGGAATGAAAAATAAACACTATAGATATGTAAATTACACAGTGTGTTAGAAGGTGGTGAGCACCCTATGGCAAGAAAGGAGACCAGAGGCCAACAGGCTGTTTTCATCCCCTCCACTCATAAAGTTCAATTTCTCCTGGGAGTACTGGGGACAAACTTTTAATTTTTCAAAATGTTCTCTGTGGAAGTACTTTGAGCTTCTGGAGCATACCATCAGAATGCAAGGTGAGGAAGCACCATGCAGGCCTCCTCATCTACCTGCCGTAGTGAACGAATCTACCTGGAGCTGCTAGAGAACAGTGTGAGTGTCAGGCACAGGCACAAAGAAATGAAAAATCATCTTCATTTTTGGGGGAGGCTTGCTCTCCGTAGACCCTGCCCCCATCTTGAATCACAAACCGGCACCATACAAGGACACGTGCAAATAATTCAGGGAAATACCAGTGGGAATCTGGTGTTCAGAAGTCAAGGCCACCTATCTCAGTCTGCAGTTTGTCAACAGAGTACCATAAACCTGTCTTGCCTGTGGGTTTGTTTTTTGAAAAGGTTATCAGAAGAAAACAGGCAGTGCCTGAATGAATAAGCTACCAGCTTTTAGAGAAAAGGAAAAAAAATTTTAAAAACCATATTTCTTCAAAAACTCATCTAGTCTATTTGTTTCTCTTCACCACTGATACTAGTGCTGGGGAGAAACTTGGTGATGTTCTGGATTAGAGTGAGGACTAGGGCCCAGAGATGGGAGTGACTTGCCCAAGGTCCCTAAGCAGGTCAGTGGCAGAACCAGTGCATTCTGGGTTCCACAGCACTGCTTCCAGATTAGATCATCAATGCTTCTTCAAGCATGGATTGTGTAACCCTCCACAGCTGGTTGCTAAAGAAGCTAGGTAGGCAGGTAATATATGAGAAGTCTAAGATGTTTGTGCAAGCATTCCAGGGTCTCATAGAAATCCCAAGTGGAGCAAGCAGGAAATAGAAGATGGTGTGAGGGCAGGGTTTACGGGAGTGGGGAGGCGGTGTGGTGCGGATGAGAGGTAGCTGGTGCACCTCTCCAGTGTGAAAACTTCCTATGGACCAAAGTCACGTGCACTGACGTGAAGGGTGTCACTTCCAGACTTGAGGACATCAGACTCCAATGTCCTTCAGTCCATGAGGGGCTGCCAGACCATCAAAGGGCAGAGGGGACACCCAGTGAGCTGACTCACTTTCTCACTTCGGATCAGGGGGAAAGTGGGAGAGTGGTCACCCTGCCCATGCCCCTGCTGTCAGGTAACGTTGGAGCTCTCTGCATGAGCCAGGCATGGAATCAAGTGCTTAACTTCCATCATCCCCTGCATCCTCACAGCGATAGGTCCTATCATCAGTCCCATTTCAGGAGGAAGTAAAACTGAGGCTTACAGAAGGTTACTTTGTAACCCATAGTCAGGGTTACAAAGCTAGTGAATGCCAAAGTCAGAATTCGGATTCTCCTTCCTTACAGGATGGTAGTTCAAAGTGTGGGCTCTGGAGTCAGATTGCCAGGTGTGGACCCCCTAGCTCTGCAGCTTGCTAGCTCTAAAGTGTTCAACAGCTTACTTAACCCCCCCTCCAAGTCTCCCTTCCTCTTCTGTAAAGTTGTAACAATAATTATAATATTTATCTTATAGAATTGTGGTAATGATTAGAAAATGTAACATAGTAACTACTGACACATAGTTAATTATTAGTTGTGTGGTGGTTAACTACACTTCAACTGCAGGTTGAATCACATGAAATTGCTATTGTAATAGACCAAAAGTTACCAAACATAGACAATTGCACATGGTTCCATCTAATACTACATAGGCATCTGTTCTTTGTAAATATAACAATGGTTCCATTAGTAATCTCCTAATTTGTGAAAGGACAGGTGATTTAATCGCTTCAGTATAATTTTTTTCCTTGACTTGCTTGCTTTAGCTTTTCTAGAGATATAGAAATATCACATAGAAATATCCTCTCTTCCAATGTGACATAGCATCCATGAGGACAGTTCCTGGAGCCTCCAATTGGTTGAGGCTGTTGTCACAGGGAACTTGGTAGAGAGTAGATTTGAAGTGAGCTTCAAATGGACAGAGCTGGACTATGAGGAAATTTCTGGTGAAATGAGGAGGGACTAGCTCTGGCTCCTTTAAACCACTGTGAATGTCCCGCTGTGTGAGGGAACCGGCACTCCAAGACTAGACGGCTCATTGTGATAAACAGGTGGTGAGCATCATTGGCTGTCATTCTGCACTGTGGAGATGAGCTCCTGGTCAGTGACAGAGGGTTAAATTCTACATGGTCAAAATTAATGTCATGGGCTGGCTGCTCTTGAACTCTGGTTTGGTGGGAGTAGCCTATGATGAAAGGAGAAGCAACTCAGTTGTGTTTGGGGAGATTGTAAGGGCAGGGGGAGGAGAACACAAAATTGGGATAGGAATTTTGCCTTTCTGAAAGGAAACAAGGCTACTTTTGAAAGAATATATCTGTGGTGCAAGATCTAGTGGGAGGCTTCTCTTCTGAAAGATGACTCTCTGCCCCACCCCAACTGCTGTTCCCATCTGGGAACACGGGCCTCAATTCTATTTCCTTAGGTTCCACATTATAGGAATATAAATAGCTTTGGAATTCAAGTGGAACATTGTGGAGAGACAGTCTTTCTAGTTAATATGGAAACAGTCTTTAAATAAAAGTCATCTCAAAATGAATACGGAATGTAATGCCATTTTCAAGGATGGTTTAGCCTTCCTTGTTGTCTATAGGAATTACTACTGTATTTAGAAGATATCGGCCCCTGTGAGTTCAGAATTCAGCCCTAAGTGCGCATATATGTGCATCCCTTTTCCCTGTCCTTTCTTTCTCCATCTAAAAAATAATGTGCACGTCTTTTAAAGACTCTTTAGCAAGGAGGTTTACAAATGATCTGCAGATCCCACTCCCCGCCACTACCATGGCAGCTGTAAAGTAAGGAAAATGCATTTGCATACCCATGAACTCAGACTCGGAGTCCCATTTTCTTTCCGTGTGCGCTATCCCTTTCCTCTCTCTATGTGTCTGTGATTGCTGTTAAGCTGACCCCTGTACATTTGGTGTGGGGCAAATGCCAAAACTCGAATCAAACACTACCTATCCATACAGCTGCAAAGAGCTGCAGTTTCAAGGGCTCAGATGATAAAGTTAAGGAAAATTCCTGTAACTGGTGCCAGTTTAGGGACCTGTTATAATTCCATCCACAAACGTGAGCTGCCAGGTGCTCCATTGTGGTGAATTTTAAAATGCAGCATTTTTGTTGTTGTTGTTTACAAGCAGTATCTTGATAAATTTCTGTGTCTGAGGTGATCTTTTACAAGTTTGGATTTTATTGCTGGAAACAATGACTGCAGAAAGATTTTTCGTTTTATGTGATTCTCTCTCTCTTCTAGTTTCTGTGAAAAACTATTGCTTGCAAAAACCGTAGAAAATTGAAAATTGAAGTTACTCAGCTGCAGAGCAGCCGGAGTGGAGACTGGCCAGGGACGGGTGGAAGAGCAGGCAGGGGCACTCCACAGTTAAAGCTGCCAAGGCTATTCGTTCTCTCTTACCTTCGCTTAATTGTCATCACAGAGCACCGTGCTGTTTGTGAGGCAAAGGACCTAGAGCGACACTGTGTAGAGAAGGGCAGGACGTGGCTTACCCGTTACCACAGCTGTCCTTGCAACAGCCTGACAAATAGCTGCTCCGGAGTGTGGGGCAGGAGTGCGCGTGGGGCAGGAGTGAGAGTGGGACGGGAATGCGCGTGGGGCAGGAGTGCGCGCAGGACAGCGCTGCCAGCGGCTACTGTAGAAACCAGTTCTCAGGTTCTGGCCCTGCTTACTTCCCCTTGCATCAGGGGCCCGCTGCTGTCAGGCAGGCTGGCCCGTGATTGGCTGGGAGGAGGGCAGTAATCCGAACTGCCTTTTGTATTTGGCTAATCAGGGCAGCCGTTTGATTGCAGGTTCCGAGCAGAGGTGCCTCGCTCGTGCCAGACACCTGTGTCTTAGCTTTCGCCTTCCTGGCCCTGGCTCCTGTGGATTCTTTCCGGGCTGGAGTTGGGCTTCTATGCCTCCTTTCCCAAGCCACTGAGCCCCCTCCATGGGCCAGCTTGGCCCAGTGTCACGCTGGACAGAGATGTCCAACAGACAACTGAGGACAATGAAAATGCTAGCTTAGACTTCCTTAAGGTAAGTCCATTTTAAACCAGATACTTCTCAAAATTATATTCTACGTTTATCTTGACAGAATGGCCAGTATGGAAAAGGTAAATTATGAGAGGCGGGGAAGTTTGGTTTAGGCCTTTATGATGAAATCACTAAGTCGTTTGCTGTCAGATGTGCTTGCAAAAATGACACCAATGCATAAGTAAAGATGCGAATTTGAAAGGGGGTACCTGTCAAATTACTGTAACCCTTGCAGGCAATTGACGCCACATTGCGTGCACCACCCTATTTGACATGGAGCTCAAGTGAAGATAGAAAAGGTAACAAGTAGGGCCAGCAAATATCTATGCGCTAGCTTGTACAGCAACACAAAATCAGGCTGGCTATCCTGGCTCCTTCCAGTCATACAACCTCAGGATTTCTAGTCTCGTTCTAATTACCACTTATTTTTAAAGCTACTTTTAACTTTTTCTCTTGTAATATGAAAGCGATTTTTCTTTTTAAGATTTGTTCAACATCAGGGAATTAGTGAGTTTCACTTCAGTATGGGGAATGATTGTCTTACTTTGCTCCTTACTCATCCTTATGTTCCAGAGCGAGTCAGATTATGAATGCAGGCACCCGAATTTGAGCAACAGATGCTTAGGACTATTAAGCCATATTTCTGATCAAACTTAAGCTCTACTCTGATTTCATTTCACTTGTAAGTTGATTGACAAATACATCAAGGACCATCCAGCCATCCTTCTTGGATAGCTGTCAGCGTCCTTGTCACTCTAGGATTTAGGAATCCAAGGCTGGTAAAAGACCAGTGGTTCGGAGCTAGTTCCTCACAGTCCTGCCTGTTTGGTCCTGATAGGAAGGGAGTAATTTTCTCTTTGATTTTTGTTTTAATGTAAACTTTCCGTAAATGAATAAAGGTCCATTTGTAAATCCAAAAAGGTTCTGAAGCTACTTTTCCTATCTTATTAATTCCAAATATATAAACACTTTCTGAAACAAAGGTGTTCTCCAATTCTGAATGATTCTATTTAAGTAGTAAATAGTAATAGAGAGACAAGTTAGAGGTGGTGGAAAGAGGTGAGGAGCATTCATAAACCATTCACTCAAAATCTATGTTAATCATTCTGAAATATGTCTTTTTCTTCCAGTGTTTGTAGTCATTTAGAAATTTCCATCTTTCTTAGCTGTTAGTTAACTCATCCTTATGAAAACATTTTTCTATAATAAGATCAACATGTTAACAGTGCTAAATATAAATACTAAAAATGACTATTTTGATGATTAAAAGCATCATTAATGATATTACCCATGTGGTGAAATGTGACTGTCACACAAGTCTCTAGCAATCATTTTTAATGTAATGTGTGTGCAAATAGGACAGATGGTTGGTGATAACTGAAAAATTACATCGGTTGGCAGGCAGATACTAAGGAATATGTAAATGTTGAGGGACTTAAAGGAAAAACGAATGTTGGAAAACTAATAAATATATATTTAGCATTGATTTAAATTTCAAAATTCTACCTTTGCTTATGATTTACACCTAGAGAGTGTATAAATCAAAAGATGTATAAATCAAAGGTAATTTCCTGGATTAAGCATAAGTCATTTTTGTATGGATAAGGATAAATAGCCCTAACCACTATCTTAAAAAAAAAAAAAACAAACACCAAAACACACTACTCATTTAAAAAAAAAAAAAAAAGAATCAAAAACCCCATTTCCTGAGAAGGTGCAGAAATGAAGAGAAAACTAGTTGTAAAACCTCTTTATAGCTAGTTAAAAAAAAATAAAGTCACAGGAAACACCACATTTTTTATATTAAGAATATAGAAAGCTCTTGCACATATCTGCAGAGTCCCAGGGACCCCCAAATATGTAATTTAACTCAGCTGTTAATAACTAAAATATATAGTTCACCCCAAGAGCAGTATCATTAGAAAATTAGATTGGGGCGAGGGATGAAGTATCTTAAATTCATTTTTCCCCTTTCTGGAGCTGTGGAATGTCTGCCAGTCCCCTCCACCGCTGCGTGTCCCCTCTGATGCTGTGGGTAGCGCACAATAAGGCACAATAGAAAGCACTGCCCCCCCCCCACCCCAGACACACACTGTGTGTCCCATTGGCTCTGCTTGAAAGGTTCAGCCATGCAAATGACAGCTGCACACGTCAGACACTTCCCTCCCGGCAACTCTCCTTCTCCTCACTTCCCTCCCTCAAAAACAGCCCTGGATCTCAGCTTTTGCTTTGACTTTTCTGAGCTGGAGAGCCCTGTGAGCTCAGAGGCTGAACAGCAGGGTTGGGGGGAGGGGGGAACCTCCCATTTGTTCGAAGAGCTAAGGCCACAGGGACTGGATAAGCCAGCTGAGGACGCTTAGCCCTAGACACATGGGAAAAGAGTTTCCTCATCTCCACTCCTCTATAGATGGCTTCATTAAAAGGTCACTGGTTAATACGGAAAAGTTGGCACTCTTTGTTCTGCTAAACCTCTCAAAGACGTTTTTTTTTTTTTTTTTTTTTTTTTTTTTAAACAAGAAACTTCCAGCAATCCTAATGTCCACATCTCAGGACAAATGGATGATTTTGGAAAGCAGGAACCTGAGCAGGCTCAATTCATTTTGCTTCTTAGTTGGGCAAATAAGATTAAAAAATGAACGTCAAATGATGGTAGCGTATCATCTGATATCATTGGGAGAAAAGCTCTTAATGAACCTCTGTGAACTGAGATTGGTAGGATTGCTCTGATGTCCTGTCAAGTGACCAAGTGAGCACTGGCGTCAGACACTTAAGTAGGACTTTGCTTGTACTCTCCAGGCTCGGGTTAGAAGCCACAATTCTGGGGATGGAATTTAAATGAGCCCCACCCTGAAACACTATGGCTGTTTAGAATTACTTGTTTTTTTCCAAGTACCAAAGCTCTTTAGTGACCAAATAAAGCTACCAGTGCACCCTTCCCACCAAAACCAGTGTTTAGCATTCTGGACCAGCCCTTCAGGCCCAGGGGTCCCAGCAATCAGACTCAGAGGTGTGGGTCTCCAAACTCCTCTCTGACCTTTGCGCTGGAAGCAGTGGAGCCTGGGCTCACTGAGCCGATATTTAAGCATTTATTTCCCAGTTGTTTATGAATCATGGCTCATTCATTCCTCTACTGGATGCACATAGGTCAGCGTCATCACCCCAGTGTGGAAGACAGGGGAAAGGGGTGAGATGGAATGATTCGTCCTGCAGCACCAAGGAGTTGGTGAGAAAGTAGAAACTCAAATGTCGTGCAGTTCTCTTTCCCTTTATGTCTCTTTGTCAAAAGAAAAATCAGAATTCCTTTACACCTCTCCCTCAGCCCAAAATGCTACAGTCCAAAAATTTGCAGCTCTCTTCGAGGGGTCACTCTGTGACTGGGAGGGGGTCCGAGGCTTACAAACAATGAAATAAATTGGGTATGGAGTGTGGTGCATGTTCGTGTGTGTTCATGTATGTGTTTGTGTACATACATGTATGCCTCCATACACATGTGTGCCTGCCAGCTCTCCTGAACAACTCAAAACCCCAGGGTCAAGTTTGTCTGAACCCTAAACTGGGCGGGACAGCATCCTCTCTGCTATGGCCTTTTCCTAGAGAGGCCTGATCATTCATTTATGACAAATTTCAGCCCAGGCCCCTTGACGAGGGAGGCCAGCCCCGGAGCTGCGGGTGAGCCAGTCAGAAGGCGGCAGGCCCAAATTGTCCCCAAAGGTATTCCAGGAATGTTAATGGGATGCCTGAGTGGAGGGCTTCAGAGCCCCACGCTGGGGCTGAGGACTGTTCTGTGACCATCTGTTGAGGCCCAGGAAGTCTCACAGCAACAGCTTTTCAAGAATGGTGCTTTTTTTTTTTTTTTAATTAAAATTAACTAACAAAAAAACCCCAAAACTGCTCCAGTGCTCAAAAAGAATCAGGACAGGATTCAGATTCTTTCTGCAGAGTGATGAGCTTTTAAGGAAGAAAGCACCCCTGTATCTTTCATTCCCATTCTTTAAATGAGCAATTTGTACTTGGTTTTGAGGTCTTTATTCTGTGCCCCCCTGCCCCACCAAAGGGTAGAATTCATTTTTTGGAAAAGGGTAGAGGTGAAAACAAGTTTCTAAAGCTGTGGAGAAATAACTGGCAAAAATACAGTTAAGGAAAAGCAATCAGAGTTTTGAGATTTTCTTGGTATTTGTTGCTCTTAGCAATCCTGTCAGCAGCTGCATTTTTCCTGTGTAATAATGTGAGCCTTAAGCCTGGCTGTTTAGTTAATGAAATGAACTTCAGACAAAGACACTAATTTTACTGTGATGACGTATGGGCTCCAATATGAATCTCTTGAATCTGTGTAACAGCTGACCTTAGAAAAAAGAGGGAGGGGAAGTGATATTGATAGTGTTAAATTTTTTAATTGGTGAGGCGTTAAGTTAGCCATGAACAAAAATTGTGTTATTTCCTCAAGATACAAGACCCTGTAAAATAATCAGCACCTGAGGCCTAACTAGCAGCTGTTTGTACAGGGGCAGGCACGCTCGCCGGAGACAAAAGAAATATATTCTATTGCAAGGTCTACCCCTTACTGGGCTATTTTACGAAGGTACACAGCTCTTAGAGCACAGTCCCTCCTCTGCAAATTGGATTTCTGCATTGTTAGGAAGGTTACATATAATTACATAAGAGGAACTCTGGGAAATGCCTCTTGAAGCTGAATGACATCTGTAAAGGAGAGTTATATGCTGTCATTCTTACCATTGTCCAACCCTGGGAAAATTTGTTCATGAGAACTTTTATAGTCTCTTCATTTTTTAGTTTGACATTTCTTAGTTTCCCTCAAGTCTTATCAAATAAAATTTCCCGGTAGAGTCACAAAACACCAAAGTGATTTTGCACACACATATATAGTTACTGAAGATATACGTTCAAGGAATATGTCTCTGTAGTCTTGATCATCAGTATGTATTTCTACTCGTGAAGTGTAACTCCGATCACATTTGCCCCTGATGGTCAAAGGTGATGCCACTAACCCTCGGAAGAAGTGTGAATAGTCTGAGTCTGGTTTCTGGTATGTGGGTTCCTAATGGAGTCTTTCTTTCTATAAAAAGCATGGCCACTTATCCTCTCTGTACCTATTGCCTCATGTATAAAATGTACCAAATGAATATTTATGGACTGCCTATCAGGTGCCAGCTATGTTTCTAGGTCATGGACAAAAGTAGACAAAAATCCTTGAATATGTTCTGGTTAAGGGAGCCAAAAGACAAACTCCCGAGTAAGTCCATTGTGTTGAAGGCTATAAAATGGTACCTGCTATTGAAGAATAGAGCGCAGGGAGGTATGGTGTATAGTAGCAGAGGGGACATTGCAATTTTCTAAAGGGTGGCTGGAGTAGGCCCCAGTAAGACAGTGATATTTGAAGGAGGGCTTAAAGGGAGTGAAAGACTGAACCTGGACACGAGCTGGGGAAGAGCACTCCAAGCAGAGAGAACAGCAAGTGCAAAGGCCCTGGGGAGAGTGCAGATGACACTGTGTGGTGTGGAAGAGCCAAGAAGCAGGGCTGGGGGGGCCAAGGCGAGCCCTTCCGGATCGCTGGAAGGCGTTTGGCTTTCACTCTAATGACCACTATGTGTACTTACTTCGCTGTTGTAAAGTTAAAAATAAAACGATCTGTGTAAAGTCTTTAGCTCAGTGAACTACCATATAGAAAATTGTTAATAATTGTTAGGTATTGTCCATTTGTTTATTATTACCACTATGTGGGATTTGAAGATAGAACAATGTGAGCACATGGAAGAGAGGTTTGTTCTGATCAAAGCTGATTCTTCTCGTGAGAATTAAACTCCCAATCTTGGCCTCTTAAGTATTCAGTTGTATCACCTAAGAAGGTTCCCATTCTATAACTTCTCACATAGAGAGGGGAAAACTTAGTTTTTGAAAACTGGCCTTGTTTAAAATAAACCATTGTTTCTATAACTAAGTCCATACTCTCTAGAGACAGGTGTATTTGATACATTTGGTTTAAATTTCAGCTACAAAAGTTCTGTTGAATTCCACTGAATTCACATGATACCGTGATGTACTCGTGTTTGAGTTTTGATACTGATACCCTTCTCTAGCCACAGGATTCCAGGCTGGGTAGGAGCCTATTGCAGATAAAATAAAAACAGGGAGTCAATGCCTTTTCCTTCTCTCCAGAGCCCAGAAGCAAGCTTGGTTTTCCGGGGCACTTCAAGAACCCTCTCTCACAATGATCTTCCTGGACACCCCTCTGAGATTCTAGATTCTGTTGACCTCCTCCTTTCAACTGGAAGGGTTTTGGTCATAACTCATGTCAAGTGATGACTAACTCATAAACTGGAAGAAAGAGAATCCTTTTCTCTAAGCATTTGAAGACTATCATTTAGAATTGAGGTTATCCTTCCTCTAGAACCAGCATAAGTGATTGGGGAACAAAAAAAAGAAGTGCCCGATGATAGCTAGAGATGACCAATAAAGGAATAGGCTCTCTAAAAATGTCCACTCTCATTAATGGAAAAGTTCCATTACAGTCTGGGTAACTAATCATCAGAGAGGTTATCAATCATTTCAGTTTAACTTAACGGTTGAACTTCTAAGATGTCTTTTAAATTTGTGCTTCTAGTTTCTCCCCAGGTCTGCTTTTTGAAAAGTAAATTCCACAGGAAAAGTTGCCTTAAATTCTTTTTAGCCAACACTTGGCATGGAGGTTCTGGGAACAAGAAAAAACATTTTTTGATTGTGGAGGTTCCATGTTACTTGCAGCCAGGGGAGTCGCCCTCTAGTGGTGGTGACCCTGGGCCTGAGCCGGGGGCCCAGGTCCTCCTCAACACTGACCAAGCTCTCCTCCCATCTGCAGATTCCAAAGTTAGCATGAGGTCATATCGCCACAGCTTGCTGCAAAGTTGCTTAATTATGATCAATGGGTACGGTAGACTATAATTCACTTTTCCTTTTGAATAAACACTTGTATTGTACTTACTATGTTCTACATGATTTATGAAATGCTCTCATAACAACCCTATGACAAAACTACAATTTTAATCCCCATTTAATAGGTTAAACAATTGTGTATCAGTTCAGTAACCAGCCCAAGGTACACAGTCACGGCTGGGATTTAAACCTAGGCAGTTGGCCAGCAGGGACTGTACTCTGAACTCCTACGTTGGTGTGCCCACAAAATGCTTTGTCTAGTCCCATGCACCTTTTTCATTTGTTTAGCACTCTTGTTGATTTAAGGAAAAAAGTGATCCAGCATATCGTTATACTTTATTGCCCTCTGTGAGGGCAGGGAATGTAACTTGTTGATACCCAGTGCCTAGCATTGCGCCTGGGGCATGGCAGATACTCAAATATTTGTTGAATGAGAGAGGGAGTTAGGGTGTGACATAAATAAACAGTAGTAAGGCCATAGAAATGCCTTTCTGATCTCACAGAGACACGGAGACACATATGTGATTACAGGGTGTCACTGGATGCAAAAACTGAAAAGTTATGAAACAGATAAAATTAGAGCTGAGGATATAAGGGGGGAATTATTTGAACCAGTGTCAACAATTTCATCCCTTTTAGGTGCTCATTGATATTTCAATTAATAAGTCACGTAATACTGGAAGAATGGCCCTGAAGAACTCAAACTAACACCTGCCAATGTGACAATTGGGGAAGGAGCAAGCTGGGGAGCCATGAATTCCACTAAATGCAGGTTTTAAGGTGGGGTTTGGACTCAGTGCATGTCACGTTGAGTGAAATTGAGACTCACAGATTTACTATGGGGTGGCAGAGGAAAGCCTGAGCCTGGGGGGACTCCTGGGTACAGTGCATGTAAACGCACTCAGACCAACTCAAATAAAAAGAGGGTTCTTTGAAAAGATATGAGTGAAGCTGTGATGTCCAGCTGTGGGAAGCCAGGATCACTTCAAAGTTTAACCTAATGATTAAGTCAGAAGAAGTCAGTAGCCTGAGTGTGAGTTCCCACCTTGGCATTGTTGAGTTTGTGACACTGGATGAATGTTTCCAGACCTTGTTTATCCATCTGAAAAGTAGAGAATAATAAAGGGTCTACCTGTTGGGTTGTTGTGTAGATTAAATGAGGTAATACATATGAAGCACTTGGAACACTGCCTGACAGTCAATGACCATTAATGGTCAATAACCATTAGCCTTTATTATGACTTAACAAGTAGACAGCTATTCACTTTCTCATAGACTACATAGTTCCTCATTTCAGTTGACTTTGAACATCAGTTCCATTCCATTTTCTGCAGACTGGCTTTCCAGAAAACATGGTTCTAGGGTTAATTGAATAGTATAGTGATGTCACCAAGTGCCAGGTTTATCTATTTCCATTCTACCATTCTTAGCATGATGACTTTCATCCCCAGATTTGCTTCTCATGATTATAAGATGGCTGCTGCAGCTCCAGCCATCACATCCTCACAAAATTTTGTCCAAAGGCAGGAAGGAGTCCAGTTTTGTGGGTTTTTTTCCCAAGGAAGAACACTTTTCCAAAAGCCCTCCTTCAAACTTGCCTTTGTGTCAGATCTCACTGGCTAGGGTTGTGTCTTATACTCATACCTAGAATAGTAACTGACAGGGGTATCAGAGTACTATCACTGATATAAATCAAGAATGATTTATCTCTTGGAGCTATGGAAGAATCCACCTTCCTGAGCACATAGTCATGTGGTACTGTAATGGGATCAGAATTAAGTTTGTGAGGAAGAAGGGGAAAGTGACCATTGAGTAAACAATCACGCGGGCCTGTATCAGATTAACACGTGTCTAAGCCAGGTATATCAAAGTCCTCCCCTGAGATTTTATAGACAGACTAAGAGAAGGCAGAGCCTTCTTTCTTTTGACGTGGCTTATAGGGGAAGATGTAAACATTAAAATTCTCTGTTCTGTGGCTGTTTTCTGTCTTACTTTCCCTCTACCCACACCCTAAAGGAAAATCCTATTTGCTGTAGGAAAAATGGGGAGAGGGAGAAAGTTGGGGCAGAGTGAGACACAGAGGCTGAGACAGACACAGACACACACAACACAAAGATGGTGCCTGGTAGGGTGAGTGATCACCTGACACTATTTTTCAATCCCTGAGGCCATTTCCATCCTTGGCCTTTCCAAGAAATTCCCATTTTCACTTAAATTTCTTTGTGAATTCAATATCACTGTATCATTTGCAACAACAATAACAACATCCTGCTTGATGCATTTCCCCAAACGTCTGGGTTTCTACCCTTCCACATCTCCTCATGTGTAGCCCTGGCTCTTCACAAGCCATCTTTGAACTCTAGTGTGTTCTCACAGCTCTGAGTTTTCATCACCTGATTAACTCAGTCTTTGGGCCCCAGTTCCAAGTGCCACAGGCAGCAACCCGAAAGGCTCTGCTTGTAGCTAAGGAAGAGCTGGTCCAGCCTCACTCCTTCAGCAGGGGCCTGGTGGGACCATGTTCGCCTAGAATAATTGCGAGCAGGGAGATAATAACATCTATTTCAGATTAAAAGTGCGTGACACCTGCCCAGTCCTTCCTAAAAGGACTGTGCACCCAATTGAAAAGTATATTTTTCGTAAGTAAAATGGCTAGATTTCAGATGTCCAAGTGCCTTTGACAGGGAATTACAATCTGGCAGCTCTACTCCCTTTGGCCTGATTTACATAGAAGAGAATTCTGGATTTGTATCAGGGAATTAGTGAGGGATTTAGGAGGGAGTAACTGGAAGAGCTGAGTGAAGTCACAAGTAAAATCAGTGTGGACATCAGGGACTGGCCAATGGGAGAGCCAAGAAGGACTAATAAGGAAAGTCCCATGGAAGGCGGACATATAAAAAGTGGAGTCTGTGATTCAGTAGGATGAATAACTCTTTATTTTTAATATCTATTTTTCTTTATTATGAAATGTCCCAATGTTCATGAAAATAGAGAGTATCACAAATTCCCACACACCCACCATCCAGCTGGATGGCTCTTGTGAAGTGGAACAAGTCTGGAAGGGGAAGATGAAAGAAGGGTGTAGGACCAGTGAAGGGCAAAATAGTTCGTGATGGATGTATTACGGAACTTGTCAGGAGAGGGCAGGCAGTTGCAATCCAAGACATTTATTCTTCTTAGTTAGTTGTTAATGAAATATCTGCCAAATGCAATCTAGATTCTTGGTATCTGAGTTGGGATTATGTAATTTGACGAAGCAGACCCCCTTGGCCTAATCTCCAAGTTGCTGGGGGCTTTACATGGTGACAAGACTAAGAAAGCCTCCCATTCATTTGACATTTAGCAACTGTTGACCTGTACTCTGCCAGGCACTGTACTGGGCTTTATAGGCACACATGTGTGAAAGACAGGTTCTTTGCTTTCCCAGAATGCAGCGTCTGGTGGAGGAAATACATTGACAAGAAAATCTGTAAAAGGCATGACAAAGTTTTTCTGGTAGCATAGAAGAGTTAAAGGCTTTTTTCAGGGGGATGATTGTCTTGATTTTTACAAAGATGAATAGGAGGTAGATAGAGAGATTTAATAGGTAGGTAAAGGCATTCTAAACTAAATAAACCAAGAGATGTTGGATGAGAACCTTAAGTCAGGACTGCAGGGCAGATTGTGCATGAGTGACCTACTAAAAGACCTGCAGAGATGGGGTGGGAGCAGGGCTGACATCCAGCCCAGGCTTTGCTCCCCGGAGCAGTTGTATCCAGCTGGAGAAGAAGGTCTTTTGTCTAATTTGCACAAGGTGTCTTGTGGGCTGAATATACTTGGTATTCTTTGATCAGGGAGTCTATATGAGGATGCTCATGGGTTTGAACAGGACCCCAAAGGTAGTGGGCAGCTAATAAAGAATTTAAAAGGCATAGCTCTGACCAAAGCAGATCTGTGTTTGAGAAAGACCATTCTGGCTGCATTTGGGAAGGTGATTTTAAAGATGGAAAGTCTGGAGGAAAAGAAGGTAGTGAGACAGGTCTGGTCCAGGTGAGAAATAAGGAGGGCCTGAGGAAGTGGTGGCTTTAATATCTGGAAGGTAGACTAGGTAGACTCGATGAAATGCTGGTTCTTTGGGAGAGGGAGAGGGAGGCGATTAGGAGAGCTCCCAGGTTTTTAATGTCAACAGCTCAGTGGAAGATTATTGCTTCCCAGCAAAGACTGATAAACCCAAGAACTTTGACATGGTGTGTGGTAAGATGTTAACTGTTGAATAACAGAAAAGGTTCCTTATATAAGCATTGTGGTTAAAGATTAAAAGGAAGGTTTCAATAGTAGCTTTTGAGACAGAGAGATCACCCTGATCTTCAGCTGCACCCCTTCAGAGAATGACCAATTGATATTAAAGGAAATTGTTACTACCCCTTTCAAGCATAGCAAAACCTCCTGCAGTGGATAACAAGTCTTTTCAAGATAAGACATAGTAATGCCCAGCTGCAAACAGCTAGCTTGTCACCTTTATTCTTTCGTTCAGGAGTAAAATGATAAAAAGCTGGAATATCCCCAACCCTTTTCCCATTCTTTTAGAGAAAGCCGTTTCTTGTCTGTTTTGTTTCTGAAAGGACATTCCAGCAGCGTTCTTTCTGTCTCTCTGCGCTTGTTATGGTGGTCTAGCAGCTCAAGCTTTTGAGTTGAATCGTCCTGAGTTTGAATTCCAAGTTCATCACCTTCTAGCACATTGGGCGGAATACTTTTCTCTATGACCCTCATCTGTAAAATGTGGGGAATACAACCTACCTCACAGAGCTGGTGGGGACAATGAACGTCAAGTGCTTGGCATAGGGCCTGGCAGGGAGCACACTAGTTACAGGTGGTGGTGGTGGTGGAGGTGGCCCTTGTCGTTGCTGTTGTTCATGTTATTGATGCTGGTTCTCAGACATTAAGAAGGGATGCAATTTGCTTTTGCTCACTGTCATTATTCCTTGGGCCTGCATCTGTTAGATGGTGACAAAATTGACTTCTTTATGGATTGGCCGCAGGGAAAAGGTGTGCACGCCATGTGAGTCAAAGGGCAGGTTTTCACACGACCAAGATATTTTCCTAGGATATAATAGGCCACTGAAGTGGTACTTGGTATTGTCTTTAATAATTCAACATAGAATATTTATGGTTAAATACCAGCACAAGGCTTCAGCAGCCAGTTACACCCAAAGAAAATGTACCGTACTTAACTTTCTTATCAAGAAACAGTCTTGATAAGACACTGGGTGACTGTTAACTTTGGTCACTGCCCTGGAATGTCCCTGGTGGTCCTGCCAGTTTCATTGCCCAGAAGTGTCATGTTTTTGTAAATGTCCTCATGTTATACTTTCACAAATTAAAAATGTTTTTATGTTGTATTGTAACTGCAAGGAAACAACTCATGTGCCTCTCTCTCACCTGTAAAAAGGGGAGTGGTGAGAATTCTGAAGTTAATATTGTTACAGTGTCTGGGATAAGAAATACATTCTGAGCATAAAGTATGATTGTCCTTGATGTTAAATGCTCCTGACACAACATGAGAATCAGACAGTCAGAGGCTGGGAAAAGTGGAAGTGTGCTTTTTATACTATTCTAAAATCTGTTATGCCTTTGAGAAAAAAATAAGATTTCAAAATATCTAAAATTAGCTCTTTATAATTTTTTGCCATGAAAAAGAAAGAAGAAAATTCAGCAACCATTAAAAATTTAAATCAATAATTCTCAACCAAGGTGATTTTGTTCTCCAGGACCACTTTTGGTTGTCACAACAGGGGACAGGGTGGAGGGTGTGTCACTGGCATCTGGTGGCTAAAGGTCGGGGGAGCTGCTAAATATCTGGTACTCCACAGGATGGTACCCTCCACAGAGAATTATCTGGCCCAAGTGGTATCAAGGCTAAGAAATCCCGAGTTAAATGAAGGCTGTTGAAAGCAACCTGTGGTTATTATCCAATACTGGACTGCCTCTTTCAGCAAGAAATTAGCCTTCCCATTGCCTTCTGAGAATTGAAATTATTGTCCTCTGTCCATATAGGGAAAAAATGCTGGTATACCTTCTTGCAGGTTTAGTCTGACCTGTCTTCTTTCTACATAAGACTCAAAGTATCAGACAATTCTGTCTAAAAAACATCATCAGGCCACTTTCTTGGGAGATCGTGGGTGGGAAAAACATCAACCAGATTGACTAAAGTGTTCAATTTTCAACCAGTGGTTTAGCATTCTGTGGACACACAGCTATTCGTGACGATAGAGGCAGGCGTGGAAGGGAAGGTTGGGTGAGGAAATGCCTTCACATTTCAACACTCTCCTTCAAGGAAAGGGAAAGTTGGCCTTGCAAATACTTGCCAAGTGTGAAGCCACCCAGGAGCAATCACAGAACCTTCCTTTTGTTTTCTTCTCTGTTTTCCTTAAGTCCCTTTATTTCACAAACTATTATTTGAGGACTTTCCAGCCCATCTCCTGTGGTAAGTACTGCTCAATATGCAAACGGCTCAAATGATTTTAAGAACAAGCTAAAAGAAAACCACAAAGTCCTGTAGGTAATCATATAATCTCAAAAAGAAAAAGTTAAACAAGGGGCTTCTCCTCCAGATTTTATGTATTTATATCTTACAATGTATAAAATTCATCTCCATTTTGCTGTGCATTTAATTGTCTTTATTGAAAACTGTAAAAATATATAATCATATGATAAATGACTACTGCAGCCATATATCAATTTTCTTGATTTTGTTCTCTGTAGAAAGCTTTCATTTTATCTTTAAAGGTTCCCCATGTCTGGAACTTACTAGTGGAGGAATATTAGTAAATAGTAGACAAAAGTAAATTTACTCACAATAAATCAACATAATCATGATAGGAATTGGTTTTCCAGCTGAATCTCTCCTGGTCAGCCTGTAAGAAATAAGATTTTCATTATGATGAATGTCAGTGCGTCTTCAGATACTTTGGTGGAACTCATTGTGCGAATCCAACGTGGAGTTAGGAGGAGAGACTCTGGGACGAGACGGCCTGGATTCAGATTATGGCTCTGTCACTGACTCTCTGTGACTATGCAAGTTTGGACAGGTCGCTTCTCCTTCAGTGTCTCAGTTTCCGTATCTTCAAAATGAGAATAACAGTATTTTCCTCGGAGCGTAATAGTAAGGGCTAAATGAGCTAATGCCTGTGCTCAGTGTGCATTATTTTATCATCATTATTATCATGGTTGCATTGTATTTTATTCTGTATTTGTACGAAGCAGGAGACTGGTGGATGGCACCACTTTAGTGTGACCAAATCCACTGTGGTGTGAATGCGCCTAGCGTGGATCACCTAGTGCACAGGTGGCAAACACAAGGCCCGCAGGTGAATCTGGCCCTCCACCTTGTTTTATCCCACCCGGCACCTTGTTTCTACGCTGAGGCAGTGCCGAGCTGTTGCTTAACTGTTAGGGAGCAGTTACATTTACACAGTCCTAAAACTACATTCGGCCCTTTGAAGACAACCGCAAGGTTGATGCGGACCCTGGTGAAAATGAGTTTGATACCCCTGATAGTGTTTCTTGAAGTAGTTGTCTTTTTAAAAAACACATACTTTGGAGCTAACAGGACAGAGATTTATTGATTTGCAACCAAATCCTCTGGCTTCCTATGCTTTTCTATGACTACATAAAATACTGGGATCAGCACTGTGGATTCCCAAACCTCGACCACATTCTAGTCTTCAGGCAACAGGAGCTATATATTGGAATTTGAGCCTCTGGTTGCCTTGGAAGAGGATGTTGTCAACTCTTCTAACCTGTGTGGCACTGGGGGGTGCAGGGTGACTGTGGTCTGAAGAATGTCGGTGTCACGTATATTCTGGCTGTACTGATGCCACACTGCTGGCCTGTCTGAGTTATTGTCCCTAAAGTAGGATAGGATCAAAATGCTGTGGACAGATAGGTAGAGATGATTTTCTAGCTTTGGTTTTTTCAGTTTATTTTCTAGAAACACATCTCACTTGCTCTCCTAAGTAAAGACACATGATTGCTTTTGAGAGTAACTGTATCATCTAGGCATGTACCTCCTGCATAGCACGGTATCCAAGCTGCCTCTGTGTTATTCCAGTAAACAAAGGAGCTTGATCAAGATGATCTCTTAAGAGTCTGAATTTTCTTGTTAAAATGAGAAATATCCATCTAAGAAATGCCTTTAAAATATTAGAAACCATTGTTTTTCAATGATCAGTGTTAATAATTGATAGTGTCTGAAAACTTTTGGAATCATAACCACCTACAGCAGTATGGGGAGGAAGAAGAATAAGGATATAGGAAAACTAAAAGTGTAACATTTAAAAGACAAGATTTTGCACTCAAAAATAAGAGATCTGGGACTTATGTTCTATTTATTCTAGATTGAATTTCAAATAAATAACTGCATGTATTCAGTTAGAGTCAAATAATTTTCTGAATGTATAAAGCTAAGGATTTACTCATCTCCAAAAATGTGGACTAGTTGATACTTACGGTACATTTTGTCCCGAGCACATGTCAAAATCAATCTAGTGTGGTCTTTGCATTGAATTCCTCAAGGGGCAAAGTAGATGCACATTTGATTCAGTGCTGAAAATAGTCTTACTAGCAAACATTCAACTGCTTGGGAATTATATACCCTTGCCTACAACTCAAATGCAGGCTGTGAAAGTGATGTCCCCCTGGTGATAAGAGCATCAGTGTGAGGCCATGTGTGGAAAGATTACATAGGAAGATAGGCTGGTCCCAGTTCACACTGACTCCAATGGTGTGGGCACAGCAGTGGTGATGATGGCCATGATGGCAGCATTGGAGTGGACTTTAATGAATGCAGGAGGAGGGAGGATCAACGGCTGACATTTACCCAGGAAACGACAATGTGTCAGAGACTTTCAGCCTGGAGAGAGATTTTAAAATACCATTTGCTTGCATGTTAGTGGGAGAGAATGGTTCTCCATGTAGAAATCCTAAGAAAAGTTGGAAAAATAATGGACACCATAAATTAGATTTGGATTTGACTGGCATTGCAGCCTCAAATTCTGTGTCCTGTTAGCTGTTCGGCACCCCTTTAAATTGTAAGTCTGCTGCCTGGGAGAAAGTAAGTATAACTCATCCCTCTAACTTGACGAAGCAGAAATTATAATAATCATATTTAAGATGAAAATAGCGAAAGGAAGAAATAATAAAGAAATGGTCAAATAGAACTGTCCACGTGAGAGAACTGTGCAGATCCGCCCAGTGACAGCAGTGGAATGGGATTGCCAAAGAGGTAAAGATGAATAAAATACAGAAAAAATGTCTGCTTTTAAATGGATGGGAAAATTCTTGTTTTCAAAAAATGTATCTTTATAGACATTTGGTGGAAATTCGAATACTGTTAAATTTCTTTCTAATAATAAAATTTTAAATATAACACAGACTTATTCTTTATCATTTCAGATTTTCCAAAATTTGTTAAAGGCAATAATACCATGGATTTTTTAAAAAAGATTTTATTTACTTATTTTTATTTATTTATTTTTTAATTTATTTTAATTGTTGTTCTTGTACAGTTTTCTGTCTTTTGCTCCCATTCCAGCCCACCGCCCCAGCCCTCCCCACCGCCCTCCCTATTTACTTATTTTTAAAGGGAAGGGAAGGAAGGAGAGAGGGAGAGAAACATCAATGTGTGGTTGACTCTCATGTGCCCCCTACTGGGGATCTGGCCTGCAACCCAGTCATGTGCCCTGATTGGGAATTGAACCAACAATCATTTGCTTCGCAGTCCGGTGCTCAATCCACTGAGCCACACTAACCAGGACTGGCAAAAATACCATGTATTTTAAACAAGCAAATATTTTTAAGTGTCATGTTTACTCCTAACTTTGCTGCTTAAAAGTATGGTGCAAGATAACTGGTCTAAAATTTCAGTTTTCTTTTCTGTTAAATGGGGGTAAAAATCTATGCCTGCAGAATTAATCAAATTATGAGTTATATTCATGCATACTAATTTACACACATAGTATTGTACTGGGTAGCTGGCAGGAGTTCAATAAACGCTGTAGGGCCTATACGTAGTGGTCTTGGTATGTTAAATTATACCCAGACTCTGACACAGTTTGTATACATTTTACACAATCAGTTTACTAAGCATCAATTTAAAAATCTGCAAAAATGGTGGGAAACTGTCAAGTGTGTGCATGTGATATTTATACATATCTGTGTGTGCATATGAAACATCTGAGATTTGTAATCTGCTAATAAATATAAAACATCTTGGGGGAAAAATGATGCCACTCAGATATAAATGATTACTTGTCATTTTCCCCAGTTTTGTTGACTATAGAACATCAGTTACGACATCTCATCATAATCTTATCCATTTCTGTCTTATGGAATTAAAACTGATTTAAGGAATGTTTTGTGGTCTTTCTGAGTCTAGGAGATGAACAGGCCCAACTGGAAATAAACAAAGCCAGGAATCTTAAGCAAGAGAGTAGAGACCTATTCACTCCCACTGCCTGAGGAATTTATGGCTGGTAAGTTGTTCTCTAATGAGCACAGAAAGAGAGCATTGCATCTTCTTGTAATTAGTTTGACAGATATTTTTTTAAATTGGGAAAGATTCCCAGGCTTGGGATAGCAAAGGAAGGTTCTGAATTCCTTTTGCATCTTAATTCTGTTTTTGTTGCGGTGGCTCTGGGACATATCAATATCTGGAGATGAGTAAAGCACATGCCTGCATCCAGAGGCCTCCACATCTTCTATTGACAAGTGGCTGTGGACCACCATGTTTTTGCTTTGCAGCTGTGGAGTCCAACACAAAGCACCAGGTTCTGCGAGAATTCAGTTGGGTTTGGTTTTTGTGAGCGGTGGATTATTTTCCTCATGTTAAGTAAGGGATAGGCTGGCCTTATATAGCCAGCTTTACATCAGAATAAGTCACTGATTTGGGCATGATGAGGTGAAGTACATCTGAAATTGATAAATTTACTAACTATGAAATATTTTTATCCTCAATACTTAAAGCCATCATGGATATTAAGTTACCACCAGCCTTTGGTTATCCATGGAAATAAGTAATCAGAAAGTTATATATTATCTTTCTGTCTGTCTATGTATGTATGTATGTATGTATGTATGTATCTACATGTCTATCTATCTGTACCCATATATATCCTTTTAACCAGTAGAAACAATAACCTTTATCAGGGTTATTAAATTATAGTAAGCATAGTGATGACTCTTTCCACCTTATTATGCTGTCTCTAGGTGGCCATGCACCGTGTCCATTTAAAGCGTACACAGGGGCCGAACACCTATTCTCGAGGACCTGGCTAGGCACTGTGGTGCTGGCTGCATAGCTCCTGCTGGGGGCCTTTCCCCACATGCTGGGAGAAAGGCCCCTATGGACTAGCTGAGGTCCTGTCTGTTGCTAACTGGGAATATCTAAACACAGACAGCCTTGGGAGGAAGGCCCAGTGCTTGCCTAATCTACCAAGTCTAAATATTTTACTTTTGAGCGAGTTCATTCATCAGGTTGGTCTTGTCTAGCAGTTCTTGGCTGAGTGCCCTGCCCCTGCCTCCCCCGACCACCATTTTTCCCATTGACTTAAAGCAGATTCCTTTGCTTTATCAGTTCATCTTAATGAAGCCAGAACATAACATGCAAAGAAAGGGGTCCTGAATTTTAGTCCTGATTTAAAGAAAGAGAGAGAGTGAGCTTACAAAGCATCACCTGTTCTCTCAGGTTCGTTGACTTCATCATTATTTGACTCATTGTGGCAGAAATGGTGTAGCACAGTGCCAGGTCAGAATGACTAGGTGAAAGTCCCCGATTTACCTCTTACTAGTGAAATAACCTTGTGCAAGTCTTACCTCTTCGAGCTTCTGCTTCCTCTGTAAAACAAGAACAACAATGTGAGGCTTAGGTGAGATAATATAGGTCTGTCTGGAAAAAGTCCAGCCATTGTTAGTATAAAGAGAACAGTTGTGTGACATCGATGTAACCTGGCAGCCACGGACAGCGGACTGGAATGCACATGTGTGAACAATGACGCCTTCACTGTACTGGTCAGTGTGGGCAGTAGATGATGCTGAGTGAGCATGTATATTCTGTGGCTGTCGCATTCAAAATGACTGAGTGAGTACAGCAATTCATCTGTGTAAAATTTTCCATTAAGCTTGAACATTCCTCCATGGAAACTGTTCGGATGATTGAGAAGGCCAAAGCTATAGGCAACTGTGATTGGCAGCTTCATCGCAACAACACTCCTGCACTTGTGTCATGTCTTATGCAGAGATTTTTTGCAAAACATCAAATCACCCAGGTGACTCAGCCCCCATACAGCCCAGATTTGGCACCCTGTGACTTCTGACTTTTCCCAAAACTAAAATCACCTTTGAAAGAGAAGAGATTTCGGACCATTGATGGATTCAGGAAAATATGATGGGGTAGCTGATGGAAATTGGGAGAACCATGTGAGGTCCCCAGGTGCCTACTTGGAAGGGGACTGAGGCTTCTTGTCCTATGTACAATGTTTTTTGTATCTTGTATCTTCTTCAATAAATGTCTCTGTTTTTCATATTACACGGCTGGATGCCTTCTGTACAGACCTTGTATGTAAAGTGCTTAACAGTATTGCCATGTAGAGCAGTTTCTCAAAGTGTGAGCCCTGAACCCTCAGGGTAACCTGGGAACTTGTTAGAAATGAAAATTTTTAGGTCTCAAATACTCAGGAATGTGGGAATAAATATTGGCAAATCATATATCCAATAGGGGGTTAATATCCAGAATAATTTGAACTCAGTGACAACAGCAAAACAGCCTGACTTTTAAAAGAGTAAGTGACTTGAATAGACATGTCTTCAAAGATGATATACAAATGTCCAAAAAGCACATGAAAAGATGTTCAGCATCACTTTTAATTAGGGAAATGCAAATAAGAACCACAATGTGATATAATCTCTTACCCATTGGATGGCTACTATATAAAAAAAAGCAGAAAATTGGTCATAGAGAAAACGTGAAAGAATTAGAACCATTCCACACTGTTGGTGGGAATGTAAAATGATACAGCTGCTATAGAAACAGTGTGGGGGTTCCTCAGAAAAATTAAACATCGGGTTACCGTATGATTTAGCGGTTTTTCTGCTGGGTACGTGCCCGAAAGAATTGAAAGCAGGGTCTCTAAGAGATATTTGTACACCCATGTTTGTAGTAGCACTGTTCACAATAGCCAAGGTACAGAATCAATCTGGTGTCTTTTAACAGATGATGAATAAAGAAATGTGGTTATTTCTATGTATAAATAATATCCAGGGTCAGATAAAAGTAGGTTTACAATTGTGAATACATGAAACAGAGTTTATTCTTGTATTATTATTTATTAATTACTGTATTATTTTCCATATAAACAACTGTACATCTACTTTTGCCCTATCCTGTATATATGATAGAATATTATTCAGGTTTAAGAAGGAAGGAATTCTGACATATGTTACAAAATAGATGAAACTTGAGGACATTTTGCTAAATGAAGTGAGCCAGTCACAAAAATGAATACTGTATGCTTCCATAATATGAGGTACCCAGAGTAGTTTAACTTATAGAGATGGAAGGTAGGTAGCTTGGGGAGGGGAAAATGTTGAGTTGTTTAATGATATAGAGTTTTAGTTTTGCAAGATGAAAATATTTCTGGAGATTGGTTGACAACAATGTGAATGAACTTGACATTATTGAACTGTACACCTAAAATGGTTAAAGATGATAAATCTTATGTGTATTTTACCACAATCTTACAAAAAATATCTGAGGGTGGAGCCCAGCAATTTGAGTTTTAGTAAGCCCTCCAGGTAGTTCGGATGCTTGCTGAAGTTGGAGAACCACTGATGCCAAGCAAGCATTTAATAAGTGGTGGCCCCTATAATAGTAATAATTATCATTATTATATACACATCAGCAAACTATAACTGCTGTTCAGTATAGTTTGATTTAAAGTATACTTCTTGATATTCTAATTTTTGAAAATTAGTGAGTCGTATTTAGAAAATCTTACTACGTGAATTGGGATATTCAATTAACAAGAACACCCCTCTTCCCTAACCATCTGACATTTAGAAAGGCTGTGTTTCTGATTTCCTGATAGCTGAATGGAGAAGGGCAGTCATTTCATTTCTGGAGTATACATTCAGCCTTGTGAAGCCACATAATGATTTTTCTGCACCCTCAGGAGCTCATAGTTCAAACTGAACATTTCTGGAACATTTTTCTGAACATTATTGCCCTCAGGATCATAGTCCTACTTTTTTTATGTATAAAAATCCAAGTAATGTAAACTTCCTTTCCATCTGAATGAGAATAGATGTTAAGAGCACTGTTAGCAGTAAGCCCCTGGGCCCATCCATGACTTTCTAGCACCCAGCTAGCGTGTGTGTGTAGAATCATCGTATACCCATGTCATTCTAGATTCTGCCTGAAGTTAACAGAAGAGGTAGCATTAATTTACTTTTTTCAGTATTAGCCTTGAGTTTAGATTCTCAAACCTGTTCCAGGCAGCTCTGGGCACCTGGTACCCATTTTGCTTTATTTTTAGTTATCTTTTGGAGGGCAAAGGGCAAAGAACTTTGAGAATTCCCCAGGCAAGCAAGAAGCAGAATTTTCTGCAAGGAAAATTGGTGTGCATTGTTTTCCTTCACAAAGGGCAATGAGGATATAATCTCAATGATACACCTGATCATCATCTGTCAAACCAAAGCAAATAAGCCAGTGCCAGTCTTTATTGTAAAACCAGGACAGAAAATAGCCACCCTGTGGTGGTTGTCTAGCCAAAGAAAACCACCTTCATTTCAGAAAATGTTTACTCATTTGCTCTCATTGAATGATGTGCCATCAAGGTATGAGTTAAGTTATAGCAGTTGTGGAAAATTTTTATTTGTTTAGCAAGACCACAGGTGTTCCTTGTTGGTACTTTGGCTTTCTGAAAAGGTGACAGTAGGTTCTGAGAGTTTTTCTGCTTTGAAAATGAGGAAATGGAAGCACCAAAAAAAAAAAAAAAAGAGCAGAGCAGTTAGCATTGTATGTTTTAATGGGAAATTTGGAGATTAAATGTCCTCTTTTGCAGAAATAACTGCACCCCTTTATACCATTGACTTTATACATTTTTCAAATAGCTGCATATCTTGATACACTTTTGCATGTGTATTTCTCCCAGTGAGATGCCCTCATATCCCCACAGAACTGTCTCTAGCTTTTCTACCTTTCCCCTGTAATCTGACATTTTATTTTAAAATGCTGGTGGCATCCCTGCAGAAAGATCCCCATGTTATCCCTCTCCAAGCCAGATGTCAAGATTATCTCCCACTTGGTTGACTGAGAGATCCAGGGTTAAAGGGGAGCCAGAGACTCTGCCTGCAACTTCTCACCAAAGGGTGAGCTCCCTCCAGACCCAGCTAAGACCTGGCTAGGATTCTGAGGATGAGAATAGGATTCTAAAGGTGATGTGACCTTTAGCACCCTCAATCTTTCACTGTGGGTGGGGACAGCAGAAAGAATTGCTTGAGGAGTTAAAAGATAATTTTTCTCCCATTTAAAAAAAGTTGTGGTAAAATATACTGACATAGACTGAATATAGGTCCTCTTCCCCCAAAATTCATGTGTTGAAATCTAATCCTTATTGGCATTTGGAGGTGGGACCTTCATGAATGGGATTAGTACCTTTATAAAAGAAACTCCAGAGAGATTCCTCACACCTTCTGTGTGAGATTACAGCAAAAACAGAGTCATCTGTGAACCAGAAAGTAGGCTGTCACCAGGCACCAAATCCACCAGTGCTTTGATCTTTGACTTCCCAGCCTCCAGAACTGTGAGAATTACATTTGTATTTATGAACCACCCTGTCTATGGTATTTTGTTATAGCAACCTGAACAGACAAAGACATATACGTAAAATTGGCCATTTTAATATTTTTAAAAAGACTTTTTTTGTTTATTTTTAGAGAGAGGGGAAAGGAGAGACAAAGAGAGGGAGAGAAACATCAACGTGTGGTTGCCTCTCACGTGACCCATACTGGGGACCTGGCCCACAACCCAGGCATGTGCCCTGACTGGGAATCAAACCAGCGACCCTTTGGTTCATAGCCCATGCTCAATCCACTGAGCTACACCAGCCAGGGCCCATTTTAATCATTTTTAAGCGTACAATTAAGTGTCATTATGTACATTCACACTGTTGTGCAACCACTACCACTATCCATGTCTAGAACTTCAGGAAATTTTTTAAAAGTTATTTTTTTTGCCTCAGCTTGCACATTCCAGTTACCTTTGTGCTTTCTCTCTCCAAATGTCTATGTCCCTGTCCTGATGATTTAACTTAAAGAGTGGGAAGGATTTTTTTTAACACTACATGATGAATTGGTTTCAGTGGAATTCAAACAGTCTTGTTTTGGTTATTTCTTCTCGGGAATGCTGAATTTTTTCTAAGACTAATGTCAGAGGTGAAGGGTCAAAAGGGAGGTACCTCTTGGATGAGTCAATTAGGCAAGAGAGAGGAAATGGTGAGGTGACACTAAATCATTCCTCGTAATACATTCTGGGTGCTAAAGGGGCATCTGGTACCCTCAAAGAACTGCGATGCAGAGTTTTTACTTAGTAAACCTCTGGCTGTACCTTAGAGCAATGACCTTAGTGCTGTTATATTTGCTCTCTGTCAATAAGAACTTCTTAAGGTCATGGTGTCCTTGGGTTCCCATTGAGCCTGGTGACGGGGAGTTCTTCAATGTTTACTGAGTGTGTTCAGCATACCAGGAACTTCACAACAAGTACACGGAGCATGCCCGGCCTCTGGTTGGGCCTGACTTGGGAAGACTTCCCTGTAGGTTCATCCTCCATTGATTTCCAACTTCCGGAGTTTCTGGGGGATACGGGAAGGGGTTACAACCTCCTTTACTCAGTGTCTACATTATTAGCCATGGAGGTGTATTTTTAAAATACAGGCTAATTCAGTTACATGTTGAATAAGATGCACTTTGCTTTTGAGATAATCTTGGAACAATTTAATTGCATTTTTCCTGAAGAGAAACTTGCTCAAATACATTTCTTTTTGATCCAAGCACCTTGCTCACCTCTGCCACCCCACCCCTACCCTCGTTGATTCTAAACGCTACTTGTTTTCATTCCTCTGTTCTAAACCCTCTCTGTGGAAACAATGCATTTTGCTTTGGAGATATTTTTTTCTTCCAGATATGACAATGTCCATGGATATCACATCAAAAACAAGCAGCAAAATCTTAACCTGTGTGCTGCCACTCACACATCTCGTGTTTCCTAAGGCAGGATGTTCTAGTTAAGTCTCTGACTAAATAAGATAATAACATTAGATAGAGTTAGTTTGTTTAGCCAAACAAGAAAAATCTGAATGGAAGCACTGCTCGTGATAGAGGAAAGCTTTGTGGGGACAAACTGAAAACCTAATGCTTTAGCCAGGAGTTTCACTTTCCTGTATAATTGCTCGTGAATCCTGGGGGACATCTTGTGCCGCACTAAGTAGCCTCTAAAAGGGTTATAGGCAGGCTTTACAGTGTTTGCTTTTTGCCAGAGCTCTAGAAGCCTTCAAACTTTATACCAGTTGCTATCATTATTAAATTTTCTGTACTGAAGAATAATTTAGCATACAAGCAATATTTGTTTCAGGAAAGACTTAGTCAACATGTCACAAATACTATAAGAAGTACAAAGTTATAAATTTAGGTTCTTAAAACAAACACTGTTGAATACAAATTAAGTGAGAGCCTAATCCATGTACTACTAGCAATTGTTCTGCCGTCTTATGATATCGGTGAATAGTAAATCAGTGGGCTTCTCACTTATAGGAAAAAAAGACAGTAACAGGGAGAAGGAAGGATCCCCAGCATGTGGAGTGAGAGGGGGTGTTATAGGATAGGTAATCCAACATTCCCCCCACACTCCCCTAGCCTCCACCCCACCACTGTGTCCAGTGCAGGAGACTCCTCTGTAACCTAGGACAGGGGCTTGTCCAGCCTCTCCTTGCACTGTTTCAGGGTCAAGGAGCTCCGTACCTGACAAGCCAGCTCATTCCTTATGTGCATGGCTCCAACTGTTAGAAAGTTGAAACTAGGAGTCCTCAACTCTCTACCTTACGTAACCACTGACTGTATTCCTTGCCAAGGCAAGCTGTTACTTCATGCTGTCAAGTTTTGTGAACATGTGTACACAGCTCACATTTACCAAAGACTATTAGGGTTTTAGCAGAGTTGTGATATAGCAATGAGTCATATAACAACATCACATGAGAAATGTCTTACCTGGTTCATTAATATCTCTTTCCCTTGTTTTGATAAAATGCCTTCATATAGTCAGGAACATACTACAGATGGCAGGTTGGCATGGAAGTTAGAAAAATGAGATAGTACTTTGATGGACGTTACCCGTTCAAACATGACCTTCACCTTCAACTTCCATTTGGCTCTTCTTATTGATAGTAGGGAAGAGGAAGCCATACCTAGGTTCAAGTAAGGGCATAGCTAAGGGGAGGGCCGGGGGAGTAGTTGATCACTCATGTACATGTCTTCCTCCTCTCTTCTGAGGAAATGGGATAAGAGTAGCACAATATCACCTTTGCTTAGCAACCCGCTAAATCATATAATCATGAAGCTGGAAGACCAGCCCCAGTATTTTACAGACAGGAAAGCAGATCTAATAGTCTCTGACAGAACACCTACCAGACTTGCAAACTTAAATGGCTATAGGGCCAAGGAAGAAACTCAAGTGAATGAGGTGGGCAAAGTACAAAATGTAAGTAGCCTTTTTCCAAGTATAATGGGGAGTGGTGAGGACTGGGGAAAACTGGTGGACTCATGCTCCATTTAAAGAACGCAGCTGATTCTCAAATCTAATGGGTTATTATTATGATGGAATGCCGACCCAGTGTTGCCAGAAATCTGGATTTTTTTTATATGAATGATCCTAAATGATTAAGTGTTCAAATTGAAAGCACCAGTTCAGGCCAACCAAAACAAGCCTGTGAGCCAAATTCTGTTTGCAGATGCTCGTCTAAGGTTTGAGAAGCTCATGGATGAGTTGTGTCCTGAGTAAGGGCATTTCAGAGTGGGGCTGTGAGTGAATCCAGATGGTTTTCTGCAGTTAGCCTTTACCCATCCCTCCCCCTTCTCCAGAACAGATTGAGTTGAGCTCCGTGTCACCCCTAGAGAAACACCTGGCTGTCCTCTGAGGCTGATTGACCTCACCAGGGTGCAAAGGAGGAAGCTAGCTGTGAATGGGAGCATGGGGAAATAAACACACAATAAACAGAAAAAGAGCAGGAACATAGGAGACCACAGCAAGGTCAAGCACATTTGAAGACGTGTCTGAACTTCTGGTGTTAAAATTCTTTCCTCTTAAAAAAAGTCCCGTACTGTGTCCTGCAAGTACTACCTTCGATGGAAAGCATAGTTAATGAATGTGCGATTAGTGTTCTTTTGTTTTCTGGGACACAGTAAGTCATGAATTACCTGTAATTTTGACTGACATGTGGTCTTCAGGGGATCAGCTGGGAAAGTGCCTGATGGGAAGGCTGGGTAAGGTCAGTCCTGATTGGAAATGAATGATTGATGCCAACTGGTGCTGAAATGCAGCATGTTTCCACTTAAGAGGACCTGCTAGAGGAATGCAGCTTTTGTGCCTCTCCTCATTTATCACGGTGTTTACATATCCTGCTTGAGGTTGAAAGTAAATCATCATCCTGCTGCTTGTGGCTGTTTAATAGCTAAGAGCTTTAGAGTTGATGCAGCAGGAGCCCGTTGATGGCGTCAGGTGAAGGAGTGAGGGGAAAGGGTCCACAGGGGGTCGCCGTGGGCATGTACAGTACTTGACCCAGGAAAGGTGCCCATGGCCAGGTCCTGAAAGAGGGGAAGAACTTATTTCCAATAATTGTTCCAGTTGAATGTCACTGCTACACAAAATGCAGAATTAACTGGGATTTGGAGCTTTGATCAGGTAATGGGATCAAAGAACAATCCAGTCTCTCAAATACATACAAAAAATATGAGTGGTACCTGAAGTGAGGAAGATAAGGCCTTCACCTCATGGAACTTTTGTTAATCTATCTTTCAAGGTTCACGGTCATCACATCTGGGCATTTTATCTTAGAGAAGTCTCAAAGTTGTGTCTCCCTTGAAATATATCAAAGATCATGATGTAAAATAAAAGCAGGATAAGACTCCAAAGGACAGAATTAGGACCAATGGGTGAAGGCAGAAATCAGGTCTGACATTAGGAAGAACTTTCTAACGGAGTTGTTTGAAAATAGAAGAGGCCTTGAGTCAGGGTTGAACAATGCTTGGCGGCAGCATTCTACAAGAAGCTCAGGCTCCCTGTGGGTCCGAGGTAAGATGATGTCTCTCTCTCTCTCTGTTCTTATCTAACCTTGAGATTCTATGATTCTAATGACACGGTATGGGACCCTGAAAGATTCAGCCCTCCTGCATTTCTGCTTTCTGGATCATAAGTCATGTTTTAACCACAACAATCTGGGGGTTTTTGTCTACCAGTTGGATTCCCCTAATGCAGAAATTAACATACTACTGCTAGTGAAGTTAAATAGGTAATACAAGCAATACGAAACATGAGGAAATCTCAGAAGTCAAAGTTAAGTGACTGTGTATTTAAAAATCATGTTACTTCATAGTTGAAAGCTGAGTCAGGCTGGTTCGGATTTTATCTGAATAAACACAACCGGTGGTCGAGAGCACAGACACTAGCACCAGGTGCTCTGTGTTCAAGTCCTAGCTCTGTCTCAGACTAGACCTTCAGCAAATTCCTTAACCTTTCAGTGGCTCAGGTCTATCAACCGTGAAGTGGAGTTACTGGTAGCACCTACCTCACAGGATTTGTGCGAGAGTAAGAGGGGCGAGAGCACAGAAAGCACTCAGAACTGGGCATGGCACGGAGTCTGAGGTCAGTTTCGCCAGCTGCTGCCACGCTGGTGTTATTGTTATTTGGTGGAATGATAGGCTCTGTTGCAGAGCTGACCGGATAGACTCAGTTTTACATTTTCCCCTCAAGAATGTATTTAGTTCAAATAATAGTCATGTTGATGTTTAATGGGGTATAAATATTTTAACCAAATGTTTTCCTGTCCCTGCTGGTGGCATTCAGAGTAGAAATACATTTTACAAAAGGATTAAAGGAAGTTTTTGTTATATGTTTGACTACTATACTGCATTATAGAAATGTAATTATTTAATCTTTTACATGTCTTTTGTTTGTTAATTATTAAGTAATTCAGTTTTCTTAGATGTGGTCTTATCCTCATGGTGTATTCTGAGTTATAGGAATCGGCCCACATTTATTCTATTTTTTTAACCAAGAATTAACAAGTAGTATGCTAATTTAAATAAGCTAAATTTAAGATACCTGGGTAGTCCTTGTAGAACTCCAAATTTTTAGCATCAAAATATGAACTGTTAGGTTGACACTATGAAAGCTAATAAATACATGTGTTTATATACACATATTGCATTTTGAATATAGTATATATATTTGTATACGTATATATTTTATTACACTATCCTCACATTTATCTTCACATTAGTATAATTTCAGCTGAATTTGGGAACAAGATATGGGAAAACACAGCAAGTTGAAATGTGAGCATAAACGGTACAGAAGGAGCGACTCCGGTACAGACGGCTCAGGCCGCCGACTCCTGCTCCTCACACACCTTTGGGCCTCTGCAGTGTGCAGGGCTCCTTGCTTATCAGTAATAAAAATGTGAGAACTTAACTCTTTAAATTCTGTTAACTTTTTATTTGAAAGTTATTTCAAAATTAAAGAAAAGTTGTGAGGATAAAAACAGTGCACAGGACATGCACGTATCCTGTAACCAGATGTCTTTTCACCCCGCCGTGTCATAGGTGCTTTGGTGCTTTCTCTCTGTAACATTTTTTAACTGTGTGAGGGTGAGTCACCACAGGGCTCTTTTACTTCTAAACACTTCAGTGGGTATTTCCTAACAATGGGAATATTCTATTTCATAACTATATGACAATTACCAGCTCTACTAATTTGAACATGGATACAATACTTTACTGGTGACTTTTTTGTTTGCAGAATGATGACAACTTTAGTTTAAAATTGGTCTCAGGCTCTCCTGGCAAAGGTGTCCATCGGTCAGTTGGGAATGCAGGACAGAGCCAGGGAAAGCATGTGAAGCAATGTTATTATTTGGGAGATGGCTACACAGACATGATGGTGAAAGACGAGAATGCTGAGATCCCTGAGGAGAGAGCAGAAGCGGCAAAGAGAGGAGGGCCTTGTGCCTTGATAGTTAGAGAAAGAAGAAATACAAGTAACATATGAAAGAATAATAGGAAGGGAGTAAAAGAAAAGTGTACAAGAACAACAATTAAATTTTTTTAAAAAAGAATAATAGCCCACTGGCAAGAGAAAATGTTTTAAGGGGAGGAAATGGTTAACAATGCCAACACTGAAGGAGGGTGCCTGAGAAGACGCAGCCAGATCTGGCCATTGAGGGGCCGCAGTTTGGACAACCATGAACTCCAAAGCCTGACTGAGGGGGTTAGTCAATGTAAGTGAAGGGGGAGGAAGAGGCCAAGAGGGCAGAGGGGTCACTGGAGAGGGCCAGCTGTAGAGGCAGTGAGGAGATCACCAGGCTGAGGGGCCCCACAACTGTCCACCTATATAACCCTCGCTCTTTCATCCTAGCATGGAGTAGGCATTTCCCTACTCTTTCATGAATCTTTTAAATCATTCAACGGTCACTTGTATCCCAGGAGCAGATGAAAGGATGAAGGGGCACTTTTCCCTGGGCCAGACCTCTAGCCTCATAGCTGAGGTTCTGCCAGAGAACAGCACCTTATCTGCGCACTGTGTGATCTGAAGGGACTAGGGTGACTCAAATGAAAACCCTCAAGCTTTCAGCCCTCACCAGGGAATGCAGAAACACAAAGCAGCGCCTCGGAATGGAAGGAGTGCAGAAAAACGAAGCTGACTTCAGTGGGATTTTTGTGGTTTTCTCCTTTGTTTTTCTGTTTCCATCTCCAAGAGGCTTTTGCTGCCAAATATTTTTTTCAAATCCTCCTATCCATCAAGGGCAGAGTCACAGCACTGCTGAGGGCCTCCCACTTGGCCAACACCGTCGCCAGGAAGCTGTGAACCGCCAGTGCCATGCAGGTGACCTGACTGTTAGAGGCAAAATTGCAGGAGGACGTGAGAGACTGACGCTCCCAAAGTCTCACTTCAGACGAGTTGAGCTGGCTTACCCTAAATACAACAAAACACCAATGATACATACACAGAAGCGTCTCTAATAAAAATTACTTTGTACACTTTCCTAATCTTCAAGCCACCACCTTGGCATTAAAGCAAACTTGAGACATTGAGCCCTGAGAGTTATTAATACAACAGTCTGAGTGAAGCTTTATTTTCTATCCTCCACTCTTTCTTTCTCCTTCCTCCTTAGGTGGGATGCGGGTTTCAATTGCCTAAATGATATAGTCCAGCGTTTTGTTTGAGGCCAATATAATTTGGATTTCCTTACTTTTTTTTAAATATCCTGTTTAGTTTGGGGCAATGGAATGAGTAGACTGATGAGTTTTCATAGGGGCACGCCTGTCTCTTTGATGTCAGATTTTATGCTTTTTCCCCCTAAACATTTCTTCTTTGTGAATTTGCCATCTGGAGGATGGCTGCAACAGAACGAACCCACCTCATCCAATGCCAGTCTGCAGGGCGGTCGGCGCTGTGCTGGCGCTGTGCTCGCTCTGGCTCCCGTGGTGATAAAATGGCAGCTCTCAGCAAGGGGGCAGTCTCAGTTCCTGAGACAGGGAACAAAGCCAGGCACTTGTACATTTGTTTTCAAATGAACTGGTTCTTGTGCTGTAAATATTTAACTATTCCTCATAGTATTCCTACCAAAGTTTCCACTAGGTTTTCAGCTAACACCATTTCCTGCAGGCAGAAAGGATCTCTCACTTTCCAGAACCCTCTTTAAGCAAATATAGGCTACATTCTGGGGAGTTTGGTTTGAGAAGGAACAAATTACGGGAAAATAATGGGATCTAGAAGGTATGTTTTTCCCTTGATTGAGGCAAGGAGGCCTTGGGGAACTAAGTTAGTCAGCAAAGCATAATGGATGTAACAGAAAATGTTACTGTTGGTCCTGAATATTTTTATTGTTTCCTGTACCATCTTTGCTAAAATTGTGGGTGGCGATGGCTAAATGCAAAGGTTTTTCTTTTCTCTCAGTTTATGGTTTTGAGAATCAGACAGAGGGACATTACCTATTAAGGCTACTGAAGAGGGCCAGGTGATCTTATCTCGGTAATGAAAATAACTCAAGTCAGCTTTTCTCTAACCTCCGAGTTGTCTGGCTTCTTGAACATTCATTTCTCACTGACATCTGCTCTCAGAAAGAAACTTGAGGAATGCATTAGGCAGAAGATTTTGATTTACAGCTCCCCTCTGTTTACTCTTTTAGTGACATATTTGTTTATTTGGGGGACAGATCTTATAAGATATATTTTATGCTTTTGTCTTCTTTTATGACTCTTCTTTTGAGTGTGGCTATTTTGCAACACTTAAATGGATTGTGATTTTTTTCTTGTCCTTCCTTTCCCCCATTTTCCCTTCCTTCCTTCTTTCCTCCCTTTCTTCCTTAACATATATCTCCTTATCATTTCAAGTCTGTGGACAGAAAGGCAAGAAGTCCACCAAAGTATGAATGTCTAAGCTTACCACTCAGAACTCTGTCTTTCAGAATGTCTTATGGCACTTAGACCACAAATAACTGTTCAGCTCAAAGACCATAAGCATGAGTCAAACTGGAAACTACCTTGCAGAGCCAAGTCGGCCTGGTCAATTAGCAGTTTATAAAACTTGACTCCTAGCAAGAAAGCTAATTGCCAGGGGGCCCAAGGAAAGCACTGGGCTGGCTCAGAGCCTTCTTTTGTGGCCCAAACGCGGTGACCTGGACCTTTTCAAGGAGTTAGCAAGAGCATTCTTTATTTTCCTTATCCAATTTATAGAAATATTTCTTTTAGGAAAGATATTTTAAAAATTATTATTCGGCTGAATATGTTTTTAGGTGAAGTCTTTTTTTCCCGGATATCTGACAAACATGATGCAGAGCTACTTTCTTTCAAGATTAATTATGTTTCACAATCTTCTGCCTCTTTCCTGTTTAGCTTCAAATTTGCAGGAAACACCAAAGCATGGTTTTCAGCAGTGTGAGCTAAGAGTGTGGAACTGAAAGAACACTCTTGGAATGTGAAATAAGGACCTTAGGGGCAAAATAAAGCAAATAAATTTCCTGCGCACTCTGCTGTGCCATAATTGAGAACTCTGTATTTTCTTTCTAAAGCACTCAGTGGAGAGAGTTTAGTCCAATTCTGAAACTCCTGTTTAGTTTTATTTTCAATCCCAGCATGTTGGTATTTATGATTCATGTACATGGATTTTAAATTTAGCTTATTTCTATTTTTCTAACCAAATATTTTTAAATGTCTATTAATGTTGGAGAGAAACAGGCATTCTAGAAGAGTAACCTGGTATTTTTAACACAAAAATAAAATGATCATAAAACCTTTGCATTTCCTCTTTGTTTCTCATTAAAATGCCAGAGTGGAAAAATGATTCCCGGAGCGCTCTGCGTTCAGACACTTCAGTGCGCTGAGCGTCTGTCCTTGGCTCGTCTGGGGCCACCTCTCTGTGATCATTGTTTTGAGCTTGCTGATGGAGGTTTTATTCTGGATGCTGTGCCTGCCCTTGGCCTTGTGGCTTTGACACTGAAGCACTGTTGTCTGCGAAAGACAGTATATTAGAGCTCCAGGGTTCACTCAGCTCCTGCTTTGCTGCTGTAACTTCATTCTTGGGAAGTTTGTGAGTTTCCCAGGAGATGAGGCATGAGCAGCATTTGCTCCAGGCCTGGAGTCCTGTTTTATTATTCAGGTTTCCAGGAGTGGGTGTGGGGCATGAGAATCCTCAGCCTGGACAGTTACCACTGCAAGTCAAAATGAGCGCCATTTGCCCTTCCTTTGTCACATTTTTTTTTTTTAGTAAACAGTGGTTATTGTGCTGTTTTTAAAGTTGAACCCTGCTTGCAAAAGCCAAACAGAAATTAAAATGAAATGTCTGAGATGAATTAGTTTGTTAAAAGCACATCTGAACTAATATGGAATATGAATTTTACATATTTCAAATATGCCTTGAGTCTTTTTTGGATTTAATAATGCTGAACATTGAAAACATTGTTGGAATTAAAGCTCAATGAGATGAAAAATTTGCAAAAATATTTGAGGTAGCGTGTAATGGATTTTAGTATTCTTTCTAAGTTAAAGGGAATAACAGCATATGATGTATTTTTTTACCTTTATGACCTATTGTTCATCTTTAACTTAAGTGCAATGATATTACATTTTACTTTATTATTAGAAGTGAAATGGCCCCTTTATGCAAAGCTGTGGTTTTATTTCTCGAAATAAGGTACAAGCCAAAAATCATGTCTTCAGAGACTTCTGGCTGACTTAGTTCTGAGGCTTTAGGAAACCTAAGTTTCAGATCTTACAGTTTTATAAGCTGCGCCAGTGACATGTCTGCTGTGTAGAGAGTCTATCCAGTGTTGTGCTCTCTATTGCTTTGCTTGTTTGTTTTAATGTTTTGCTCTATTGTTTGTATTCTGTTCATGGTGATGGAGATGACACAGGTTTAGGAAAAATGCCTGTTTTAAGCTCTCTGAAAGTCAGCTGCCATCAGCAAACTTTCTAAGGTTATTCACCAAGCCTGTGACTGTCAGAAGTTTAAGGACACATACATTCTTCTTTTTGCAAAAGTTTTCTACTGCCTTTCACGAACAATGGTAATTCAGATAATGGGGTGTTGATTCCAACCTATCAAAGCTGTAAATATTAGGACCAAGTAATCTGACACTGACAGCCTCCCCTTTGGTGGGAATCTCCTTTCAAATAATTCCACTTTCTTTCTCTGTATTGGATTACCAGACACACCATTTGGAATTAGAAATTCTGCTTTATGGATAGTTGGACAGACTGACAGGTCTGTATGAAGAAACACTGAAAATATAGATATGATTTCCCCAAAGAAATGTAGAAATGGCTTTTAAATTTTTTAGAAGATTAGCTATGAAAAATGTGGAGTTGAAGTTGGTATTAGGAGAGCAGTTCAAGAAATGAGCCTAGATCTTATGTTAGAATGCTATTTGGCAATGTCTTTCAACATTAGTAATTTAATTGATTGCAGATCACTGGGTTTTCCCCTATTTTGGAAATCCATGGCTTGATGGAGAAAATAGTCTTAAAATCAAAGAAAGCAATAATTGTCGTTATGTGCCATTACAGTTCAGCGAGCAGGTTAGCTCTCACGAGATTCTTGATCATGGCATGCATCAGCAGACAAGGGATCTGGACAGTGCTCAGTGAATCTTGGACAGGTGTTTCTAGGAAGTAGATGCAGTGGGTGCACAGACGTTGGGATGTTTCTAGCCCATAGTGAAACTCATTATTTATTCAACAAATATTTACTGAGTGTCTATTTGTGCTGAACACGAAACATACCCAAATCCCTGCCTTTCCTGAGATTATATTCAGGGCAGGGGTACAGGCAATAGACATTAAACATAACACATAACTGGGGAGAAAATGAAGCAGGGGATCTGAAATTCTGGGTTAAGAAGGTGGAGACAGGGTGTAAGTTTAAATAGGGAGATCAGGGCAGGCCTCACTACAAAAGTGACATTAGAAGGAGGTGAAGGCAGCAGCTGTGCAGATGCAGAGCAAGGGAAATTTTCTGTGCAAAGGTCCTAAGGCAGGAGCATGCATGGTGTGTTTGAGACACAGCAAGGAGGCCACTGTGGCTGGGAGCTGAGTGAGAGGGGTTGAACGGTAGCAGAGCAGGTCAAAGAAATGATAGGTGGGTGGGGAGGAGTAGATCATGGGAGGACTTGCAGACCATCGTGAGGACTTTAGCCTTTACTCTGAATGAAATGAGGAAACGATGCTGAGTTCAGAGCAGATGATTGGCATGATTTGACTAGTGTTTTAAAAGAACCACGCTGGCTGTGAAAAGACTAGAGGTGGGAGGTAGGGGGAAAGCAGCAGTTAGAGGGAGAAAGAAGGCTGTGGCAGTAATCCAGGAGAGAGATGATGGTAATTGGACCTGGATAATAACAGAGGAAATAGTGAGATGCTGCTGGATTCTGGGTCAATTTTGCAGGTTGAAACAACAGGATCTGCTGGAAGATTAAATGTGAAATGTGAGAAAGTGAAGACTCAGGTTTTAGCCTTCAGCACCAGATGGAGAAAATTGCCATCTACTGAAATGGAGAAGATGACAAGGTGAACAGTCTTTGGAGAGAGGATTTAAACATTTTAAATTGGAAGTATCTGTGGATATCAGGTGATGTTGACTAGGCTCTTAGGTACATGAATCTGGAATTTTGAAATTTTTTAGGACATATATCGTACTTAAATCATGAAATATCCCATGGAAAGCTATTAATCTCTGGAAGTTGGAAGCTGCATCCAGAGACATAGGACTCATTCCAATCCTCTGACCCTGCTTCCTATTGTCTTTTGACTATAGTTGGAAAGCATGAATCATAACCAGCTACACCAATTAGTTTAATTGTTTTGTATTTATTGGACACAAAATATTTCCACACCATGCAAAGTTAGAGCTAGAGGTCATCTAAAAGTTTCTCATTTTACAGATAAGCAAGAAAGGCTCAAGGAAGTTAAATGATTTGTCTAAAAATATAGTAAATTTAGGAGTAAATTTAGATTATAGCAAAACTAGGCATAAACCTAGCTCAGTACTCTCCTTTACCCCATCTGGAGTACTTACAGTTTTATTAGATGCGATAGGAAAGGTGATAACAAAGAGGTAAAGTCACAGACCATTTCTGCCACTGGTTATTGCCTTCAGAGCAAAAATCTAGGTAGCAGAGCTCTTATGGGTTCATTTGGGCAGCACTTGCCTCCCTCACTGTGAAAAGCCACAGAGCGAAGTTCAGCTGAACTGTTCTCAAAGATAGAATTGGACAACACCTTCTGAGTTGTTCAGGCCAGGTTTTGAATAAATCAGGGCATGATTTTTGGATTATAGAAAGCTGGGGTGCAGAAGGAATAATTTCTTTCATCCATTCAGTCACAATAAGCTATTCTTTTCCTTTAAGACTTTGAAATTAGAGGAGGAAGGAAAAGAAAGAGAATGTGGGCAGCTCTGCCATCAGCTTTTGATGATTCTTGATGAAGAGTTGGAGGAGACTAGAAAGGGCTAATGGAACATAGAACTGAACAGAATTTCAGTTTGGATTGCAGTCAGACATACATACTCCACTTCAGTTGGCCCCTGGTTTTAGCCCTGTCTTAGCTATCGGTAAATTATTTGGACTGGCTATTGAATTTCAGTGGGTCATTATGTATAATTTGCACACTGCTATTATACTTAGAGATAATTCATTCATTCAGCAGGCATTTTTGGAGCACCCCCTATATGGCAGACATAGAAAATGCAGTGGTGAATGAACTAATGATGTCTTTGTTTTACTTATTTACTATATTTGAAGAAAAACAAATACAGTAAATAAGTAAACAAATAAGTAAAGAAGATAATGCCAGACAGTAATAAGTGCTATTGAGAAAACAAAATAGGGTCATGGGATAGAGAGAGATTAAGTAAACTACTTTAGGTAGGAAGGTCAGAGAAGGTCAGGTGATTTTTGAATGAAAACCTGAATAATAAGATACCTACCACATGGAGTTGTGGGCATTCCAGGCAGAGGGAAAAATCAAGAGCAAGGACCTTGAAGTGGGAACAGTTCTGGGGTGTTGTGGAAGTGAAAGGAAGCCAGTATGGCTGAAGCATAATGCGCAAGGCAGGCTGGGCCATGTCATGTAAGGCTTCGTAGGCCATAGGAAGGAACTGAATTGCTGTCTACGTGTAGCATGAGGCCATTGAAGGATTTTAAGCAATGGAAGAATATTACCAAATGTATTTCTTTGGAATAACACTGAGATTCCTTTTCGAGGAATAGATCGTATTAGGCCCAGAGTAGAAGCAGGGAAACCAGATAGGAAAATATTGCCCTAACCCAAGGAGGTGAGAGTGGGTTGCTCTATGGTTCGTGTGGAGATGAGTAATGAGATTTGAGACAGGTTTCTGAGATAGCATCCACTGACTTGCTGATGGATTAAATAAAAGAGTTAAGGGAAAGAATAATGAAAGTGACTACTGGGCTTTGAACTGTATGGTTTGGATGATAATTGAGCCATTAGTTAAGATGGGGAAAACTGGAGACCAGCAGGTTTGGAGGGTAGAGGTAAGTGTGGAGGGTGCTAGGGAATAGCAGAAGCAAGAGTTCTATTTCAAACCTATTATGTTTGATATACCAATCCAGTACCTAGGTGGGTGGTTGTGTATAGGCATTTGGAATCCAAAGGAGAGATCAGAACTAGAGAAAGTTGAGAGTCATCAATATATAAATAGTATTTAAGGTCATTGGAGCCAAATCACGCAGCAGAGAGAGTATAGATAGAGAAAGATATGAAGATCAAGCTGGGACCACATCAGTCTTGAGAGGAGGTATATCCAGCAAAGGCATCTGAAAAAAAAAAATTGGTAGTTAGTTGAAAGAAAGAGGCAAGACCCGGGAGGGTGTGGCATTGTGGAAGTCAAGAAAAGAAAATATTCCTTGGGGGAGAGAATAGTCAGATATGATGAATGCTGCTGCTGAGGGATCCTCGAGAGATGATCACACACTGTATGGGCCTTAGCGAGAGAGAGAATGGCGATGACTGTGACAAGAACAATTGCAAACGAATGATGGGGATGGAAGTCAGCTGCATGGGTTGCAGAGAGAACAGGTGATGGCCAAATGGAGGCCACTGTAGACAATTTATTCTCACCTGTGGTTTCTGTTGCCATTTTAGTTAGGGATTTAGTAATGAGGTAACACTATAACCAGTATTGCTATAAAGACTCTTAATCTTAGATTTTAGAATGGTGAATTAAAACTAATATATATTCTTAGGAAATTTGACCTACCATCTACTTGGGGGGGGGGATTAAACTTTCATACAGTCACCTTGATTTTTAGAACATGCTGCTCCTAATCAGTCTTTGACTCAAGTTTCTAGAATTTCTTTCCCGTGGCAATACCCAGGTGGCACAAAAGGTACAAATAATAAAACCAGCATGCGTGGGAGCACTTAGTGTGCTGTTTAGAGGTGATTTGCTCATTTAATCCGTACCTCCAGTGATGGGGACTATTACAATCCCTTTTTCATAAGGTCACACAGCCTTCTCTACAATCCAGGTAATTTATCATTAAAATCTTGCAACACAGCTTATACTGAAGTTGGGAAAGGCTTGTATTACAGCACAATTTTAAATTTTATTTCTCTTTTTTTCTTCTCATCCAAATACCAAAACCCATGCTTACATGGCAGTCAGGGATAGGAGCTCAGACAGTCTGGGAGCTCCAGGCTCCTGTTGCTTAACCAGCATCCTTTCTCTCAAGGCACCTGCAAAGGAGACTCCAGAAAGGAAAAACAGATGATAGTTGCTAAAACCAGTGTTGGTACAGAATTGCATAAAGTGATAATGCATTGAGCTAGAAATGAAAAATATATACTGAAAACTTCCTGCTGGTGTTTTACGCCTTTTTAAATCTGTATACTAATAGTGCCTGCACTTAGAAAGTACCAGTCCCGTGCATCACTCAACATTCTCCCACCAATACCCATTTTCGCCCTGCTAATGAATTGCCCTGAAAACCAAAATGATATGCCATGCACATACATTTGCCTTCTGGAAAGCTTTTTGGTATTCTTCTCCTTGACAGCTAGTAAAACAGATGGTTGGTTGCTCTTTTTATTTTTTACCTTTTGCGACAGTATGGATGGACCTGGAGAGTATTATGCTCAGTAAAATAAGCCAGTCAGAGAGAGCCAAATACACATGATTTCACTTATCTGTGGAATCTAATGAACAAAATAAACTAGCAAACAAAATAGAAACAGGCTCATGGATACATCCAATAGACTGACAGCTGTCAGAGGGAGGGAGGTTAGGGTGCTGGGTACAACAGGTGAAGAAATTAAGAAAAAAACAGACACAGACAACAATATGGTGATTTCCAGAGGGAAAGGGGGATGAGGGAGGTGGAAGGGAGCAGCAGGGCAATAAATGGTGACAAAGAAAGAGACTTGACTTCGGATGCTGAGTACACAATACAGTGTGCAGACAATGAGTTACAGAGTTGTACGCTTGAAACCTGTATGGTTTTATCAATTAATGTCTCCCCCATAAATTCAGTTTTTTTAAAAAGGAGGAAAAAAGAGTGACTCTTATTTTTGGGTGTAGTCAAAGTGAAAATAAGGGCATTTCCTGAGGCGTAATAAGCTCAAAGGCAGATCACTATCCTATAAGTTAGAAAAGCCTAGCACTCAGATGGGAATTGTTTTTGTTCTTCTGATCTGAAAATGACAGCATAGAACACAGCCAAGGGCACGCAGCATTTTATTATGGGTGATGCAGCTTTAATTGGTATGTAAGAAGACATGCCTGTGGAATGAGTCCTTGGAATATTGGCCAATCAGATCACTTTCAACATTTCTCAATGTTTAGTTTCATCTTATAATTAAGTAACAATGATCATTTCCTGACAGCTAATGACTGGCTAGAGGAGTTAGAAGCCTCATTAGGTTGATAATTTATCAAATTCTGAGCTCTTCATCTGCATTGTGGCAAAGAGAGGAACCGTCCTCAAACCTCAACATGATTAAAGGTTATCTCCAACCATGTTTTATATTATACGTGTGAGTATTAACTTGTTCCTCAAAGGCTGACTTTGTTATTTTCCAAGTTTTTAAAACATAAACTGTTTATTATATGATCAAGAATAATGTTTATGTGACTTTGATAGAGGTGTATTGAACTATGTTAACACATATACATGCACACGCTAAAATAAAAGTAGAATTGATAAGCCACATTTCCTTTAAATCTTTTTGTGACAATTCCACACCCTTTCCTGAGAACAGCCTCACTATTCATTCATTCCAGCAATAGCACCCTTATATTCACTCCACAAACATTGATGGAGCACATGCAATGTGTTAGGCACTCTTCTCAATGTTGAGGATGCAGGCAGGGGTTAGGGGGTGCAGATTGTTGCAAGGGAAATAAAATTCTCTTCCCTACTGAGCTGATATTCTAGTCATGATAATTATCATAGTAATTTCTGTCTTCAAGACTAGCTGTCAGGAGACCTGGAAGACTACAAATTAAATGTCTTCAAAGTGGCCTAGCTAAAGGTAGATGAGGGTCTTCACAGGACTATCTTGGCCAACCTGTCTGTGACTGGCTCACCAATATGGTCATTGTGTAGTCACCCCAGCTTCTGCTAATTCAAGGATCACTCACTAATTATCCATATTTCTGAAGTTACACTCTTCCCTTTTATAAGAGAAAGTGCAGTCTCTTCTCCAAGAGGAGCTGCTGCTTTTCTCTTCCTTTTGGGACTTGATGTGAGCTTGTCACAAAGGAAATGGTGGCATCTAATTCCTTGAAAACATTTCTATAGCTTGATACAGGGACAGTCAGGTTTATAATCCAGGAACTCTTCCAAAAGACTTCCATCCTGCCTAGACCAGGCATAAAAGACCTCTGCAGATGTGGAGCAATATTTGTCTAAGGATACCTGCCCTTAGACTTTGTCGGAGTTACTACTGGGAATTCCTAAAAAACCTTTCCCCTCCATAGACTCCTATTTTTTGGGGGGGGGAGGGTCAGGGGGAGCAGAGTAACCTTAAGTGCTCAGAGAAGCTCCATGGATCCTCCTCCATGAGAGCAACTCAAGATATGAGGTCCTCTGGATCTTCAGGGTTGTCAAAAATGCAAAGCAGAACCTCAGGGAGGCTCCTGACAGTTGGTCTGTACTATCACATCAATTTCAGCATCAGTGATATCCTCCCATGTCCTGTGTAGAATCTGGGGGCATTGGCCCTAATGTCTCACATGGAACTTATCCTTCTGGTATCCCAGCTGATTCTGTTGGTTATAGACTATTTGCAGCCAAGAGCTGGGACTACCCACTTCTCATGCTTCTAAGTCCAATTCTTGAAAACAATTTCTGGGACCTCTTCTTGCCCTGAGTATATTTCATAAATGGGAAGAATGTGTAATTGATGTCCCCTTTATTTTATTATAATCTTGTTTTATTCTGTAGAAATTCTGGAATTTCAAGATGTTCTTCATTACTTTGTTTGAAGTGCCATGTAATAAATATTTGAAGGAACACCCAGCTATTTTAAAGTAATTTGGCAGACTTCACAGTACAAAAACATACACACATTCCTACCCATTTAAAAAAATACCCCAACCATTGGGAACCCCAGAGGAACAAGTTGGTAATTATTTCATGGGCATCCTGTATATCTGCTTTCATATGAAGTATAGGTAAGGACTCAGAGCAGCCTTTTTCTTCATCTCTACTAATAAGTAGTGAAATCACTACTAATTTTAAGTACTTTTCCTAGTGTACTTAGCAATCCCATTTGCCTATAATTTCCCAAGAATTATAGCCTTTGAATTCATTCCTAGATGGGAGAAAAGATAGTTCTATAACATACACTTTCTTTGATTTAATCTTTAATCTTTTTTCCTTACACTTTTATTTAAGTAACCAGGAGTTTTCAGAAAAGGGAAAACATCATAGTGTGGAGTGGGCATACTAAGTTATGGAAAGATAGGCCTGGAGTGGTCAAACCAAAATACTGATACTTGTAGATGCACTAGACAAAGCCTATCTGTTTTGCATTGGTTTTTGTGGGTTTATTGAAAACATAGGGCTTGAGGGCTTGGCCTGGGGACAGAATCAGAAACTGGTAGGAAAATTGAGGGCAACAGGAGAGTCATTACATTTAGAAGGAAAGACCTTCCGAAAAGGGGGACTGCTCTGAGTAATTCAGGCTCCTTTTCTCTTTTTCTGGTGAGAAATTCAATGTTTCCTTTCTCCTTTTAGCTTCAATAGATGGGATATTATTTTGAGAAGGATATGCTCAGTATATAGAAGCTTTAGAAGCTGATGGCAACCTCCCATTCATTGGCTCCTCTGGACAATGAGAGACTTGCTAAAGGAGAAACAATCTAGAAAAGAAAATTCTACCCTGGATGAGAAGTCTATGTGTTCTAAGGGTGAATCCAAGCTTTAGAAGTTGTGGGACTGTCCTCATGAGAAGAGAGACAAAATTCTTTCAATTGCTTGCATTAAGGAAACACCCTCATCTCTAGGTCTAGGATCATGAGTCAAAGTCAAGGACTGGAGCCTTGCTAAGTCCATGTGTGTGGGACCTTGAAAGGGAGTGTGCAAGATTCTGGATTAGCACCTCTTCTACAATGCCTTTCCCCTCCCAGGTGTCTGGGTCAGGTGTGGCAGGATTTAATGACTCTGAGTCTCTGCAATGACTGGCATCTGCATAGTTGAGGGAAACTAGGCAACACCACCCAACCCACACTGGGATTAGAATTTGGGTGGAGTGACTGGGAGCTGAACCCCTAAAGTGCTGTCTTCTTGGGGAGGTCAAGGAAAGCTTTTGCCAAGCCTGTTAGGTGAGTCAACAGGAGACTTCAATCACTACTCTTGTCCATTCTATTTTTTTAATAGCACTAATATATAGAAACTTCAGAAATGAATTGTCTGATATTGTATATGTATATTTACCCCTAAAAAGATATGTTCAATGGTTGGTTGATGGTCATTAGTCATTTTCAGTTCATGGGTTGCCTTTATGCTCTGGGTATAAATGCTTAAAAAAAATCAAACATATTTTTAGGCAAAATCTTCTTTGAAAGGACCTAGCTAAATGTTAATTGTCTAGCATGCAATGGGACCAGACCAAATGGGTTCAACACTTTAAATAGCATGAGTCACCCCTGAAGACCCTCCCTTATTTTCTTCTGAGTCTTCATCAGCAAAGCTTTAAAATCACCTTCAGTAATAGGGCCACATAGCTGATTTTTTTAAAAAGCAAACTCAAAAAGCCAAATGAAATGATCCCTTCAAATCTGTGCTTCCCCTACACTCTGACCCTAGGGAATCAGTCTTCCATGGATCAGATCAAGAAAGATGGTGTGTTACTCCTTCCAAAGACCATAAAGCTTTTGCCAGCCCTAAAAATGATGTAGATTCATGGGAAGGGGGAGGGTTATTAGGTCATAAGTGACACAACCAACCCAGAACTCTCATGGACCTATAAGCCCTGCCTCTGTAGAAACTGAAGTGGGCTTGGAGTGGGGGAAGAGGTGGGGGGGGGAGAGAGAGAATCATCACCCCCCACACATATTTGTAAGACAACAACCTTGAAGGAGCCAGAAGCAAGGTCTCTGAGGCGTCTCAGAAACTACCATAACTTGGGTCCCAAAGAATTGCTGACACCCTTGGTTGGCAACCCTAAGCAGGCAGCTGCTTCTAGTTATAGGACACATTTTATCAATTGAATTTATTGGGGTAATGTTGTTTAATAACATATACATTTCAGATGTACAACAGTATAACATCTGTATATGCTATTGTGTGCTCACCACCCAAAGTCTAATTTTCCATCACCATACGGGTGACCCCCTTACCCTCTTCATCCTCCAACAACCACCCTTACCCTCAGTTAATCACCATTCTGTTTTTTGTTATCTATGAGTTGTTTTTGTTTGTTTTATTAGTTTGTTACTTTTTGTTTATATCCCACATGAGTGAAATCATACAGTTTTCGTCCTTTCCATCTGACTTATTTCACTGGACATAATACTCTCAAGATCAATCCATATTGTCACAAATGGCAATATTTTACATTTTTATGGCTGAGTAGTATTCCACTGTGTGTATCTATCACATCTTCTTTACACAATCATCCACTGAAGGACATTTAGGTTGTTTCCATGTTTTGGCTCTAGCAAATAATGCTGTGATGAACATAGGGGTGCATATATTTTTACAAATAGGTGTTTTCAAGTTTTTCAGGTAGTTACCAAGAAGAGGGATTGCTGGGTCAATCATAGGTTACGTTATTCTCAATTTTTTGAGCAACATCCACACTGTTTTCCATAGTGACTGCACCAATTTACATTCCCACCAGCAGTGTGTTGGGGGTTTAAGGAACCATCATAAACAGCTCCAAACAGAAGCCGTCACCATTTTCTGAGAACCTAAGAAGTCCATGTGTAACTAACTGCACAGTTCCATTTTACTGAGAAACCTCTGGTATCACAGGGCCCCCCTGAAATGAATGCTTCTCTGAGGAGTGCTTGGGGGCTCTTGTTTGTTTTCTGCCTGTGGACCTTTTCCTCAAGTCCAGCTCCCTTCCCTTTCATGCCTACAGCAAGAGCCTATTACTGCAAATTGGTGATGAGGCAAGGTGGCTGGGAGGTGCTCCTGCATGGGGGAGTTCTGTTGTTTTTATAATCAGTGCCAGCCCTGAGTGGATGGTGAGTAAGAGCCTCTTCCTCTTCCCTCTGGGCTGCCCTCCTCTCTCACACCACTCTTGTTGCTGGCCCAGCTCAGATATGGTGCTCGGCAAGGGCAACTGCCTGGCCTTGATTCTGCCCAGGCTTGGGACTCAGAGCTCAAGAAGGCAGCAAAGTCTGTAAGTAGGGGCGGCACTGGCCTGTGTTTCCTATTAGCCAATGTTCCTGCAGGAGGGCTTCCAGGGGGAAGTGGCAAATGTGAAGGCAACAGTACCCATTACTCTTACTTCCTCCATTACGTAGGTAGAAAGTGCTTGCCTGGCACACAAGTGCCAAATGGATGGTGAACCTCTTCTGGTGGCCTTGGAGCTGATTTTTAGGGTTAGACAGCATTTTCTCTAAGAGAATCCTATTTCTGACAAGTTTCTTTGTTTTTAAATATGTACAATATTTGTTTATTCTTATGTTTGAAAATTACAATATACATTCAATTACGGTTATCTATACTCGATACTGATTTGCCATTTTGTGTTCTGCTTCTGAGAGCCGTGTTTGTTTGGGGCTTTAGTCATCGTTTTGTGTACTTTACTAACATATTTGTCAGCTCTCAGATTATTACAAGTGGATATAAAGAGTGATTTTCTTCTGGAGAGACCTTCACAGTTCATGCTCAAAGGATTTGTTTTGTGTTCTCTATAGAGGGGGTGCATGTATGTCTTCTTTTCTTTTTCTTTTCCTTTTTTTTTTTCTGGTAGCTGTAATCTGCAAAGTTTCTGCATCCTTAAGCATAAAGATCAGTTTCTCCTTTTGTAACATGATTTATCTCAAACTTGTAGTTTAATTGAATCCAACTTTGAGTGACACTTTAAAAATGCTCGCCTGCCTCAGAAGCGCTTCTCCAAACCAGGTGTTCATCCTGCTTACCTGCTGGCAGTGTTTGATTAGCAGCCAGCTAAAACCGGGTGTTCTTATCTATGCCAAATCCACTCTATATATGGGAGTCCGAGCTTGAGAGGACGAGTCATGCTGATGATTCAGGCCTCTTCCTCGGAAGTAATGCGCCAAAATCAGAAACAGAAAAGTCAGTAACAGTACGAGGCTTGGTATTGATGGGCCATAAAATCAGAATTTCACCTCATGATACCGCTTTGTTCTTGGATACCTCATCCTTTCCAGCTATGACCTCACCAACCCTTGCTGTATCTCTGGGCCAGTTGGCATCATTGCCACTCCACCGGCAGGGAATGGGAGATGCGGCTGAGCAAGCCAGATTGCCCCAAAGCCAGGTGATCTAGCTAGCACTGGGAGCCAGCTCCCTTGACTTCTCTCCAGTGCCTTGCTGTCTGACAGTACAGTAGCATAGAAGAAAGAGCCAGAGGCTACATTGGAGCTGCCAGTGTTGCCTGAGAGCAATCTCTATTTGAATTATTACTCAGCCGGGAGAGACCAAACAGTGGGCCCAACAGTGGATACATAAATGGAGACTGGGAGAAGACAGCCAGAAAAAAAGGTTGAAAATGAAGAAATTTGGGATCTAAGTCCCAGAATGTAGGGCCTATGCTGTAATATGCTTTTTGTGCAGCCCGTGATGTCTCTGTAAACTGGGCTGACGTGTGCTAGGTAATATGTATCATGTGGAAAGTGCAGGATGTCCTCCAGTAGGAAATGCTAATCAAAGTAAAGCCCATGCACAAACTTGAATCACTAATTTAGTAAATATTTATTGTGTTTCCCATGAGCCAGGTCCTACAATATTCACCTTTGTAGCCTTGCTGCTTATCACATGGCGGGTAGTTAAGATGAATGGGTGGATTGATGGATAGGTGGACACACCTTGCCCATGAAATTCCATGTTAAGAACTCCCTGTCTTCTCTATGCTCTTCCTCCCTTGGAAAAGCTCATATAATCCCAGACTACTCCTGCCTCACCTCTCCCAGAACCACCCACTCACAAGAAGGAGAATTTCTTTAATGAAGACAAATAAACACAGGCCTGTGTGCCCACAGGGAGGAAGCCCTTATGTACTTTTACCCAGATTCAATCTGGGGAAACAGTGTCAGGAGGAAGGACACACCCAAAATGACTCAGGAGAGTAACATTTGCATGTCGTTGGCTTCACTGCAGCAAGCCCAGCACAGGTGAATAATCTCTGAGCCAGGCAGGCAGAGCAAATTTGCCTCCGTGGTCTCCAGAGCTCCACCATTCTGCATCCACTGTCTCTTAAGCTTGCCTCCTAGGATCCCAGCTTCACATCAGACATATGCAGCCAGGATCTAGGAAACGCACACCAGGCACCATTATTTATTGAATGCCCTCAATGCATTGGCCTCAAACCAAATGCAGAATTAGATTACCGTACCTGACCAGTTGGTTCACATTTTAAACAAATAAATAGGCAGATAGAGGAGAACCAAGTAGAAGGGAAGGTGGAAATATACACCAGGGAGGGGCTCATGCTGGAGAGGGGAAACCGGTCAGAGCCTGTCATTTTGAGAGCTTAAGTAGGACAGGATCTTAAAATATCTCAGATCCACCTCCATGTTTTAATCAGGGAGAGGAAGGGTGAATTTGGTTGGTAGAGGGAAAGATAAGCCACACGTTTAATGCCCTTAATGTTGCTTTGTTCCTTTGTGGTTGTTTCTGTCTTCAGATCATCACTGGTCCAAAGGCCAGTGTCAGAGGCCTTGTATGTGCCTGTCCCAAAGCAGGTGGCCAGCTGTGACCAAGCAATTGTTTGTGTGCCATCTATCTCTTCTAACAGAACATGAGCTCAATGAGGGCAGGGACTTCATCTTCTGCAGCTCCAAAACCTGATCAATGAATGCTTGTTGAATTTACATATGATACCTGCCCCAGTGATTGAAATTGAGTCTCGATGGAGAGTTTGGGTGAGGATGTTAGATGCTCTAGGACTTCAAAATACAGGTAGTATGGATTTGAGTGATCAGGCAGCATTCTTTAACACAGTACTACTCGCTGGGGTTAACAGGGGGCAATGAGCAGTCACCTGAGAAAAAGGCTCATAAGTCGGGGGCAGGGGGCGTTGTTCGGAATTGAGAACTGTGAGGGGACCAGTGTGGCTGAAGCAGAGGGTTCATGTTTGAAATATCATGTCATGTATAAGAAAGGAATGATGAGGCTGGTGTATAAAGGGACAAATGAAAATGTTTGACATTTAAACTTCCAACGATGGGAAACCACTGAATCCGTTTAAGCCAAGCTGTAAGAGATAAAGGAAAGGCTCAGAAGAGCTGAATCCCACACTGCAGGCAAGACAGGTTAGAGCATGAGGTGCCAGAACCAGAGGGCCTTTGCAGAAACATACAGCAAAAATCTATTAGTTAAGTGATGAAATTCTGGTCCTAGAGAGGTGATAGTGGGAATGAGTGTCATGATTCTGAGTTTTTTGTTGTGTTTTATGATAAATGTATCATTCATATCCATGGTTTTCTCTAAGTGGGAATTAAAACTGATGGCTAAACTTTGTATTTAGTGTCTACTGAGTAGTCACTGTTCTGAGCATATTACAAAAAAAAAGGATCTCAATTGATCCTCATAGAACACCTTTGAAGTACTAATAATAGGCCCCCTTGAAAAATAAATTAACTGAGGCACAGAGATGAAGAAACTTGCCCCAAGTCATACTGTTGGTAAGACATGGAGCCAGGAGTCAAACCAGGAGGTAAGGCTGCACAGCTCAAAGTCTTAACCACAAACACTCACTTCAGCGGGTTCACGGGAGGAGTTACAGGGTGATGAAAGAGATTCTAAAATGTGCTGTGTGTTAGCATCATTTCCAAAGGAGAACAGGGGAAATATTTCCTGCAATATTATCCATCATCATTATTAATACCCTACTCCAGTTTAAGGTGATTAGTATACAGTAAAATTTAAAATCAGTTATGGGATAATATGCTTTTTCTTTTTAAACATTGATTTTCCTCACTTAAAAATGAATAACATTCATTATAAAATACAAATATTACAGAAGTAACAGATAGAGCGTGAACATTCTGTGCAATTTTAACTGCCTCCAAATCAATATCCGATGTTGGGTAGAAACTTCTCCAGCTCTTTTATATATGCTGACATGTTATCATCATTTATATTAATAATCCTTTTTCCTTAAGGTGATCATGCTGTTTTATAACATGCTTTTTCACTTCATATTTTTGGATATCTTTGCATATAAGGACATACAGTTCTATTTCCTTTAAAAGTTGTATGGGATTCACTTTCACTTTTGGCATGGCCCAGTCTGGATGCATTCTTTTCCGATCAGCAGAGCGACAGGTTTGATGTGACCTGGATTCCTACCTCAATGCCACTTTTGTTCTTTTCGTGTCTTGGACAGGACTCAAGGAGAAGCAAGCTCAAGTGGGCATCAGTTTCCTGTTTCCGTGAAAATAATAGAAGCCAGCATTTTCCTAGTACTCCCTATGAGCCAGCAACTGTTCCCAGCCCCATTTTACAGATGAGAAAACTGAGGTCTAGAGAGAGCTAAGTAACTTACATGTTCAAATGGATACCATTAGAAATTAGAAAGTCAGTGCTTGAACCCTGGCTCCTTGACTCCAAAGCCTGTATAATAAGCACTGTACTATCTCTACCTCTTTTACAAGCCTTTTACCTAGAATGGATAATGTGAAGTAATTTACATAGATCATATTGACGTCAACCACGGAGCAAAAGTCAACTAAGTAAGATGATCTCTGCTACTTCTCTTTATGGCGTACTTCGCGAACACTAGCAGCCAAAAAAAAAGAGAGACTTCTATGAAGTACCTTCCTTTCTGCTGTCTCTCTCTACATCCTTCCCACAGGCTACTAGTTAGCCTGGAGTTTGACCCACTGCCTCTCAACGGCCCCAGGAGATGGCTGTGAGGGCTCAAACTTCGTTTAGTATCTCTCCTGCTGACCGAGGCCCTGAAAGGAGAGTGGCCAGAAGTTCCCTGGGTGAAGTGAAGTTCTTCACATTCCAGCTGGGCAACGCGATGTCTGTAGAAGGGCTGTGTCTATGCACCCAGTACCACACGCACAGAAATTTCAGAAGAGCCTTTGTAAGCAGAAGAGCGTAGATAGATAAAGAGTCTTAGTGGAGCATCCTTTAAAGGACTTTGGCTTTTTGTTTTGTTCTTTGTCTAAGTGAACTAGACTAGTTTAACATACAGCCTCTTTTAATAGAACAAAGTAACTCTCTCCTTAGTTTTGTGCTGGGAAAACCTACACGAAGACATACAAGTTAAACCCTACAGCCCAAGATCCTTCAAACCATTAATATTTGAATTATTTGGTTGTATCTAATTTTGTTGCTTGAAATTATTTCTGCCCAAGGTAGGCATTTTCAGAACACTTCAGAGTTAGAAGAGAACTGAATATTTCCATTCTCGTCTTATGTGTTAGCACAGTCCCCTGAAGTGGCCAACCGGCCTCCACTCGAGTCCCATCGAGGAAAGTGAACCCCCTAGCACAAAAGCAGACTATTTCGAGAACTTTTCAAATTACATAGTATAATTCTTTACATTAACTCTGTCACCTGCTGTCTCATAACTTCATCCATTCATCTTCCTTGGACCAAACAGAAAGCAGTGAATGGTTTTCCCACATTACTACCTTCTAAACTTTCGAGGACAGCTAGTGTTGCCCTGCCGTACTTCATTCCAGATTAGTCTTCAATGCCTTCACCTGTCATTCCCATGTCATAATGCAGAGTTAAGGTTCTTCTTCCTTGATTGTGCTCTAAATTTCCCACTTCACTCTCAGACGGGTGACATCTGACGCAGAACGCAGTGCTTCAGGGAAGACTAGATGAGGACAGTTGCTTACCTTGCTCTTGATGGTCTACTTCTATTAGGCATGCTAAACTTAGAATTTTACCCAATTCTTCAGAAAAAGTGGGAAACCAGGAACTTGACTTGGGGAACTTTCTAAAGAAATCAGCTCATCATTTTTTTCTTCAAGCAATAGTACAGGAAAGAAGAAACTGTGCACCTGGATTTTTTCATTTGGTTTACTACAGTCTCTTTCTGATAGGCCATTTTGAATATTAATATTTCTCCATGGTCTATCTGTGACACAGGAATTGTGTAGAAATAACAGTGCTTAATCTTTCATAAGTGTCTGAGTAATCACTCCAAGGTCCCAAATGTTGGGGCTTCTTTAAAGTGTCCTAAAAATAAAAGATAAAATATTGAGATTTCTTTTTACAAGTGATTCTTTGAAGTGGATAATTAGCTCTGAAAGACTAGGGTTTCTTTTTTTTTTTTCTTTTTCTTTTTTTTTTTTTTAAAGCAGCCTTCCCCCACCTCACCCTCCTCCTTACTGCTGACTTAATGGAGTCAAGTTTCTGTGAATTCTTGCAGATTGCCTTGAAAGGTTTCCTACCTCCCTCCTCCACTGAAGGATTTAGGTACCCACTCCAGATCCAGATTAGTTTTTGTAACACTAGAAGAAAGTAAAGTAATAGAGTAACTGAGTAGGTTTGTCTTTAAAAGATTTCTTTGATTAAAAACTGTGTCCTTGTACATGTAAGATTTGATTACACCTTAGACTTCTCTGGAGAAATTACTGCTAGAATATGCAAGACAGAGTGTGGTGGGGGGTACATGAAGATGGGAGAATACATTAGATGTCCTTGTATCATTTTCCAAATAGCATGCAATTGGGGAGTTTCTATAGAAGAGTATCACTGAAAATTATGACCTAAGGAAAGTACTGTCAAAAATAATACTGCCCCTCAGCCAGTGGTTAAATAAAAAAAGGAGGGCAAAATCTTAAAAGTGTATTTTTAAATAAAGGCCAACTAATTACAGCAGAGAATGTGTTGTATAAGAGTGAGTACATGTAATTATAAAGTAATTATGTTGAAAATGTAATCACATGCCACCTAAACATTTGCTGTGGGGTGAATCCACCCCCTGCAATCATCTCCTTCTGATCTCAAGGACCCACATGGACTTTGTAAAATGTGCGATATGGTTTCTTCTTCTTAGAAAAGTGACCTTTTCCAGGCCAATTAAAAGGTGCTGCTTTGAGGGTATTGGAACCCATGCTCAAAGGGATAAAAGGAAATTGAAACTTCTATTAAAAAGAGCTAATGATGCCTGCAGCAGTTGGGATTAAAAAAAGAACAAAGTCATTTTTAAAAAGATCCCCAAATCAAAGAGCTGCTTCTCTCATCAAATACTAAAAGAATGTAAAATGATTTTTAATGAAAAATGGGGCAATGGAATCAGCCTTTTGCCTAGATCCTGGGGCTTCGATCAAAACCAGTGAGAAGTTTTGAGCAAAATCCTTTGAACTTTTGGGAAAAAAATGTGTTACATAAATTTGAGGTTGTGTGATAAAAAATAAATGAGCTTTTCTCCCAAATTAGATAAAATGATTCAGAGATATTGAAAGGATGACAACTAAAGTAGTATATATATAGGACAGATTTATAATTTATTCCTCAATGGACATAAAATAATCCCTGGGTTAAAATCTAGCATTTTAAAATTTTGAGATATATGCCCCAGCTGGTGTGGCTCAGTGGATTGAGCACCAGCCTGCAAATCAAAAGGTCACCGGTTCCACTCCCAGTCAGGGCACATGCCTGGGTTGCGGGCCAGGTCCCCAGTAGGGAGCAAAGAAGAGGCAACCACACATTGATGTTTCTCTTCCTCTCTTTCACCTTCCTTCCCCTTTCTCTAAAAAGTAAATAAATAAATCTTTAAAAATATGTATTGAGATATAGTTGGCATATAGTATGGTATTGGTTTTAGGTGTACAACATAGTGACTTGATATATGTTTATATGATGAAATGATTACCGCAATAAGTTTAGTTAACATCTATCACCATCCATACTTTAAAAAATGTTTTTTGTGACGAAATCTTTTAAGATCTACTCTCTTAGCAACTTTCAAATATACTGTACAGTGTTGTTAACTATAGTCATGCTGCGCAGTGCTGTGCATCCCAGAACTCAGCTGTCTCATAACTGGAAATTTGTACCTTTTGTCACCTTCACCTCTTTGGCCACCACCCCGTCCCCACCCTCGGCCTCTGGCAATCACCAATCTATTCTCTGTAACTATGAGCTCGGTTTGATCTGGGTTGTTTGTTTGTTTGTTTGTTATTTAGATTCCACATATAAGTGAGACCCTGCAGTATTTGACTTTCTATGTCTGGATTATTTTATTGGCATAATGCCCTCAGGTGGTCCATCCATCTTGTCACAAACAACAGGATTTTCTTCTCTTTTATGCACAAGTAGTACTCCAGTGTGTGTGTGAGAGTGTGTGTGTGTGTGTGTGTGTGTGTGATCTTCCTCCCCCTTTTGTCTGCTGATGGGCACAGGTTATTTCCACATGTTGGTTATTGTAACTGATGCTGCAATGAACATGGGAGTACAGGCATCTTTTCAAGATAGTCATCTCATTTCCTTCGAATAAACACCCAGAAATGGAATTGTTGGATTACCTGGTAGTTCTGTTTTTAGTTTTTGAGGAACCTCCATACCGTTCTCCATAGTGACTGACCAACTTACAATTCCACTAACAGTGCAAAGGGCTCCCTTTTCTCCACATCTCCTCCAACACTTGTTATTTCTCATCTTTTTGGTAGTAGCCATCCTAATAGATGTGAAGTGATATTCCAGTGCTTTGTGCATTTCCCCAATGACTAGTGGTGCTGGGCACTTTTTCATGTGCCTCTTGGCCATTTACGTCTTCTTTGGGAAAAATTGTCTATCTAGATCCTCTGCACATTTTAAAATCAGATTGTTACTTTTTTGGCTATTGAGTTATGTAACTACTTTATGTATTTTGGACATAAATCCCTTGTCAGATATATGATTTGCAAATGTTTTCTCTAATTCCATAGGTCTGCTTTTCATTTTTTTGATGGCTTGCTGTGCCACACGGAAGCTTTCTACTTTGATGTAGTTCAACTTACTTATTTTTGCTTTTTTTCCTTCACTTTTGGAGTCGAATCCAAAAAAATCATTGTAAAGACTGATGTCAAGAAACTTACCCTCTGTTTTCTTCTAGGAGTTTTATGGTTTCAGGTCCATGTTCAAGTTTTCATTCATTTGAGTTGACTTTTGTATATGGTGTGAGATAGGGGTTCAGTGTCATTCTTTTGCATGTGTCTGTCCAGTTTTCCCCAAACCATTTATTAAAGAGACTATCCTTTTCTCATTGTATATTTTTGGTTCCTTTGTCATAAATTAATTGATCATATATATGTCAGTTTATTTCTGGGCTCTCTATTCTGTTCCATTGGTCTATGTGTCTGTTTTTATGCTAACACCATACTGTTTTGATTACTATAGCTTTGTGATATAGTTTGAAATCTGGCCGTGTGATGCCTTAAGCTTTGTTCTTTTCAAGATTGTTTTGGCTGTTCAGGGTATTTTGTGGTTCCACACAAATTTTAGAATTGTTTACTCTGTTTCCATAAAGAATGGCATTGGGATCTTGATAGGGATTACATTGATTTTGTAGACTGCTTTGGATAGGGTGGAAATTTTAACATTTAATCCTTCCAGTCCCTGAGCACCAATATCTGTCCATTTATTTGTGTTGTCCTCAGTGTCTTTCATCAATGTCTTACAGTTTTCAGTATAGAGTTCTTTCACCTCCCCGGTTAAATTTATTCTTAGGTATTTTACTCTTTTGATCAATTGTAAATAGAACTGTTTTCCTAATTTCTAAAATCTAGTATTTTGATGATCTGTGATGCACACAGTGACAGCTATTAGGTAATTGCTGCGATGGTAATGATTATAACCTTGTTAGGTTGCTCACTTCTTCATACAATTTATAATAACCATTTATATTAGTCTGCTCAGTCTGCTGTAACAGTCAACCACAGACTGGTGGCTTAAGCAACAGAAACTTATTTTTTCCACAATTCTGGAGGCTAGAAAGTCCAAGATGAAGGTTCCATCAGGGTTCACTTTCTGGTAAGAGCTCTCTTCCTGCCTTACAGTGTCCATCTTCCCATTATGTCCTCATGTGACAGTTTGTGGGTGCATGCAAAAATGTGAGAGAGAGATGGTGGGGGGATGGTGGGAAATGACCTTTCTGGTTTTTCTAAAAAGGACACAAATCCTTTTAGATTAGGGCCCCACACTTAAGACTCATTTATCCTTAATTAATTTCCTACAGGCCCCCATCTCCAAATATAGCCACACTGGGGGGTTGGGGCTGCAACATATGCATTTGGGGGCAGCAAAAACATTCAGTCTATAATATCATCCAGTAATAAGGTGGAATTTGGGGAACTCCTGGGCTTGAAAAGGGGGAGACTTCCTACTGCACCCACACATCAATGGGCAATGCCTTTGTCACTTACAGCAAAGGTTCCCAACCCCCAGGCCTCAGACCTCACCAGTCCATGGCTTGTTAGGAACTGTGCTGCACAGCAGGAGGTGAGCTGCTAGCAGGCGCAGGTGCAAAGCTTCGCTGGCATTACCACCTGAGCTCTGCCTCTTGCTCCCTCCCAAACCACCACCCCATCCGTGGAAAAATTTGTCTTCCATGAAACCAGTCCCTGGTGCCAACAAGGTTGGGGACCTCTGATTTAGAGGATAGTTGGGTGGGTGGCTGGCAAGGCATCGGGAAACCTAAGTGCAGGCTAGTGCTGCATTTTCTTTCTGTTTCAATTGTAAATGGATTAATTGCTCAAGCCAAGGGGCACCACACCTTTGGCACAACCAGCAGAAGCCTCTTCATTACAAATTTGCTTGAACTCCCTTAAGATATGTTTAATGGCAATGTAGCCAATGGGAAATCCCCTATCATAAATCACTTTTTAACTTTGGTTATCTATCTAACAAATCAGGGCATTGGCGAAGGAAGCTTCGCAGGTTCCAATTTCACTACCTATAAACTTCAATCTGGCTGTGGTTTTAATGGTGGCTAAAACCATTATTTTAGAATAATGAAAAGGTTTTTCTGTATTAAAGTGGGTCATTTCTATTTATACTGGTACTCAAGGGCTCAGGATGCCTCAGCTTGGAAATTCTAGGATGAATTAAATATTCCAGGATGAGTTAAGTGTTAAACTTGCAAAAAGAAGTACATAGCCACTTCTGTGCCCATGTGTATTAAGCAGAGGCCAATGTATCCAGTATTGGCAGACAGTCTCAGTAGTTTAGTAATTCCAGCTAGATAAAGGAAAAGAGGAGTTGCTAAGACAAGAAAGATGGCTCTTCTCAAAAGCAAAAGACATCTGGACTGATAAGAAGGGCAACTGAAAGAGGAGCTGAAGATAACCAGGAGAAACTGATCATAAATTCACCTCAGGGTTCAGACAGGGGGTCATGTAGCTGAGTTATAGGCGAGGGTCACTGTGGTGGATTTAGGACTTGTGTCCTGGTTTTGATAACTCGAGGCAGGCTCCTTCACCATGCACCCCATGTCCAAACGTTAGGTGGCTGGATAGGCATGGATGGGAAGAATGGCCTGGTATGAACTTGTGCATAGTTGATGGGACTCGAAGGTCCCTGAGAAGTGGGTCAGCCACAGTCATGTCATAGACTAATGCCTCAGCTGTGCTATGTCAAATGGCTAATTAAAAACTCACCTGACAGCTTGAAAGTTTTAATCATTATATTTCTCTTATGATTCCAGGTAGGCCAGGCCTTCCTAGAGAGGATGTTCTAGGTTAAGAGTTCAAGCAGGATAAGAAATACATTCGATTATATACATATGTGTGTATACATATATACATATATATATATACGTGTGTGTGTGTGTATATACACACACATTTCACTATCAGAGCTGGTGAGCTAATTTAGGTTTACCCATCCTGTCTGGTTATTCTAGCAGGTTGTTCTGGGCCACAGGCCTTGAGCCAATGTATCATGTCTATGTGCCAGGGGAGAAGTGGGAGGAAAGGGCCATGCATCATAAATGGGACTTTTGCTTTCTTCAAAATACAGCTATAAAAGTAGAACTGAACACCTTAGGCCTGATGCTATAAGATGAGTTAATATCACGCAGAGCTGCTCAGTACATTTAAAACACTAAACTGTACGATTACGTGGTTTATATCAAGCATGATGGCCACTTCTGCCACCAGTACCACTAAGCTGCCAGGGTTAGGAGTCCTATACTGACCCTGTTCAAGATCAGGATTTTTTTATTTTGGCTCTTATGTTTTGTGATGGATAATTCTTTGCTGTGGGGGGCTTTTCTGAGCCCTGTAGGATATTTAGCAGCATCCCCGGCCTCTACCCACTGCATGCCAGAGGCACACTTCCTCCGCCTCCAACTGTGGCAATTCAAAGGTCTCTAGACATTGTGAAATGCTGCTGGAAGCAAAATCGCCATGGTTGAGAACCACTGTCCTAGACACATGCCATTGTGGAGAAGGGGTGTGGTGTATGCCTCGAGCATGAGCTGGGGAGCCACATTGCTGTCTTCATTCTTTCCCTTGCCCTATTTACTGAGCCCTTGCTATGGGCCAGGAACTGTGCCAAGTGAGGAGGATGTGAGGATGAATAAGATAAGGGTTTTGCCTCAAGGAAAAGAGTCCAATAAGGCAGAAGAACTCATCAGTAAATATATTACCAACCAATGTGGCAAGAGCAGGGACAAAGATATGCCCAGGAGCTGGGACCACATGACAATGGTCAAAAGTAGACAGAGATCCTCTTCCAGCCCAGGTTGGAAGTGGAAGATGGAGGCCTCAAGGCAGGTTTTCCAACTTGCCTAGTCTGACCTGAGTCTTTTAAAGATAGGTAAATGGAGGTGAAACACTGAATGGAGGCGTAATTCAATGTTGTTCAACATCGGAGGTACGATTCAGGTTACATGGGCAACCTGAAGCATGAAACAAGACTTGGGTGAAAACCAGCCTAGTGTGTTGGGTGTTGGGCAGGAAATGGGAAAAATCTGGACTGGCAGACAGGATGGCCTCACTGGCCTTGTTGGCTGGTACTTCTTTCTAGGAGGTGGGAGCCATTGAAGGGCTTTAAGTGAGGGAGTGATGCGTTTTTGTTTAAATTGATTGCTTTGGTTAGTATGTAAAGAATGGACTTAAGGGACATAAGAGTGAAAGCAGGAAGACCCACTTAGGAGGCCAAGAGATAGTGAGGGCCTGAACTAGGGTGCTGGAAGGAGGGAAGAAATATGAGAAACATTTTCAAGGATAAAATGTCATAACTTGGTGACTCTTGGGTATGGGAGATGAAGAAGAGGGAGCATTCAAGGATGCCTGCCTGTCACACTTGTTATAAAGTACCACTCTTGGTATCTAGCATGTAGGAAATTCTCAGTGAAGATAACCATTGTATTATGCTTTCACATCCACTTCTTATCCTCATTTTGCAAATAAGAAAATTGAAGCTCAGAGGGTGAAAAATGGTTAGCCCAAAGTCACACAGTGAGTAGAGAGGCCAGGGCTTGATTTCTGTTTGACTGTCTAACTTCTACCCTGTCCCACCACATGGCTTTAGCTAAGTGTGGATTTGGCTGGTGAATATGAGTTCACTCAATGAAGTGAACTTGGTTACCACTGGCTTTCATGCTTGGTAGGTGCTCACTATTTACTAAATGGCAGAATGATTGATTTGAATAAAAATTACATTAGTATTTACATATCATTTTCATATATTCCAAACTGTTGAGTGGAAAGGAAGTAGCTAACACAGCAGTTTACAAACAGTATGACATGTAAATATCACGCACCTGAGCTGTGTTAGTCTCTGTTCAGGTCCCTGGCACCTACTACTAAAATCTTAGGGCTCCACACTCCATTGTTCTGCCTCTTTGTTTAAATGTTCAATTTGTCTCTTCATTCACATAGCCCAGGACATAGGTATAACAAATACTTGTTAAATGACTCAGTAATTTATATTACCTTTTATTCTCACCATTAAGTTCTGGGCCAATAAAAAGACCTCCGGCCCCCCAGTCCTATTGTGATTTCTATCTGAAAATGTTAGATGTGACCAAGACCCAGAATGACTGTTGGGCAGAAAAAGGGGAAGATAGTCACTGGGCTAAAGGCTGAACCTTACGGGTGCCATTAAGGTCGACACAATGAAGTTCCTGTCACTTCTCTCGGGGATTGCTCCCTTAGCCTTTCCTCCTCCAAATCTGTACTTCAAAGCTCTTGGAAAAACCAAGACACAAAGTGTAGGATTAGGTGCCCAATTTATTTATATTTTAAGGAAGTGTCCCAAACGGCCAGCTAAGCCTGTCAGACAACAGTGACAGTTCTCATTGTCAGAAGATCCAAGAATGATTATAGCCTGTGACCTGTGACAGCTCAAAAGGCCCATAAGAACCGCCAGGGAATGCCGCTGGTATTTACCGCAGTACCACCTAGGCGGGGCCTGCGTGCCGAAGATTCACAGCGCTGCCCTTACCAGTAGCTGCTTGTATCTGTTAGCTGTGTACGACAAGGTTTGTACCAGACCTGAAAAGGATGAGGCATTCACAGTTTTGTACTCATGAAATTATAATATGGCGACTCAGACCAGGGCCCTCGGCAATGGCCAGTACTTTCCCTGCAAATCCAGGATGTCTTGATCCCGGTCAGGGCCTCAGACAGAGCAAGTGTACCAGGAGAGCCCGTGGGGCGTCCCTCATTCCTCATTCCTCATTCCTCTTGCTCCCGCTTGGTTCCAACAACAACGGAGTCCGCGGAGGTATTTCTTGTACATTTGTAGCACCAGAGCCCTCCCACCGTTCCTAAAGCATGGCCTGACTCCGCTATAAGCAATAAAGTTACTGATGAACGTGAAAAATGTGTCTTTTACTTTTACTTCGAAACAGAACGAACTTTCTGGCCCACCCAATACTATGGTTTTCTTTGGAAAGTACTACTGGGTAATAGATTATTAATATAATAGTTAACACTCAGTCCAATTTAAAAGAAACAGATTATTCCTTTTAAAAAAAAAAAAAGCCTCTTCTTTAAGTTTAAATTACAGGTAACCATGATATTTCTCCACTTCATGTCCAGGCACTGGAGGTTGCTCCAGATAACACACCCTTGAGCCATGGTCCCCTCTGCCCGCCATGCTGCATGCGTTCCTCACCTCTCACTCTAGAGGTTACTTCTCACCTCTCACTTAGTCGCATAGCACCCGGCAAGAGCCCTCCTCACTCTGTGTTGTCATGTAAATGTCATGTTAGAGTTTCTTTGGGGGAAGTGACACCATATTCATCGCAGGATCTCTAGTGAGGGGTATACAGTTGGCTGTCAATGAGTGCTTGAACCGACCTGGAGCACTTTGGAAAGTACAGGGGCTTTTCAGGCCAGTGGACGTGGACTTGCGTCCGTGTCGTCACTCCCCAGCTGTATAACAGGAAACTTCATTCATTGTTGCTGAGCCCCTGTTTCCCATACGAAAAATGGAAATAACACTTACCTTAAAGAGTGTGGAGAGTCTAAATGGTTCCTGGCACATAGAGGGTGCTTAATAAATACATTTATTCCTTTGATCTTTATACTAGATTGAGGATTAGAAGTTCCTTCCAAAATATTTGTGCTGAATGACAGGGGTATAGCTCAGGGTAAAGAATTTGACTGCAAAATGTTTCTGCTGGACCACTGACGGGATGAGAGATCTCATTCTAAGTATCATCATGTGTATTTTTTGTCATCTCTTCCCCTGATAAGTGACACACATTCATTTGTAGCTACCTGCTCTGTTCGAAGCTATTTGTCTTAACTTGAATGATTTGCCCTAACTTACCCTGAATGTGCCTGTTCATTACTAACTCTAAGAATTAGGAATGGAATATTAATTACCATCCTAATGAAAATAGGTTCCTTTGGTTTCAGGTGCGCTCTGCTCTGTTCAAGTAACTGAAGAGTGAGTGTGCTACTACTGTTCAAGGTCCCCTAGGGGTAGTGATTCTGTTTCTATGGTGCAACAGTGACATCCATTGGCCTGTTGTGCTAATTATAGAGGAAAACTACTTCTCGGCTCTGTGACTGTTGGGTTTCCTGATACAGAAATGCAAAGACAACACACTGGCTCTGGTCTTAACAAGTAAGTCAAAGCTAGTGGTGAGCACCTGGTCCCCTGCAGAGTGGGCTGGTTTCAAGACCCCTCCAAGGATGTATATTCTAACATCAGTGCTATCTGGGTCTTCCCTGGCAGCCATGCAGGGCGGTCCCCAGAACTGGTCCTCTCTTTCTGCAGTTCAGTAAGTTTATGGGGCTGCGGGAAGCCATCGGTTTTGGGTTCAGATATGCTATTGAGTGCATACACCAGGGCAGATCACTTCACCTCTGAACTTTTTCCATGAAGTGAAGCTGATAACCATACCTGTTTTGCAGTTACCGAAGGCTTTTCCATACCATTGATAAGAAATTCCCACAATCCCATGACAATTGTGAAAATTAGGAAAGCACAAATTACACCTGCCCAGCTTCCTCCAGACTGTGAGGAGGAGCACCAAATTATAGGTCTTCACATCTCAAGTCTTGGCGCCTTATGTTCAGTGCCTTAGGTGGAATTAACCAGGCCATTACTCTGGGGAAGAGGTGAGAACTCTGGAGAGATGTTCTAAAGATCTGAGAAGAATCCACTTCCAAGCTTATTCAGGTAGTTGGCTGGATTTTGTTTCTGTGATTTCCTTACTGACTGTCACTGGGACAGCTCTCTGCTCCTAGAGGCAGACGGCATTCCTTCCCATGTGGCCTCCTCCATCTTCAAGCCTGCAAAACACATTGAATTCCCCTTATGCTTTGAACTTGTCTGACCTTCTCTTCTATCAGTCAGGGGGGGAAAAAAAAAACACCTGCTTTTAAAAAAGCTCACCTGCTTGAGTCACACTTATCTGGATAATCTCTGTATCTTATGGTCAATTGACTTGGGACTTAAATTGCATCTGCAGCCTTCCTTCACAGTAGTTCTTAAGTTAATGCTTGATTGAATAACCAGGAGACAGGAATCTTGGAGCCATCTTTAGAATTCTGCCTGCCACAGCTATCCATGGCGAAGCCTTAAAACCAGCATCACTTTTCACCATTCAGCTGCTTTCAAAGCTTGAGATTTTAAATATTTTTTCCTTCCAAAGAATCATAACAACTGTGGTTTCAATAATTATCTCTTACCATTGTGTTCTATGCATTTATAAAACTCCTTATGTTTGAAAACATCCAAGTGCTTCAACTTTGAGTTTGACAGCCCCAACCCATGTGATCGAGTTAACTAACTAGAGATATAGAGACTAGAAGAGTTAGACACGGGTTGAAGTGATTTGACCAAGTTGATTTTTGTCATTTCCTGGTGCCTCTTATAACAGGTTGCAGAATCTAAAGCTAACATTTTCTTTAAAAAAAAAGATTTTATTTATTTATTTTTAGACAGAGGGGAAGGAAGGGAGAAAGAGAGGGACAGAAACATCAATGGGTGGTTGCCTCTCACATGCCCCCTGCTGGGGACCTGGCCCACAACCCAGGTATGTGCCCTGATTGGGAATCAAACTGGCGACCCTTTGTTTCGCAGGCCAGTGCTCAATTGACTGAGCCACACCAGCCAGGGCTAAAACTAACATTTTCATTTGATAACTAGAACAATAGAATTTAAGGGTGAAAAGTCCCAAGATCTTTATAGTCGAACTGAAGATCAAAGAAATTGATTCTTAGAGTTGGTGAATCAGAAATAAGCCCAGAGTCATGTCTCTAGATCCTAAGGCTAAAATACACTCAAATTCTCCATGAGACTCCAGTGCTTCCTTGCTTCTAGAGAGTTGTCTGATCAAGCAAGGGACTTTTGAGATTTGCTGTTTTAAGTCATAAATCTCTGGCAATCTAGAAAACACTGTTGAAAAATCACACATGGATTATAGTGTTTTCCTTACTGCCAAATCAAAATTCTTTAGATAATTCCTTCCAAGTAATTTTTGCTGGCTTAAACCTAGCCAAGGGAGGGAAGGAGCTGGTGGAGTTGACATGCTTAGTTGCTACAGTCTTAGGAGTCCTTGATTCTGTGCTTGAAATCTCATTGGACTTGGGGACTCTGCATTTCCTCTAGCAGACAATAAAAGAGTTGTAAACCTGACTTTCAAGAAACCCTTGAAAAGCCCCCTTACTTTCGAGCTGAATGCTTGAGAAGGTGGTTGTGAAGTCCCATGACTTGCCAAGTCAAGACTAGAACCCAGAGGCAAGAGCCAGCTGCAAACCAGCCCAATCTCTCCTGAAGCTGTGTTTTATTTGGCCCACAGAATGGTGCTGTGTTTTGTTTTGTTTGTTTTTTTTTTTTTAGTTTGAAGTACAATCCAAATAAAACTGGATTGTAATTTAAAAACTGAAATTTTTGACATAAAAACCCAGATTTCTAGCTTTTATTTGAGAAGCTGGGAGCTCAGGTAAAGTGTACCCATAAGCCCCATAGATAGGGCATGAGTACTCCAGGTGCCACAATCCCTGGGCTCGCTTCATCCATTTACTTTCTTGGTTTCTATAGGAACTTGAGTCATGACTCCTGCCTAACCCAAGCTGCTGTTTTGAGACACTTTTTCTGACTGTTCAAACTTTCTTATCTGGGCTATACATACCAGGTATGTTTGGCTCTCGTTTCCTAGCAATTGGAGATAATGAGCCAGATTTTCAAAGTGGGGGAGCTACTTTCTGGTATTAATTGTGGCCATTTAAAAGAGCATTTTCTCCAGAGGCCCACAGTCGCTACCATGTGAGGTGCCCAGCATTCATATAATTTCAAAAAGTACTCTTTTCTTAATGGGCCAGCTTACTAATCAGAAACTTTGGACTTTGGGTAAATAAAACATTTGGTGTTTGTGATATCCAAGAGTTTATTAGGAAAGGCACCTTTTCATCTAATAAACTTATGTTATGAGCTGAATTATGCCCCCGCAAAAAACTTGGAGGTTAAAGTCCTAACCTCAGGTATCTCAGAATGTGACTGAATTTGAAGATAGGTCCTTTCAAGAGGCATTGAAGTTGAAAGGATGCCTTTGGGTGGGACCACTTCAATATGAGTAATGTCCTTATAAGAGGAATAAATGGACACACAGAGTCACTAGGGACACCCACAGAGGAAAGACCACATGAGGGCACAGTGAACAGTTGGCCACCTGCAAGCTAAGAGGAGAGGGCTCAGGAGAAACCAAAACTGTTGACATCTTGATCTTGAATTTCCAGCTTCCCGAACTTTGAGAAAATTAATTTCTGTTGTTTAAGTTACCCAGTTTGTGGTATTTGGCTATGGCATCCCTAGCTAACTAATATAGCTTCTTACATTGTATTTCTTTGGAGGAAAGTCTGTATAGCCTTATGAAATATATACAGTAAGTTGTTAATTAATAATTCTTCTTGAGTTTATGCAGGTAGAATCCCTGGTTGTGATTCTCAACCTTAGCGTCCCACGAGAGTCCTTAAAACTAACAATGCTGGGGATCATTCCCCAATATTCTGATTCAGTTTGGGGGGATTGGTCCTGGGCCTCTGGTTTTCAAAGATTTCCAGATGGTTCAGACATGCAGCCTGGAATGAGAACCATTGACTCAGAGGGAAGGATCTTCCCTCCTAAAGAGAGGCTGGGGCTTCTACATTTCTCAACTGGGATCCCACAGCTGCCAGGGCTATCCAGAAACAGGTGCGGGTAGCCTTGTTGCCTATAGAACAGGATCTCAAGGGCCTGAGTAAAAATGAGCTTCTGACCTTGGGCCTCATATTAGTGGAGTCATCTCAAGTCCGCAAGTGCAGCAGCTTTGCCTCTCAGCTGTAGCCTGGCTGAGACTACATAGTTTGCTTTTTTTTTTGATCTCCTATCTTTCTGCCATTAATACCCTGTATTTAATTTTTGTCCCACTTTCCATAACAGTTGAGGGTGGAGCACCTGGGAGGGCATTCCAGGAAGTTGTGGCATTCCCCCAGCGCCCTGGGCCTGGAACTTGGAAGAGTTCCAGAAGAATTCGCCATTCAGAGCAGGAGGGTGCTTTTGAGGGTCAGACCCACGTGGCTTTCCTTCCCCAGCCCTGGTAAGATCCAGGGTCTTGCCAGGAATGTGGGACTTTTCTGTGGATTTGGCTGCTTTTTGCCACATCTTTTATGATTAAAATGGTGTTATCTGGTGTTTATGACTATTTAAGCTTGCTGATTTTATTAATTTAAATACTGGCAATTCTTATCAGTTGCTCATGAGCCTGGTAGAGTGAAAATATCCCTGTTCTGGTATTTTCCATGAGCTGCCTGCTCTGTTCTTGAGTGGAGAGTGGTGATGTTTTTGAGAGACAGATGCAAATTAACAGAGTGAGGACAATGCTCGTCCCTTCCTTCAAATCCTCTCTCTTATGTTTGCTGGTGTCTATCTAATCTTTTCTCTCTGCTGTCAGGTGTGACATCCTGACCCCATGTCATAACTTCTTTCTGATAAGTGCTGCCCTGGTAAATTCAGCTGTATCAGTGCAGAACATGCCCGACCTGACATACTACAGACACCTTTAAATGCATTAGGAAATTCCCACTAGACACTTTGATCACAAAACCAAACACAGTGGGGTCACTTTTAGGACCCTAGAGATTATCAGGGGGAAAAATGAATGTTTTAAGGGACTTTGGGGATAAGTGTTGGTTAATATAAGCTGGTATTGCTAAAACCCTAAAACGGGGAAGAGGGGGAAGCAATTTGCTGCATTGTATGTCTAGGGTGTAAGAAAAGTCCAGTGATACCCAGTGTCTCTTAAAGCTGCAGAAAGTTCTGGTCTCTCTCAGTGCAAATGAATATTTGTAATTATGATCTTAAACTGGTAGTGTGATTCCTTATTATGCAAATGATTATCTATTACAGCTTGTATGAACTAAAGTATGACAAAGATGTATCCCCTCTTATATCTTTTAATTGCTTGAAAGGAAATGCTGAGAAAGCAGGGATATGAAGAGAGATTTCTCCACCTATGTTCATAGCAGATGATGAACCCAAAAGCAGAAGCACCCAAGCAAGTTTCCATCAGTAGATGCATCGATAAGCATATGTGATATACACACAAAATGGAATATTGTTCAGCCTTCAAAAAGAAGGAAATTCTGTCATGTGCTGCAATATGGATGAACCTTGACATTACGCTAAGTGAAGTAAGCTGGTCGCAAAAGAACAAATACTATATGATTCCACTCCTATGATGCACCTAGCATAGTCAAACTCATAGCAACAGAAAGTAGGACACTAGTTGGCAGGGGCTGCGGAGACAGGGGAATGGGGAGTTATTATTTAGTGAGTTAGCATTTCATTTTGAGACGATGGAAGATTTCTGGAGGTGGACGGTGGTGATAGCTGCACAACACTGAATGTACTTAATGCCACTGATCTGTACCCTTAAAAATGATTAAGATAGTAAATTTTGTATATTTTATCACAATTTTATTTAATTTTTTTTGAGATTTTATTTATTTTATCTTTAGAGGGGAAGGGAAGGAGAGAGGGAGAGAAATGTCAATGTGTGGTTGTCTCTCCTGCGTCCCCTGCTGGGAACTGGCCTGCAACCCAGACATGTGCCCTGACTGGGAATCGAACCACGACCCTTTGGTTTGCAGGCCCGCACTCAATCCACTGAGCCACACCAGCCAGGGTATTTTATCACAATTTTAAAAAAGCAAAAGTTGAGCAAAGAGAAGATGTCATTATAATTAGTATGCAAACCAAAGTGAGTATTTGATGTGACGTTTTATGAATTTCTTCTTTGGTCAGATTTCTGTAGTGACGAGCCAAAGTTAAAGAGAAATAAGTCAAACATGAAACAGGCTGCTCAGAAATTGGACCTTTGATGAGATTCTGAGGAAGCTAATTTCCAGACCCACGTGTCCTCCTGCCTTCTGGGCATATCCACTCCTGGCTTCTAGGCACTCGCCCCAAACTGAGATCATTTGTCCCATCAAAGCTGTTCTTCCTCCAGTTTTCCCCATTATAGTAACTTGGATCTTCATCCATCCAGTTGTCCAAGCCTAAAATATGGGCATCTTGCTTGACTTTCCATTTTCTCAGCACCTCCTACATCTAATTCAAATTAGCAAGGCCTCTGTTTTGTCCACTCAAAGACTGTACACAGCTGTTCATAGAGGCATTATTGATAGTAGACAAAATGCGGGGACAGTCCAAATGTCTGTCAGCTGGCAAATGGAGAAATAAGATATACATATATAAAGCAGAATGGTATTTGACAATAAAAAGCAGTGAACTACTGAAATATGCTACAATGTGGATGAACCTCAAAAACAATATGCTAAGTGAAAGAAGTCAGACACAGAAGATAATACACTGTTTCCATTTATTTGAAATATTTATAAAAGGCAAATCTATAAAGACAAACAGCAGAGCAGTATTTGCCTGGGTCTCAGGGTGGAAATGGGGATGAGGCATGAGGGAGCATTTTGAGGTGATAGTGATGTCCGAAAACTGTAGACTTTTAAAAAGCTAATGTTTTATTTGAAAAAAACTTAGGTATTTTATTTTGAACCAAATAGATTTGTTATGGAAAGGATGCAAAAAGTATGACTATTTAAATCAATAGATTTTAAAGGTTTCATGAAGGATTAACAAAGCCTGTCTAGTCCACTTCCTAATTTTCTCCCCATATGCCCCTCCCTTTAACCCCCTCCAGGCCCACTCCAGCCTATTTATTTGTTGGTTCAACAAATATTTGATCACTTATTATGTGCCACACAGTGTTCCAGGTACCTGAGATTTAGTAAACAAACCCAGCAAAAAAGCCCTGCCCTCAAGAAGCTTACATTCTGGGGTGCAGAGACTACAGCACCTCCAGGCTGTATTTCCATGGCTGTGTCCTAACTGGTCTCTGGCCTTGCTCCTTTCCATCCGTGGCCACAGTAGGCAAAGTGATCCTTTTAGAACACAAATCTGATCCTGTCCCTCTGCCTAAAATCTTCCAATGCTTTCCTGTCACGTTTTGAATAAGCTTCAAACTCCCTACCAGGACCTGACCAGATCTGCATGTCCAGGGCCTGCCCAGGCCTTTGCATCCAGGCTGCGTCTACCCCCTCAGCCACTTCCTTCTCCGTGCTCTCATCCAGTCATACTGGTTTCTTCTCATTCCTGGGTTTTGCTGGGCTCTCTTCCCTCCCTTCTGTTTACCCAGCTAACTCCCATTCATTCTCCAGACCTCAGTTTAGAATCCTCTCATAATTTCTCAGTTCTGGTTTAGGATGCATTCCTGTAGCTCTCCAGCCTGCCAGATAGACTTCATCACACAGCACCTATGCCAGAGTAGTTGCTCAATAAAACATGGATTCTAGCCCTGACTGGTGTGACGCAGTGGGTAGAACACCATCCTGTGAACCAAAAGGTCACCAGTTTGATTCCTGGTCAGGGCACATGCCTGGATTGTGAGCCAGGTCCCCAACTGGAGTACACAATTGGTGTTTCTCTCCCTCTCTTTCTTCCTCCTTCCCCTCTCTAAAAAAATAAGTAAATAAAATCTTCTTTTAAATGCATGCTAGATGAATAAACACTGAGGGAGACAGGTTTAGTTGGCAATGACGTTTTTTAGTTATGTGATGCCATAGCCTCCACACTTAAGGAAAAGAGTGATTTTCCAGATTTTTTCTGATCTAAGAAACAGGAGCTCTTTCAATGATTTGCATGAAGGATACAGTAAGAAAGTCAAGACGAATTATCCCTTAAAAATAGTAAGATTCTCTTATTTAACTGCATATATGGGGCTAGTATTAATAAAGTGGTATTCATCCCTGGCTGATGTGGCTCAATAGATTGATTGCTGGCCTATGAACCAAAGGGTTGCCAGTTTGGTTCCCAGTCAGAGCACATGCCTGAGTTGCAAGCCAGGGCCCTAGCTGGGGGTGCGCAAGAAGCAACCATACATTGATGTTTCTCTCCCCTTCTTTCTCCTTCCCTTCCCTTCTCTGGAAGGAAGGAAGGAAGGAAGGAAGGAAGGAAGGAAGGAAGGAAGGAAGGAAGGAAGGAAGGAAATATTCATACAAAGCTGAGCTTATTTGGCTAGAATAAACTAAGATAATATATTTTCAGAGAGAAATAAAACAGGCAAAAATAATCTGTCCCTACTGTTGGCATTTAAGATTATTGTTTCAACTGCCATGTGTCTTAAATGTTTTGATCAGATTCTTCTTACTGTAAATTATTCTGTTACTTCAAGTTAGGAACAAAGAAAAGAAAATACAAATTACCTCCCTCTCCAGCCTGTGTTGATTGGAGCAGTAAGCACAAACTGTGTGAAAAGTTCCCTGCTTTAAAATTTATTTACTCCCCAAAGAAAAGCTACCTTTATTTCATTATATTTTTAAGCATACATGGGCTTTAATTTGGTGAGAAAATATCCTTGCCATTAAGAGGATTCTGCCTCATTACCTCTAATAAAAAAGCCTTCCTCTTAACTTTGTGGAACTAAAGGAAGCATAAATTAAAATAGCATTTGTTGTTTGTTGCTTTGATCAACAAACACCCATCTCCAAAAGAAAACACTCTAAACTAGGCCACATGGAAAAGAGTGGTTTCCCTAAAAATCAATCAATCCATACAAATAGCTCAGCCTCCAAGCTGGGTAAGAAAGGAAAACATGGGGTGGGGATGGGGATAGGCAGAAGAATTAGGGAGGAACTGCCTTGGGGTTCTCAAGTTCTTTATTTTGCCTGTTGCCACGACTGTCCTCAGTGTTAGTTCTATGACTCTCAGACTTTTGACTTAGAATCAGGTAGTAAGGACTTACTGTAACCTGCTGTTTGGACTTGCCATTATCCATTACATATGTAATTTTTAAAATGTTCAATTGGCCAGTGGTTCAGAAAGAGGAAGACTCACTTTTCCTCTCTACTTCTGCAAACTTTTACATCTTACTCTTTTTTTCCTTTTGTCCACATAAAGAGAAAACATATTTATGTACAATTGAGAGGCAGCTTGCTAAGAGGAAAAAAAGGGAAGAAAGGGAATGAAATAATAGCCAAAGGAGCAGTAATGCATTTTCCTCTTCAGAAGGTATTTGGCCATTTTCTTCTTTTTCTTATTTGTTTTTTTAACATTTTAAGGTGTTTTTTATTTAATTTTCAATTGGGGTAAAAAACACATAGCATAAAATTTACCAACTTAACCTTTATGAAGTATACAGTTCACTAAGTGTTAAGTATATCACATTGTCATGCAAGAGATCTCCAGAACTGTTTCTTCTTGCAAAACTGAAACTGTAAACCCATTGAACAGCTTCCCAGTCAGTGCCTGCTTTACTGTTGTTTTTAAATTAGAATGAAAAAGATGGACTCCTCTGATTCTGTATGGTGTCTTCATTACCCATATGTTAGGAAAGGGAAAACATTCTGTTTTTTTATGTAAGGTAAAAGATACCTGTCTTCTGAGAGCAGTGATCACTGTTTACATTCCTCTAGCTTACTTGTCTTTTCCTCTCTCCTACACATTCTAAGATAAGCGAAGGATGGAATAAATCCTGTCCTTGAACCTTTAGCAAACCTGCCTCTCTAACTCTCCTCCTAACATGGGGATCAAAGGTGAGTTGTTCTCTAACCACATAGAACCATCTTCCTTTCAAGTCAAATTTCCAGAAGCTATTTCCTCCTACCCACCCAGCCTCCCCATTCTCCCCACTCCAGCAACTGGGACACACTGGTCTCTTGTCTCACATTTCACAGCAGCTGCCAGGGTCCCCAGTTGGGTTGGCTCCAGTTTTCTGAAGCCTGGCAGTTAGTTAATAAGAAAACCAGGGATGTAAATCACGGGCTCAGACAGTTTCCTCTGGGGGAAACTTTAAGTTCCCATCAGGTCTTTTTATTCTAGTACATGAAGAGGAGACCAATGCTGCCTCCAGACACAAACAGGAATATAGACCAGAGATACACAAAGTCGGGCACAGGCAGGGAGTGGGAGGGAAGCTCAAAGTAAAGATGCTTAGCACAGGCTTTCATTCTTTTGCCTGAGACACATTCATTTAATGAAGAGTGGGGATCTCATGCTAGATTTAAAAGAAAATCAGCAGAATCCTTAATCTGGTAGTTCCAATACTGATTAGGGTAGTATTCTCACTGGATAATTAGTAATATATGATTACCACTGGCATTTCTAAAAGCAGGCTTTAATGCATTTTTTGTTTTGTGAGGTTGGCAGTTCCAAAACTCTGGTGGATCATTTACTGAAGATATGTTCTCTAGCATAATTGCACCAGACGCTGTAGAGTCCCAGGTGAGCATTAAAGATGTGCTCCCTGCCCTCCAGAATCTTACCATCTAGGTGGAGCATATTACAGCAGAGAAGGCTGGGGGCTGACTACAGGCTGAGGATCAAAGTCAAGGGAGCCTAAAGTTCTCTAAAGGACAGGTTAAAGTAAACGAAGCACTCAGCAGAGTGCCCGAGACACAGCATTCAATAAATAAAAGTTGTTAATAACAAGAATGATGACAGTATTATCCAGACATTCACCCAGGAGTAACCCTGATTGGGAATATAGGGCATACATAGAACAAATAATGCTTCACAGTCATATATGATAAGCACCAAAATTTGGTTCATAAGTTTGGGAGTGGGGAATGACTAAAGCATTTGTGGGGAATGGTCTTGAAAGATTGGCCTTACATAAACAAAGAGAGAGAAGAACAGCCTGGACCCAAACAGTGAGATGATCAGTGTGTGCGTAATGGTCTGAGAACGTTAGCTGACTGGAGACTGACATGTGCTCTGCACCTGGGCATCAGAGACGAACGAGGCACAGTGCCTGTTCCTGAAACACTTTCAGGCTAGGAGGGGAGGTTTTTGTTTTAATGGTGTCAATAGCTCTGTTTTAAGGTAAAATTTGATAAGGGCTACAATAGATGATTGAATAATATATTTCTGAGCATTCAAAAGAGAGAGAAACTGCTTTTGGTTAAGGATCAGAGAAGTTTCCTTGAGAACAAAATGTGTGTTACAGGTCTAGGAAAGGAATACATTCTTCAGGTCCTAAGAGATGAGCTAGAATTTCCTTAGTAGAGACTGGGGTTGAGAAAGAAATCTCAGCCCAGACAAAGGGACGTGCGAATAAAGTGCTGGGGAGGGAAGCCAGGGCCTGCTTTGCAAAATGGTAACTGTTGGACTCATGAAATGCAGTTAGAAAAACTCTGTCCCATATAGCTGAATCCATAAGGATGGAGTCAGGTAAATGCCCTGCATTTGGGAAAAGACACAATTTTTAAAGTAAAAAAGATAGTAAGTTTCCATTTACTGAGGAAAAAGATCATTCTAGGGAGATCTAGGGCTTTGCTCCTCCGCTGTAAGATTGATGAGGCAAAAGGGTTCTAAGGAGCTTTCTCTTTTTCCATGCTCTGAGTGGCGGTGAAGTCTTTGCCTGCAGAGAGTGGGAGCACCCACTTTCCTCTGCCCTCTAGGAGACCACAAACACGTGTCTTCTTATTAAAGTAGTGTAAGCTGCAGTGTCATCTTGGTCCTCCAGGGTGGCAGAAGGACCAGGCATGGGCTTTGGAGTCGGGCAGACCTCTTTCATTCCTCATTCTGCCCTTTCTTTGCCTTTGGAACTTAGCAAGTTCCTTAAAATCTGAGCTTCATTTTCTCTCCAGTAAAGTAGAACTGCTAATAGGTACCTTGAAGTGTAATTGTTAAAACTAGAAATAAGGTCTATAAAGCCCAAGGCTTGGTGTAGGACTAACAGTAGGCACAACACAAACGGGGGCTGCTGCTACTGCTGGTGGGCTGCTCAGCTCTTCTGGGTCTGACCCCCAGACACGCAGCCCGCAGCCTGCGGCGTCTGCCCGGGACCCTGTGATCTTCTTGCCTTTGCCCAATACAGGCACACTTTGGACATCTCCCAAAGGTGTGGATTATAAGAACTTTCAAAATAACTTTTCTCTCCCATCTTATCTGCTGGTTCCTAGGGAGGCGTACTAAAGAATGCGGAATAACACTGACATCCGGCTCAGAGTAGAACAGTTTCCTGAACACCTACTGGGGGAAAGTTGTGCTTCAAAGCAAATAAGCTGAAAAATAAAGAAAAAAGATGTTAATGTTAAAGTGTAAAATATAACTGTGTCACTTCGGGCAAATGAAAGAGATCCTAGAAAAGGAACTGTTAGCATGATGTTTGGTGGCCAGAATCTTTCTTTAATGCAAATTGTTTGTGGGTTTTTTAAAAATAAGGGAGATGAACTGGCTTCTTTAAGTCAATAGTTGAAGGGAGACTGCCAAAAAAAGTAAACAGGAGCCACATTTAATTTCTCTGTTTTTCTTTTGAGAGCCAGAGAAGTTAGCACTTCAAGACTAACGACGCTGCCAACTTGCTGGTGGAAAATTTATTTTCAAAATTAGGTTTACAAATGAAGATAAGGGTTTTTTTTTTTTAAAGCCTAAAGCACTGAATAGGATTTAACCCTTTTTGAAAAATATGTAGACACTAAATACCCTATTATCTAAGCCTCAGTAGCAGTTAATCATCAAAGTAAGTCATTTACATTTCAAAAATACCAATTCGTTTTTACCCTAGCAACTTTTCTTGGCTTTATTTCCGGAAGTTAATACTTCTGCAGCACCTTGGGCTGTTCTTAAAGCAGTGCAGGGCAATATTGATGCTATTTAAATATTTTAAATATTTATATGGAGTCAAGACTTCATATACACAGTCTAAGGGAGAAACCTAGCCAGTAAAATAAGGGTCTTCATGTCATAAATAAAATTAGTAAGATGTCCTTTTTGAAAGGCCTAAAATTCTGATACAATGCAAAGACCAGAAGTGCCAAATCAATGAGCAGTAAAAAAAGAAGTAATTTTGGTTTTGTTGATGTTGTGCATTGTCATGAAGAAATTATTGGTGTGTTGGATGAATTCTCTTAGCAAGGGAAGCAGCTCTTTGTAATAAATAGGTCATAGGTTTGCAAGCAGTAGAATAACATGATACTTCTAGTCATTAAGACAGATTTCTATAGGTAGATCATTCATTCAATTTGTGTGCCCATTTATAACCCCTGTCCACTTCCAGTTCTGCTCTCTCCATATATATCACACGTTACTAGATTCACCTACCTCAGCTTGGTTTTAAAACCCTCCACCAACTGCCCTCCAGGTATATGGGTATTTTCCATCCCAGGTCTACTCTGCCCAGTCTTTCTCCATTTTTGTGTTTTATCCTGCACTGTCTCAATGGCTCTCTCTCTTCCCACCCATTTTCTGCTTGGCTTTCAGGGAAGCAGTTTTTGTTAAACTACCAGTTGCAGGTCAATGACAGGAATTCCACTGAATTCCAACTCTACGCTTCCCCTTCCTCACTCCTCCCACAAATTCTTATATGTCTTCATCTATATCTTCAGAAACATGAATATTCTTCTAGAAAGAAGAAAAAGCAGTTACTGCTTCCATCAGAACATGTTGGATTGTGTCCCAGAAAAGATTTCCATCCTCAGTTCTTACACTTCTTGGACACCATGAATCAAAATACTTCCAATAGTAGAAAATAATGTTCACACTTCCACTCAGGCCCAGGTTAGGTTAAGGATGTTGGCTGGCTCGGCCCTGGCCCATGTCGTCCCCCCCTTTCCCTGGGTACATTCTCCCCAGTGACAAGGACATGCCAGTATTTGAATGCACTCCAGTTGAACCCAGGCTGTTAAGGACCTGTCACTTGTAGAGTTTTGCCTTTCAGGATTTTGGCTGTCAGTACTCATTGTCACCTAGATCACATGTGTTTTTCCAAGAGCCGAATGACCTTCACATACCAAGCACACTCCACCTTCTTCCAGAAGATTGCTGCCCCTAACAGGAGGTGGCAGCTGTTTGTAGCTCACACCAACCCTGTTCTAAGCTTCAGGGTTAAAAAGGAAAAGCACTTTCTCCAGCACAAGCAGCTACTATCACTTTTAAACTGGGGCGGTTTAGTTGTTTGAATTGCAGGCTGACCTGTACCTTTTGTACAAGTGAATTTATAAAGCGGATTTCCTTACCTGAGATTTTGCTCGGTGGCCAAAATTTAAATGAATGCCATGAGTTGCAGAATTTACCATAATTCTGACATCATCATTCTCTCCCATACAAAGTTAATCATGATTTTAAGTGGAGCCTAATTAAGAAGAGCTAAAAATCAACAAGAACTTACTTTACACCAGGCACCATTCTAAGTGCTTCATATGAAATGTTACATCTGAAACTCAGGTTCAATTTTTAGCTCTCACTTTACAGATGAGTAAGCTCATGGAGAAGGTTCATGACCAGCGGAAGGTCACATTGTAGGTTCCGTGGCCAGGATCTAAGAACTGTGCTCCCAGAGACTGTGCTCTTAACTATGATGCAATGCTAGCCCCACAGGAGTAGGATTATGATCAAAACAAGTGAGCCCCTCACACTCAGTCCATCTTCCATATGCCATCAGGGTGACTTCTTGAAGGTGCAGATCTGATCGTGATGCTGGTGTAAACTTTTAATGATTTCTCACTGCCTACAAGATAAAGCCTAAATCCTAAAGATGGTCCAGAAGGCTCGCTACCATCATCTGCCTTTCCATCTGCTTCATTTCCGCCTGCCCACCCATGCACTGGTCATGGTACTGGCAGCTACCCAATTGGCTGGAGATGTCTGATGCTTCAGGACCTTCAAACTTTCTTCCCTGACTTTTCCCCCTCCTCTTAACCTCAGTAAGCTCATGTGTACCCTTCAAGACCTGTCTCAAACATCTCTATGCCCTTCCCTGACATAAATATCCTCTCTTCTGTTTGGTATCCTTCAGTACTGGTATCCTCTATTCTGTTTGGTATCCTTCCCTACCAGTACATGGAACAAATGGAAAAGTAAAAATAACTACTATTTTTTAGCTACCATGTGTTTGGCAAAGCACTGAGAATTTTGCATGATTGGTGGGCACAAATCTTGACCCACAAACAAAATTGTGAAAGACATGTAACTGTATCTTAAAAAAAAAAAAAAAAAAAACAAAAAACAACCCTGACAATACCTGTTTTAAGACCTCATTCAGCCAAGAAACAGAAATTTAATACCAGCCAGTTCAGCATCTCCTGCAGCTCCTGAGGTTGCAGCTGAGTTGTGAGGGGTTAGGCAGAGTCCAGGGTTGCATGTATGTCAATGTGTGTGTTGTGGGGGAGGCCGGGTGAAGTTGCACCTCTTGTCTCCATGTCCCATCGCCCCATCTCCCCATGCTGGTGTCTGGTCACTTCTGAGCTGGGATACTGGTGTCTGCAGCCTCCTCAGATCCATCAGGCATCTGTGACCATTTGGCTTTACCAGATACTTCTGCGCCCCCTGGACCACTCTGGGCTGGGAAGATTGGAGGCAAGCATGAGGCTCTCCTGCCTCAATGCACACACAGACATTTCTTTGACTCCTACTCTGTGCTGGGTTCCCAGTAACTCTGGGCCTGCGCCAGCTCTCGGGACTCTTGCGTGGGGTCAGGGCCCACATACTTTCTGCTTTCAAATCCCTAAGGCTATCTGGAGCTTCTGTTTTGCCCCATGTAGGACTCAGAATTGCTCCAGCTTCTAAATCCCCTTCGCTTCCCTCCTTTGCCCTCCTTTGCCCTTCTTTGTTGGTCCTAGAAAGCTGTTATGTCTGCTGGGGAGAAAAATGGGCTGTGAATAATTTAGTTTTCTTCCAGATCTTAATTCTTATGCCTAGATTCCTTTGTTGTATGAGTTATGCTGAGTCATCCCTTCCTTGGTCAATGAATGAATGGTACTGACTCAGAGGAAAAACAGGACTCTGAGGACATTCTATGGAGGGAGTAAGAACAGCTACTATCTCACTAGTATTCCTGCCCTGCAGACACACTCAATGAGTATCTTATATCATCTTTGCAAAAACTATGGGAGATGTAATTATTCTTATTTTACAGAGGAAAAACAGAGGCATAGTGAGATCAATTAAATTTGAACGCAGGTGGCAAGCTCTTGAATCCAGTCCACACTCTTGACCATCAACCACATTCTCCTTTCCCTATCACTTGGTATTGAAATAATTTCTTTAGATATCTAAGTTTGTGAGTTAATCATGAGCACCTTGAAGTTAGGGCTAGGTCCTCCTCCATCTTGATATCCCCAAAGCCTGGCAGGTGCCCAGTAGGTGGTATTTGAATTGGAATGGGTTAAGCAAGAAGAAAGAAAAGGAGGAGGAGGAGAAAAAAAAAGGCCAATGGGAAAATGTTCTTAAGCTATCCTGAAACATCTTGAACGATACATTTGCTAATATTAGCTAAATCATGTCCAGAACTGAACCCTCTTTACATTATATTGTCAGATTAGTGAAGGCATAGAAATTAATAGCTTGTGTCCAGGAAAGAAAGAAGATGCATCATCATTGGTGACCCAGCAAAAACAAGTCGGGGCCACATGCACAGGAAAGCAGTGACCAGACCCGCTGACAATTTTCATCGGCCAACGCAGCCCTCAGTGACTTTTGTTTACTTTCTAGACATTGTCTTCCAAGATGCTGGCCATTTATAAATCTAACTTCTGGAATTTCATACCCAGCTATTAAATTTTTGTTTGAAAGCTCTTGCTATTTCACATTATATAAATCCCTCTGATAACAAGTATCGTATTTATTAGATAATATATACATCTAGGTGAAGGGTAAGGGTTTTAGGCTGTGATATGCCCCAGTTACAATCAAAGGAAGGTCTACTGAATAGATATTTTTTCTTCTTCATAATTGTTTACCTGCAATGCACTTTATTTTTAAGTTTTCATTATTGGATATTGTAACAAATACTATCACACAATAAAAGTAAAACAATAAAGTTAACATTTCCCCATCCCGCCTCTTTCAGGTAACTTCTGTTAACAATCCAGTGTATATTTTTCCTTGTGCTTTTAACATCTTCACGTTCATTTTTTAAAAAATGTGTTCTCCTGCCATCCTCCTTGTCTTGTGTTTTCTAGCCACCCCCTCTCATTCTTCCCCCTTTCTCCATTCCTTCTTCATCTCTGTTTCCTCTCTTTCTTCTCTATCTCTCATTTTCCACCTTTTCCCCTTTCCATATTATGAGCCTTGGAGCACAATGGCTCTCAGGACCCTGAATTCATCCTCTAGATGTTGCAATTTCATCTAAGTTTTGGGGGGTGAGCTTATTTCTTGGGTTGCTGTGTTTCAAAGCCTCAGCATGAGAAAGTGAGAGGGAAGGGTGGGCAGAATGTGAAATATTCACTTAACCAGAATTAACTGATTTGGTTGAAATATTTCTGAACTCAAGGTGCTTTTGCAATGATTAAAGTCTTTACTGGAAACATTTAATTCAATGAGTAAAACACTGTTTTTAAAAATGCCCAGATGCTATAGAAGTATTTAAAAACAAAAGGTAACCTTATATTTACCCCTCAGATTTTCTCTCCCTGCCGGCTTACTCCCCAGGAATAGTTTAGTATTTCTTTCCAAATGTTTTTTTCTGGACTTTTTAAAAAAAGATTTTATTTATTTAATTTTAGAGAAAGGAGAATGGAGGGAGAAAGAGAGGAAGAGAAACATCAATGCGTCATTGCCTCTCACATGCTACTGGGGACCTGGCCTGCAATCCAGGCATGTGCCCTGACTAGTAATTGAACCAGCAACCCTTTGCTTCACAGTCCAATTGAGCTCAATCCACTGAGCCACACCAGTCAGGATTTGTCTGGACTTTTATAACACATGTAATAAATATTATATATCATGTGTACATAATTTTTTCAGTTAACAATGTGGACATCTCTTCAGGTCACTATAAATGAATCTACCTCTTTCCTTTTAAATGCTGCTTCACAATGAATTTAACCATTTTCTATGCGAACATTTGGGTTGCTTCCAATTTCCAGTATGCATTTCTAATCTTTCAGCCAAGACTTTCCAAATAGACTGTGTCAGTCCTTGTCTTCTTAATGACTTGAGGCTGCTGACCTGAGTGACTGTTACTTAATCATGGATATTTATAACACTGAAAATGTCCTTTGTCTCCCACGTTTCCATGAGAACGAAGGCTTGCCAACTACCTTAACCCTCTGAAGCTATCTCTTTGAGTTTTCTTCTGCTAGTTTTGTTGTTTTTTGTTCTTCCTTTTTGCTTCTGTTAGTACTATAAAGTTTTGACACAGGATGTTAAACCTGACCCACTAAGCCATGCACACTACAGTTGAGTGCTGTACTGACATATGTTTATAGTGACACACAGAATGAGTGAATTTCCCACCCTTGTCCTGCTCTCTCTCATCCTTGGGTTCAGACCTCTGTAAGATTCTGGATAACAACCAGGTAGCCTAAAGGCCATTGCTTGGGACCTTAGTCCTGGGGCTAAAAAGAACAACAGAAAACAGAGGTGCTCTTATCAACATGAGTCAGTTGCCAGCTGCAGAAAATGCCTTAAATAAGGAGATTGGTGAGAAAGGTGTTAGCTCAGAGGACAAGGGGGCTCACTGGGCTATTTACAGGAAAAGACTGTGATGGAGGATCAGAGACTGACTACCTACCACAGGTCCTCAAATCACGTCATTTTGTTATAATGTTGATGACACGCTACAGGAACTTAACTTGTGTTTATATCAATGAGACTATGATAAAATTGGTTTTGTTGTATGTCATTTTGCTTAAAGTCACAGAACCTATTGATGATGTAAAGAAAAGATTTAGTGTCACTCTGAAAAAATGAAAAGTGCTTTCTCATTCATGTTACCATCACTCCTTCACGAAATAAATTATTTCTCAGGTTTGGCATGGTCTTAAATGTGCTTCCTTACTTTAAATCTTCATTTTATTATATTATTCACTAGGATGCTTATTCACTTGTTTTTTACATTTTGCTGTGATTTGTTCAAAAAAGTTAAAACATTAAAGTATTATAAGTTATATAATGGTCACATTAAACTTGAACGCCCATTTAAAAAGGAAGTACACTATATGTTCTACCTAATATTTTCTCTCTAAAGCAATGATCCTTCTTTCAAGTGGATCCCTTCTTGGTTGTGGGTTGTTCATATGGAACATTAAACAGTCCCTACACCTGACTGTCGATACACAACAGATAACATTGTTTTTCTAACGTGTCCACATCCAAAAGAAAAGTACAGATGAACCAGGGAATTTATTGTGTAGCTGTGGCAAGAGTGAGTTGCTATTTTTATTGTGTTATTGTTATTATTGGTATTATTATCATTTAGCAAAGACCCTTATGTTTAAAAGTTATAATTTTCACATTAAAACTTTAAAATAATAAAAGGAATGTCAAACTGAATTGGTATAAAAGTAATTGTAGACTATATTTTTAAAGATTTTGTTTATTTTTAGAGAGAGGAGAAAGGTTGCAGAAAGAAAGAGAAAAACATTGATGCACGAGAAGTGTCAATCAATCAGTTGCCTCTTGTTTGCCCCCAACTGGGACCCTGCCTACAACCCAGGCATGTGTCCTGACCAGGAATTGAACTAACGAACTTTCGGTTTACAGGAGGACACCAACCTACTGAGCTACACCAGTCACCACAATTGTAGACTATTTTTAAGTGAAATTTAGTCTAATAGTTTTAAGTAAAATATCTATTACAAAACTATACTACCATAATATTGAAAAGAAGCTAAATTTATTGGAGAATAAATTCAGAATCTAAATCATTATATGGTTTCTGTATATAGTTTCTTTAAAGATACAACTAATTTAAAGTTTTAGGCTAATTGAAATGAAACAATTCAAAGAATAATTGCTGAATCTGCAATTTTCATATGTATGAAAAAATCCTAAATTTCTTCAGCTTCTTTTTTGAAAAATATATTTATTCTTGTAAGTATCTCTTTATTAATTAGACCTGACAATTGTAGTGGAAATGTGAACTTCTAAATATGTGTATAGTATGAATCAGACCATTTTGATCCTCAATTAGCATAGTCTAATTTGATGTGATTTTAAACATATTTGGATTATCATATTTACTCAACTGAATTTTGGGTGTGTAGGGTGAAATATTGAGAGACTGGAGACATGAATGCATGTGTGCCTGTAGGGTAGCCTCCACCGTCTTGTCACCGCTCCTGTCTTTGACCCATGACCCTTCTCCCATCGCCACCTCGGTGGGCCTCCCACACTTTGCTCTCACGTGGTTCTGTGTAGGCTGGTGCTGAGGTCCCCCACTCTGTTGGGGACTTAGTCCAGTCTCTTTGGTCTTTTTCTCACACCACCCACGCCAGTGTCAGAGAAGACTGCAGGGGAGAGCACAAATATGCTTATTTCAAAGTATAAATTTTATGGTGTGTGAATTATATCTCAATAAAAGTGTTTTAAAATAATCATGACTTTAAACAAAAGAAAAAGTATGCAAATAGTAGGTTCCAGACTGGTCACACAAGCCCTTGTCTCTAAGAGCAGATTATGTACTTTTTTCCCATTTGTTACATCCTCATAAAGGGTTTGAGCATGTTTAAAGCTTTATTCTTTGATATCTACATCCATTTTAATTTTTATTTTTATATTTTATTTACTTATTTTTAGAGAGAGGGGAAGGGAGAGAAACATCAATGTGTGGTTGCTTCTCACATGCTCCCCACCAGGGACCTGGCCCACAACCCAGGCATGTGCCCTGAATGGGAATCGAATCAGAGACCCTTTGGTTTGTAGGCTGGAGCTCAATCCACTGAGCCACACCAGCCAGAGCCTATGTCCATTTTTAAGAGATAGATCTCTTTGGATTCTAGTATGATGCACCATTTCTGAGAGCAGTCTTGATACAGGAACTCGAGTTCAGTGTTGCTTGACACCAAACTTGATATCTTCATATGTCTTCATATTTGGCTTGGAGTTTATTCATACATATGCTTGCTATGTGTAACTATCTCACGGCCATTTGCCAGTTATGCTTTGTGAGTGGAGTGGACCATTTTGCAGAAGGAGGACTGAGGCACCAGATGAGGGAACTTGCCCTTATCTCATGGAGAGAGATGTTAGCATAATTTTGTATTGCTGTGGAGATTTCTTCATTTCCAGTCTCACCTTTGATCCCAGGAGACAGGTTGTTCTCCTTTCATCTACAAAAATCTAATGATGCCTCTAAATTACAGATAATAAGTAAAAAGTGCTTTTCAGAGTCCTTGGGTACAATGCAAGCCCAGTGATAGGCTTCACTGGCACAACACAGGCTGTGTGGGAGGTTAGATCTGAACCCCAAGTGTGTTTTTAATCACCAATTTAAAGTGATGCTCCACACAGGAGTAGAGGGACCTGTTCCACCCTCATGAGATTTCACCTGCCCCTGAGCACTTAGAAAACAAGATAAAGGAGCTGCAGGATAGAGCCCTTACCTGCTGTGCTTCCAGAGCTCCTGCCTGTGTCCTCAGCTAGTCCTTATTCCCTCAACAATCTTGTAAGGGAGTGCAATGTGCCTCTAAACTGTAAGGGCTGACCACTTCATTAAAGTTCAAGTTCTGAACATCACCTTACCTTTACCCCAAACTTGGTTCCCTCTAGGACACAGGACAATCAAACATTAGCCTCCCTGTGTGCCAGGACCCCGTTGACTGTGTCACAGGTGTGTGTATGTGTTCTGACATCCTTGTGATACCATTGAAAATAAAACATAATTTTAACAATGGTAATACTGTACAGGGTTGGGGAGAGCCTGTGCATGACGATATCAGTAAAGAGATTTATTTAGTTGTTATCTTTGCATTCGGCCAGGTTATAACAAAGAGCACAGCTGAGTAAAGACAAGTGGTATCAACTGTAGGAGAACTAAGTTTTCTAATTCCTACCTACTTAGGCATTCTCTTCTTTTGTGTCGATTTGAATATTTATTGCCTTAAAAATAGAACCTGATACTTACCTAGCACAGGAGATACCATGATCAAAAATAGAACCTGAGATTTTTAAAAACAGGGATTCTGCATGAGTAAGAAAAAAATAAGGCCAGTTACAAATTGTCTTCTTAATGTCTGGGGTTGATATGTGAAAGCAATTAAGAATGGTACTGGAGGGGAGGCGGGTCTTAACTTCATTGAAAGAGGCTGGAAGAGCCTTTGAAGAAAGATGAATCTGAAAATAGCACCCTACCTTCCCTAAGAATAACTGGCACCCTGATCATAAATGCAAAACAAATGTAAATGTGTCTGAGACCCAAAAGTTTCCAAGCTCAATCCAGTATCTCCCAGAAGATCACAATCTTAACCACCGAAATAATCACCTGTCTCTCATTAGAGGTGGTGCTCATGGAAACAAAAAAAGGGGCTGCGAGGAAGGTTTCGCCAGCTTTAGCGGATCAGCAACAACCCGAGTCTCTCCTGTCGACTTCTGCTGGAAAGAGGACGTTGAGAGGAAAGGATGGTTATTTTCCTTGTAATGTGAGCTTTTTTTTTTTTTTTTTTTGAAGCTGTGAACTTTTTACCTTGCTTCATTCATGCTTCATTTGATCAATTACTAACTGTATAGCCCCGGAAAAACGAGCGCGCGCTTCTTAAAGTAGATATTTTTACTTTTCGATTCTTCATTTCAAAATGGGGGGCGGGGGAAGAGTTAGGCACCTTTAGGACCGTGAACTGCTCCAAGAGAGACACAGTGTGTGCGCTGGTGCCCTTATTACCAAGAGGACCCGAGTGGAGCCCGACTCCTGCAGTCCGGAATCCGTTTTCAAACCTTAGGGAGCCAGCTCTGCCATTGACATGCAAATCCCGTGCTGAGCGCCCCGGCCAATCCGGGAGGCTTCCTGTGGGATTACCTGGTGGCGGGCGGCGAGCGAGCCCGGCCCCTCCGGCACGGCCCCCGCGGCGGGGAGGCGTGGTCGTGGGCGCCCCTGCGCCCTCCTGGTCCCCGGCGCCCGGATTCAGGCCCTGGGAGCTGCGCGGCCGCAGTCCGCTGCACCGCAGCCGCCGTAGCCCCGGTGCCCAGGCGCCGGCGCGGCCGAGCCTCCCATTGTTGAGCGCGGCCGAGCCCCACCGCGGAGATCCGCACCGCCTCCTCCGAGCGGTGGAGAGGTTTGAACTTGGCGTCTGCCCGACGTTCGGCGCGGCCCTGGGGGTGGGGGCCGGCGTCCGCCCCGCGAGCGGCGATGGTGAGTGCGAGGCTCCAATCTGCTCCCCTTGGCCAGCGGCGGGCGCGGTCCGGGCACACTGCTGCCTCTGAAGGAGGGTGGGAGGGTGCCCGGCCACCTACTTTCTAAAGGGTGTCTGTTTCGCTCCCTGCGGAGACTCTGGAGACCGGGTGTGTGAGGACGGGTCCCAGGTTGGCTCTCACTGCGGCCCGCCTGATGGGGTGGCGGGCGGGGCGGGGTGGGGGGCGGTAGGTGCCGCACTCCGAGGGTCTCCTGACACTCCTGGGTCTTGCTTTTTTTTATTGGATTGGCAGAAACTGCCACTCCAAGAAGAAAATAATTGCAGATCATTGACAGCATGGAAACTTTTCAGAAGAAATGATCTGTGAAATATTTTAATTTTGATAAATTGCTTCCCACGAGAGCTCCTACTGAGTTTAGAAGGGCTTGACTTTCTTCATTTGACTGGATTCGTTTCTGTAGGAAAGGTCCCAAATGGGCTTTGAAAGGCGCGCCTGCCCCTCCCCCCCCAACTTGTTTCAGATCTTAAGGCAAATTTTTAAAAGGTGTGTTCCACGGTCATGTAGGAAAAATTAAATCATGAAAACGAAAGTATATCTGACATGTGCTCTACTCTGAGTTGCCAGAGGGATAAAAGTGCTTTGCTGAAGGATGGGGGAGAGCTTATAAAATGTCAGTATATTAAGCATTCTGTGGGAGTGGGAAAGAGACCGGGTGTGTCCGTCTCTTTCCCTCAAGTATTTTAGCATTACTGGGTTTTTGTGTTCGTTCGTTCGTTCATTCATTTTTAAATCGTAGTGTTGTAGTGGTGCACTTCTGTGCACCCAGGCTTTTGGATTGGGGAGCAAAAGATCGCTAACAGGCACATAATCTCCATGGGGAGATTGCTGTGAGGTATCAGGGTGTGTCAGGAAATCTTAGCACAGAGGCTGCTGAAGATAGTTATGTACTTTTTTGTATTGTTAATTGTTAATATTGAAAGGCTAGTTCAAAGATCATTTCCAATTAAAAGTATGGTCACATATATGGCTAAATCTTCCCCCAAATAATTTTGCCAGTTGTTGTTTTGCATTTTAACTAATTCTGATTGTTATTTTTGTCTTTTAAAATATCTTTTTTTTCTGATTATAAAACTATTACATGACCGTTGCGGAAAAGGTGCAATATACAGGAGTGAGAAAGAGGTGAAGTTACCCTTAACGACGACATTTATGAGCTGTTTGCTGAGGCCCAGTTTCTTATAGAAGCCTTGTCATTTGAAAACTTTGAGCTATGGATAGTTTTAAAAATTGCTAACAAACCTGGCTAGGGACTAAAACTAGTGATTGGCAAGGAAATAAACTTGTACTTTAAAAAACGTTATAACCTACAATAACTTATTCACATGGTTTCATGGAACAGAATTTATTGTGACAATGTCTCTTGAATCAACTTCCCACATCTGTTCTTGACAAATGGTTTCTGTTTGCATTGGCTGTTTGGTAAATACTTCTCTCTACCATTTAAGGCAAAGGACCCAAGCCCATACCCCTTTGCAGTGCTTGTAACTAGGCTCATAGAGTTAATATTTTTATTGGTTTCTACATCAGAACTTCCTCACCGTATGCTTGATAAAACCCTGGAGAAGGTTACCAAGGCATGTTGTAGAGAATTTACTTCCCTGGAGATTTTAAGAATAGGATAAACATCCATCTGCCTAGGATGGCTTCAGTGCAGTGCTGCCTGGGTTTAGGAAGACTAGGTCACCTCTCAGCCCAAATTGAGGAATTCTAAATTTATTTCAGTCCTCAGTAACCTGGGGCCAAAGAAAGTAATGATTGCCCCAAAGCACCTGAGTCCAGTATGAGGCAAAGCTCTGCTTTGATAACAAAGATTCTTTCTTTGGTAAGAAAGATTTAAGACTATCTCTAGGACAGTGTAAGTTCTGTGATTTAAAGTAAATGAATGAAATGATTCATGGGAATTAAAGGTTCTGTCTGAAAGTCAGGAAGGGGTGTATTGAGATTAACCCCTGAGATGAGGATGGTACGCCTGAGACCTCTCTCCACTTTGGACCCAATGTTATGTCTTAAACCTGGTTACATTTTTACATTAACATTTTACCTTCTCCTCAAAATGTATTCTTGACTTTTCATTTTCAACGTAGAAACCATGTGGCACATCTGCCAAAACCAAGTACGTCTGTAACTTGTGTTGGAGGCTGCCTAACCCCCCCCCCCCCCCCCCCCCCCCCCCCCCCCCGCCCCCAGCCTCCAGCGGTGCTGCTGTTTCGCTTGCTTCTTTTAGAAGGTCAGGATTTCATGGGTTGCTGCTTCCTCCGCCTTCCTGCTTGACTGAAGGATCCTGTAATTCTAACCACTGTGTGACCTCAATTGCAGTGACACCTTCCTCCCTTTCCATGGTGTCACTTGATCGGGAGCAGCCACCCCTCTTTCTTCCTGCAGGATCACTGGGAGGGGTTCACTTTCTAGGAAAGGTCATGTCAAAAAGAAAATGGGGAAGTCAGGAGTCTCCTGGCTGGACAGTTTTTCACCGGCTTGAATGAATGAGCAGCGCCTCCACTTCACAGCCTCCAACTTGTCATATTTTTCCATACATGTCAAGCATGTTTTCCTCTGCTATAGTAACACTATAGGAGGGATAGGAATACAGTATGAACAACGGTCATTCATTTATGCAGCAAACATTTACTATGTGGGAAGCAGCCCAGGAACTAGGAATGGGTTCTTTGCCCTCAGGGAACTTGTCATATAAGAGGAGAAATAAAACATGTTAATAAGCTGGGGTGTTTCTGAGGGAGTTAAGAACCTAGTACAGAGTTAAGAACTTAGGTTTATTGTAGTTAAACATACAGCAACCCTATAACCCAGCGTTTTCACACCTAGCTATTCACTTAAGCTAGATGAAAACAAATGTCCACAAAATGACTTGTAAAGAATGTTCATAACAACTTTATTCATAATTGTGTACAACTGGACCCAACCCTAAGTTCATCAACAGGAGAATAGATAAACTGTGGTACATCCATACAATGGAATACTACTCAATAATCAAAAGGAATGAGCTCCTGATACATACAACCACCTGGGTGGCTCTCATGTTAAACTGAGAGAAGCTAGGCACAAAAGAATATGGAAGCAATTCTGGTTATGAAGGACTAGAATGGGCAAAAATATGACAGCAGAAATTAGTGCTTGCCTCTGGGCATGGGGGAATTGACTGAAAAGATGTAAGCAGAGATTTTCTGGAGCGATGGAAATGTGTCTTTTTTTCAGTGATAATTACATAGCTGTCCACAATTATCAAAATCCATTGAACCAAACACTTAAGACCTATGCATTTTATTGTATGCGAAGCATGAGTTCAATAAGAACAACAACTTAGGTTCTAGGGCTAGACAAGGGTACACATCCATCCCATCTCTGACTCTAGGTGTATATTACCTTGGGCGAGTTATTAAATGCCCCTGAGCCTGAAAGCATTGGACAATAATAAAATATCTCCTTCGTAGAGTTATTGTGTGGATTAAGTTATTATAGATAATGAAAGTGTTCAGCTTGATCAGAGAAGCCAATAAATGTCAGCTAATAATTCCATGCACTATGATAAATTTAATATGTGGTTTTGGTGTTAATACAAAATTAATTGCATTTTTTATGAAAGCCATCTTATTTAATGTTATCAAGGATCTTATAACATATTAACCAGTATTCTTAGCATTATGTGTATCTTCTTTTTAATGGGTCATTTTTTGAGGTTGCAGGGAATTTAAGTAAGTTCTAGCCTACCTGATCGAAATACCACTGGGGCTTTGCTTTGCCAGCACAAGTAAACCCCAAAGAGCGGAAATACCCACTTGGCAAACCCCTCTGCTTTTGGCGACTGATTTAATGATACTAGTTGAAGCTGAACTCCCAGACTAGACGCATAGCATCCTCTGGAAATACAGGTAAAAGGGTTACATATTATATCCTGTTTCCAAAGCTGTAGGTGAAAAACAACTCTTGATACCTGTATCAAATTAATATTGTGATTTTTTAAAGGGCAAATTATATAACTTGAATTTTCAGCAAAATACTTTGGACAGAGTGGTAAATAAAATACAGGAGTTTACTTAATCTGTTAAGCTTCAATTATTTTTAAGTTCAACAAAGTGTTTGGCAAAGACCTTTTATATACTTTGCCGCTCCAGCAGTCATCTTATTGTTGGGTTGGAGTAATTCATTCAGTAAACATCAGTCACTTACTGAGAACATTGTATTAGCCTCTGAAATTCAATAATGGATAATAAGGTATTTTATACTCAAGAGTTCATAGACACTCTGGCTGAGTATAAGTGCGTATCTAGTTTTCTTGGAATATTTGCTGGAGCAATATTCCCTAAGACAGGGTTCTGTCTTAGGCTAGTCTTTTTCTTTTTCTTTTTCTTTTTTTTTTTTTCCTTTTTAAAGCCTCCTATTTATGGTGGAGTTTTAAATCCTAGTTCTTTTTCACTGGTATTATTTTCTTAAATATCAGAGTTTCTTGCTGATTTTTTTTCTCTTGTTATTTATCACTAAAAATAACAACGACCACAAAAATGATCTTACATATGAAGGCAATTTAGTGTAACATACAGGTCTTAGACTAAGGAGCCAGGATGACTGAGGCGTGAGTCTGAATTCCTCTACCTGCTAGGAATTTAGGTCAAATTCTTAAATTCTTTAAGCCTGAGTTTCCTCATATGCAAAAAAGGTGATAATAATACCCTAAAAGAGGTACTAATACTTATAAGATTAAGACTGTTATAAGGATTAAATGACCAAATACATGTAAAAATAAGTAGCTTAGCACCTGGTGGGTGTTAATTTCTAATATTTATTATTTGCTAAGTGTGGAGAACTGTCTGAAACTTTTGTATCTTCCTCACACCCCTATGAGGTAGGCACTGTTCTTATCTCCTGTTAAAGGTGAGAAAACCAACACAGACAGGTTAGGCACGGAGGTACGAAGATTGGAGCCTAACAAGATCTTGCCTCTCAACTGATGAGGTTCATAATAGATGTCAGTTAGTTTTCCCTTTTAGGTAAAATTATTTTTTATTTCATTACTGTACTGAGAAAGGAACATCGATAAGTGCCCTCCCCTCCTTTATGGGCTGCCTGCAAGTGAGCAGTAGTGGTGGAGGAATTGATGGACTCCTGAGTGTGTTCGTAAATGGTTGTGGGTCTACTTAACTACCATATTGCTGGGGTGGGGGTGGGGGGGAGGGGGATAGCAGGAGAGGTGTTAATGAACTTGTCACATTCTTTCCCCAGCCCTCAAAAGTCTGCCAGTCAGTGGCTTTCTCTGACATTGTCCTTTACCCTCTACCCCAGGGACTCCAATTAAAAAGTCAATTTGTGAACGAAAAAATGTGGAGAACCAGGCCACCTGTTAGGATTTGGCCAAGACTTGGCAAAGCCCATTTAGGGATTGACAGAGATACGATTTTATCTTGGTGTCCACAAGGAAGCCAAGGAATGTGTGAGAAATGTGTTCGGGAGCCCTGTCATAGTCAGAGGCAAAGGAAGCTAGTGACCCAGGATAATTTGTACTCCCTATTTCTGTTGGCATTTCCTCAGCCTCCAGATCCCAGAGAATGCTGGGCTTGAAACGTAAGTGAAAAATAAATCCCAGGTGGTAGGTTGAAAACTATTGATTTGATGAAGACATAAGTCACATTGGCCTGTTTATTAAAATAATGTGTAGGAGCCCAGAGGGAAAATGTAGTTAAACAAATATACAGACATGACTTCCTATTTACATCTGAGCCTTTTTACTTAATCCCAGTAAGATGCTGTGTATTAAAGTTCTGGAAATCCAAGCTTCTCCTTTGCAGTGCAGCTAGGTAGCCAGAATTTTAGGATGCTTCCTCAACCACCCAAGTGGTGCCAGGTCTATCTACAGACACATCAGAGACCTACCCCCCCACACTGCACCCCACCCCACCCTCTGCACGGCAGTGGAGGTGCTGTTGGAGGCAATGGGCTGAATGAAGCCAGGCCCCCTTTGCAAAGTGCTCTTGCAGCCCTGTATTAGAAGGAATGTCACTGTGTGTATTTGAACTTCTGTCCATCCAAGTGACCCCCATTATCTCAGGGCAAAATTACTGGCAGACAAAATTCTTGTAGGGCTCTGCTCTCTGAAGGGGAGAGAAGAAACCTGGAGGGAAAACCTACCAGGACCTTAGCTCTGGTTGTCCCCGACCTCTTGAGGCTGCTTCGCTGTGTGCAAACTCCACTTGTCTCTTACTCTGACTCACAAGTGATGTGCATGGCTAGAGTTAGGAGAATTGCAGGACTGTCACTTGAAGTCCCTCTCTGCCTCTTCACCATCGCCTCCAGCCTCTTTCCCTCAACTTAAAGCCCTTTGTGAGGGTTCCCATGGTTACCTCTTTACCACTAGCAGCTGGAATGCCTTAGTGAGAGGGGGCCGCCTCCCCTACTGAGCCAGGTCTGGCTGGGCTAGAGGCCACCGATCTGCAGCTGAATCTGCAGCTGGATTCGTGACATGAGGTCACAGTCCGCTACCTTCTCTTTGTCGTGGGCTCTGTACCTTTCCCAGGCCTGGCATGTTGGGGCTGCAGTGGGAGGGGAGACAAGGGATGATGTACAACTCAGGGTATTTCCTGCCTGTGCTGGCCTGGCCTGGCCTGGCCTGGCTTGGCTGTCCCAGCACCTGCCACATTCCTGCCTGATGCCCGCCCCTTCTGTGTGTTAGTGCCTGGTGCAGGACAAAGCCCAGTAGATAAAACTTCTCTACCTGCCTTCCCCTTGGCTCTTGTTCCCAATACCATGTGTTTATGGGTTAGTGGACATTAACAAGCAAAGGCTCCAGTCCGGAAGGAATTGGGTATCAGAGGCAGGTTTTCATCCCAGCCTCGAAAACCCCGCAGGCCCCAGGAACTGGGGAATTGCATGGGGACTTGAGGCTCAAGATGTGAACACAACTAGCTAAGAGTTTGTCTTGAAGCTGCCTCCTGAGATACTGCTTAGAGGCTTAAATTCCTTCTCATCTGCAGTCCAATTGACCCCAGAGTTAACACAGGAATTCTAACTACAGATAGAAACTAAACAGTCCTGGTAGTGAAGGTAAGAAGTGGTAGTTACCAATGGAAACCACCAAAAATCATCACTCCTGAGCAAGAAAATATTAAAGAATTATGTTCTTCCTGAGATAAGGCAACAAGCTGTTTTCTAAATATCTTTTAGCCATACAAACGTGTCCCTAAGCCCTTAGGTGAAGCAACTGTTGTAGAAGGGGTTAAACACATTTGGAGCCTTATAATGTGTCAGGTCCTGGCTTTTCCGCGTTCTTTGTAACCTTGAGCAACTTATTTAAATTGCCTGGGCCTCAGTTTCCATTTCTGTGAAAGGGAGACAATACTGCATAGGCTTGTTATTAGGATTAAATTTGGTAGGTGAAAATGCTTTGTAAATTGTAAAGACCGACGCGGGTGCCAAATTTGTAATAATTTTAAATGTGTTTTGAGAATGCCATGCTCAGGAGATAGATTTTTGTCAGTCCGACTTTGGTATTATATGTGTCAGCGGGTCCAGAATTCCCCTGGAAGGATAAGGTAGTGTTGGGGTAAGTAGGGACATACAGGATTAAAAAAAAACAAACAAAATAAACCCCTCTAGACTGACTGTATTACACTAATCCCGAAGTAACAAAGGATAGGAAAAATGATGGGGGATAAGTAAAAATTTAGTACATGGAACCATAATTACAAGTACCATGAAAAGTATATTGTAACCTCAAACAATTACTTTTCCACCAATGGGCTGCATTTTGGTACCTTGCCCTCCATTTAAACTGTGCTTCCAAAGAATAAAGCAAAGCTGGAGGAAAGCTTGGGAGACAGAAAGAGTCCTTCTTTGGGTGATAGCAAAGGTTGGAAACATTTAGGTGTGAGATTTGGAGGCATTTAAATAGCATGGAATATCTATTATCCACCCTAAAAAGCAGAACGAATCTTGCATATTGTGGACAAAAATGCAGTTGGCACGAGCTGTTTTAAAAAAATGCATGTGAGCTTCCTTCTAAAACCCAATAATCCTCTTGGGCAAAGTAAGGATTAGGCCTCCCTCACAACAAGGGGAGGGGGTGACTCCATTTTTTCTAAGATTCCTTAGCTGATGCCAAATTTAGCAAGGGACCTATTTTTTCCCAATGAATGACAGTCTCCATTCACATCTTTAATGTCCACCCCTCTTCTCTAGACAAGTCTAGGACAGGAGCAATTTATTTGCAAGTAGATGGGAGAGGGAAACACTGGCTCCCACAGACTACATTGTGCACCCCCAACCCCAGGGACTTCCCAGAGCCAGAGTCCCTCTACTTCCTCCTGCCTGCCGGAGAGGAGGGGTCTCTCACCCCAGAGCCCAAGGTGAGAAGACTCCAGGGGCTCAAAATACCTGGGCCCAAGCTCATTATGAGTTTTTTATTATTAAATTTATCATAACATTTAGTTGATATCATTATATAAATTTCAGGTGCACAATGCAATTCAAAATCTAAACTCGATTGTGTGCTCACCATCCCAAGTCTAGTTTCCTTCTGTTACTGCATATTTGACCCCCAAGTTTTTAAACCTGCCTTGCAGATACATTCACTGACTGCCATCCCTGCCCTGTGCCTGAGGCTCTGGGTGAGGGGAGGACTCTAGAACGACTGCCTCAGACTAATTCTGTCACCTTGCACTTGAAGAGCCATTTCTTTCACATCAGGTGCTGGGTCCTCTGTGCTAGTCTGTTCCTAAGAGACCTAGGCGATGTCCCAAATTTCTTGTTCTTACATGCAAAGTAACCTCCACTTCAGAGTTCAATATTTGTATCCTCCTCCAACTGCTTTGGGCATTTGTAGTTTCCCTTTTTAAGGAATAAACAAGCCCATCATGATACCACCATCTTGTCACACCCCTTAGGTGGCTTCACTATTCATCTCTTTCAGGCCACTTGGGTTGAATGAAAATAGCTCCTGTCTTAACAATGGTTATCCCAGGCCAGGCTCAGTGGGTCCCGTAGCGGTGCCACCAGGCAGATCACACTCTGTCCCCTTTTTACAGATGAGGTCCTGAGGCTCAGAGAGACTAGTGGCCAGGGACTGGCAGAGCTCAGACTGACACCCAGGTCACTGACTTCAAATCCTGTGTGTCTCCAGAGACTCAGGAAGTCAGAAATCGTGTTTAATTCCACACAGATTCTAACTTGGAGCCTTCATGTAGAAAGTATTCATCACTTGTGGATGGAGGTACTCAGAGATGTTTTCTCACTTGGCTTTGTCATGTATGCCCTTTTTCACCTTGGACCATAGACTGTTCAAAGTGAAGGAACCCTAAGTAAGGTCATCTGTACCAACCTCGTGCAGGTCTCCCGGCTGTGGGTCCAGTACTGTTTACCTCTACAATAGTACGTGCATATATGGCCATTTTTGGTGTCTGCTAACCATTCGAACTCCTTTGTCCTAATATTTTGTGGAAATAAGGAAGTATTCCTGAATTTGCCTATGCAACTTCCACGGCGATGGAGCTTGTTCCCTTTTCTCTCTCGCTCCTCTCACAAGTAGATCCTTTCCATGTGCCCTCCTAGAGGTCGTTACTGGTACTACACCATGCAGTGTGGTCTGGGAGAGTGAGGCATGTCAGGGAAACTTAGGCTGGGACAGATTCTATTTGGCTCCAACCTTACCCCTCCATTGGTGTCCCATGGTTCAGGACGCCAAGATTGTTTCACGTGCCCTTTGCTGTCTCAGTTACAGGTCCGGGCTTTAGTTGCATTGTATTCTGTGCACCCCCTCCCCACCTGTCCCAGTGGACCAACACTGCGCTGACCCGGTCCAGGCAGAGCATCAGCAATACACAGTCACTTGGGAAGAGAGCAATCCCCATCCAGATGGAATAGGATAGACAACTGCAGGAAGCCCGCCAGGAAGCTGCCTAATGTCCACTCAGAGCATATTTTCATTAAACAAATGCTTATTAGGCATCTTCTCTTGTAAGAGGGCACCACATCAAAGTGGGCACCATACCTGGCCAAGGAAGAAAAGGGAAACTCAGTAAGATTAGGACTACAGTTGACTGTTGAACAGAGTGGAGGTTAGGGGCGCTAGATTTCATTTTTGACTCTCCCAAAACTTAACTACCAATGGTCTACTGTTGCCTAGAAACCTTACCAATAACAATCGATTAACACATTTTGTATGTTATATCTATTATATTCTATATTCGTATAATAAAGTAAGCTAGAGAAAAGAAAATGTAATTAAGAAAATTATAAGAAAGAGAAAATACATTTATTGAAAAAATCTGCACGTAAGTACAATTCAAACCTGTGTTGTTTAAGGGTCAACTTTACTGAATGATTGTTAGGAGCACAGGCTTTGTCAGCAGCCAGATCTGGAGTCAAATCCTTGTTCCACTAGGGTTGGGGCAATTACCTCTGGTTCTGAGACTAGGCTTCCTCATTTGTAAATTAGGGGTGTAATAGCATAAAAGTACCTGCCTTAGAGATTGGTTGTGAAGACTACAATAAACTGTGGAGGTAAGAATTTAGCCCCTGGCCTGGCTCAGAGCACTCCACAAGGAAATTACAACTTCTGGGCCTGCTGCTGTGACACCTGCTGTCTGTGAGGCACATGATTGGAGGGAAATGAATACATGGTGGTACCTCAGCACCCATCGGCTTCAGAACTCATCAAACCTGGTACTCATCACATTTTGACAAGAAAAAATGTTTCAGCACTTGGCGCTTGCTTGCCACTCATCGCAATTGCTAGAACTTGTATGAGTGATGACGCCGCCTCACAACAGAAAATGCTTCGCTGATCGTGGCTTGCTTGCCACTCACCAGACCAAATTAATGATGAGTACTAAGGTACCACTGTATATACAATGTAAGAAAGTAGATGGAAAGGAGAGGGGGGTGTGCTGAGTTGGACTACTCTTGTCTCATGCACTTTATTTCCCTAGCATTTATCAGGATTTGTAATTTTATATTTGTACTGTGATTTTGTGTGTGCTCCCCATTAATTCGTAATTAGATAGAAGGAAGGATTGTGTCTATTTTGCCACTGTTACAAGCCCAATGTCTAATCCATTGTATGGTCCATGGTTGACCATTAATGATTAATTGAGTGAGTGAATGTGATTGGGCTGGGTATAGAAATCGGCACTGAGTTTGAGCATGAACCATGTCCTATGTCATTTCAGCAGTGTGACCAGTGTCAAGAAGTTCTGAGTCAAGAGCAGGAAAGCAGTCTGGGTGGCAGGGATAAGGTTGGGGAGCCCTTCAAAAGCTAGGATCATCATTTCTCTAGATCTAGGGATAACTGAAAGTTGGGCTAGGGACAGAAAGGGGTCCCTTCTGAATTTCAGTAACTCCTCTTTCTTTGGAATAAGTGTTCCCTTTAAAGAAGCTTTTAGTATTAAATGTTTGCCACCTGTATCAATGGACTTTCAAGATTATAGAATCCAAAGGCAGTATAACGTAAGAGAGAGAGTATGGAAGTTAAAGTTAGGGACCCTGGTCTCGTACCAGCTATGTAGCCTATACTTCCTGACCTCGAGCAAGTACCTGACCCTATGTGAGGCTGTCTACATCTGCTAATGGGGAATAAATAATACCTGCTCCACTTGCCCTTTAGGATTATTATAAGGGCCAAATGCAATAATGTACAAAAGGTGCTTTCAAAGGTGTGATAGTAAAGTAAGGAACTGTAATGGTTCACTGCAGAGGTTTGTATGGTTCTTTGGGAACACTCTAGAGAGAGACTAGGTGAGGGAAGAAAGGCAGAGCCTGAGTTTTCTCAGGAAGCCTTTGTTCCCTCTACTGATACCAATTTCCCCCAAATCCTGCTTCCTTTCCAATGAGTATTTCCAGTGATTGCTGAAGCTCCCAAAGTAAATCCTGCCACAGCATGAAGTCTTTTCACTGCCCCAGTTGGCTCCCAGGATAGATACATCTACTTCCATTTTCCAACCAGATTTTCCTTTCAAAATATGGAGAAATCAGACTCTTATAGTCATTCTAGTTAGGAAAGATAGGGCTAATTTACTTTTTCTGATGACCAAAACAATAAGTATTAACTGTAAACAATTTGTAAGATATAAAAAAAGAGAAGAAAAATATCATCCATAATCTTATTACCCAGTAGTAACATTTTGGTATATTTGCTAGTCTTCTGCTTTCATGTATACCTTTTTGTCTCATACGAGTAGCCAAAGAGTGATGTGGAAGACCTGACAGGTGTCCATGGCTTGGCACGTGGCTGGTGGCTAAGGAGAAAGTATTCAGTTCTCCTCGGAGGCATTTAATGAGGGAGGAGTGGAAAAGGGACAGCCTTTGGCCATACTTTTTTAACTTGTATTCCATTTCACTTTCTTTATCTGTAAAATGAGGATCATCACTGTCTCTCAGATGATAAGAAAATTAACTGAATAGCTTTTAAAGCATAGTATCTGGTACATACCATGTGGCCAATAAATGTAAGTTTCTGTTCTATTGGTAAGAAGTTACCATTTATTGCCAGGCACTGTTCTCGGTGCTCCACATATATCAATTCATCAAGCCTCACAACTACCCTTTGATGCAGGTGCTGTTGTCCTATCTTATAGAGAAAGAAACTGAGGCACCAGAGGTGAAGTGACCTGCCCAAGGCCTAACACCTATGAGGTGAGAGAGCCTGAATGGGAGCCTGCCACCAATTAGAGTTGATTTAAGGCCAGGTTCTAGGTATCGGTGGAGAGTATCATACCCCTCCAGTGGTGGAGTTATCATCACTTTAACTACAGGCCCTTACCTGAGGGCCCTTGGTTTTCTTGTGCATTTGCCTTGGGCTCACTGATACAGATTTCAGTGGGTGGAGGGACTGAAGTCAAAAGTATATCTGAAGCAGATTAATAAAAGATGTGGCTTTTTGCCCTGGCCACATGAATCAGTTGGTTGGAGCATCACCCTGTACATCAAAAGATTGTGGGTTTGATCAGGGCACATACCTAGGTTGTAGGTTCAGTCCCTGGTCTGAGTGCATATAGGAGGCAACACTGATTGATGTTTCTCTCTCACATCAATATTTCTTTCTCTCTCCTTTTCTCTCTCTCTCTCTCTCTCTCTCTCTCTGCCCCCACTTCCCTTGCCCCTCCCTCTCTCTCTAAAATCAATAAACATATTCTTGGGTGAGCATAAAAAAACAAGGATTTGGCTTTTGCCCTACCCACCCTTTTCCAGTCTTTGTGTAAGGTTGACACAGAGGTCATTGGCTAAGAACTGGCGATAGTTAAGCTTATGGTTTCAGAAAGAATCAGAAGTATGCTGAGTGCCAGTGGTGTAAATATTACATGTGGATTCATTGGGGTCATTTCAAGGGAAATTAAGTGAGACAAAACAGCAGCAAGAGGAGCAGGAGGTACACATGGACAGGAGTTGGAGATAGAGAGTGGAGACATACACAAATGCCAGACCAGGGTGGGTGGAAAGTCAGGAGAGGTTTTGTTACGCCTGAGATGGAAAGCACCTGATAAGACACAGGCCTGAGGGGGTACAGAACAAGTTTTCTAGATGGTCAGTAATGATTTGAAAATAAAAAAAAAATGAGAGTAATGAAGGGACAATGACTCAGAGGTTAAATCTTAATATATAGGTACCAAAAGGTCAGTATCAGAAACAAGGGGTTTTTAAAGAAAGGGCAATTTATTAAGAATATGAAACCTTTGGTAAATGCTCAACCATCAGAAAATGAAGAACAGCTACGTTAGGCTAAGAACAAAGATCTGTACCCAGAAGCATCAGTTCTTAAAGTCTTCTCCCAGACACTCAAGAAGCTGGGAACACAGGCCTTCTGCACTTCTAGGAGACTGAAGGGACAAGTGCTGGGGAGCTTTTGGTGATGACACCAGAGATCTGCTAACAGGATAGAAAGATGACAGTAAGTCAGGCTTCGTGCATGATGGGCATGGAGCAGGATAAAAAGAAAAAAAGGAACATAGGAAACCAAGAACACATCTTTTAATAAGGCAAATTATGAAAATGAGTACAAACATACACTCAAAAGGAATTTCTGAAAAGGCTCTGAGGACAAACGTAGCCCCCTGTGAATGCACTTCTGTCTGCTTAATCTCAAAAAGCATTCTGGCTGCTTTGAAACCGAAGGCAGCAAGACTGTGCCAAGTTGTGCCAGCTATTGGTCCAAGGGTTTGGCTGAGTCTCCCAACCCTGGTCCTCTGTACTCCATGAAAACCAGCTGCTAAAGAGATGGGCCAACAGTTGGGGCCAAATTCTATTTTCACAAAGAAGTTGATCACAAGCTGTACAGAAAGTGACTAAAAGAAAAGTGATTTCTACCTTCCCCACAACATGTGTGTAAACAATTTAATGTTTTTAACAGTTTAAAGGCACAGAGCTCCATTTTGGATGCATTACACAGTTATTCCCTCGACAATCTCCTGCAATTCAATCAACAAATCTGTATTATGTACCTACCATAAGCCACTCATTGTGCTGGGTCCTGGGTATGGAATGGGTTGAAACAACAGAACTGAAGAAAAGCCAGCCATGGGCCCTGACCTCACTGAGCTTCCTGTCTGGCAGAGGAAGCAGACCATGGTCAAGTGCACAGTTACACGTAGCTGTAAGTGCATTGAAGGAAAAGACCAGATGCCGGGAAGAAGACTATTCACAGTAGATGAGGCAGTCTCTGATGTGATGTTTGACCTGGGACCAAGGCCGAGGATGACCGAACCAAGTGAAGAATTGGGGGGAAGACTATTCCAGGCAGAGGGAAGAGCATGTGTGAAAGTGAAGAGCTTGGAGGGGTTGGGAAGCTCAGGGTGGAGTGAGAAGGGCAATATTTACCAGTGGGTGGGCAGGAGCCAGGACACTTGAGTGTCTCGGGCCAAGTTAAAGAACTTGATCTTGCCCACTGTGCATGCAGGAGCAATGCTTGAGCTTTATTAGAGAATGACACAATCCATTTACATTTTTAAAAGCTTATGCTGTCTCCTGTGTATATGCTGAAAGAGGACAGGAGTGGAAGTGGCCACTTAGGCAGCTGTTCCCTACCGGACAAAACACAATAGAAAGGAAGAAATCACTGATTCTCTCTGATAAACCAAGCAGTTGCCTGAGGTTGTAACTGTCTGTGCCAAGTAGACATGATTCCTGCCCCTTTTCACCACCCAAGGACAGAAAAAAACTATTTAAATTCAATAGAAATCAGGAAGCCCAGCTCTTTAAGTCTTTCACTCAGCTTCCCTAGTCCTTCCCCAAGTTTCATGGTATTCAAGAGAGCAACAGGAATAGAATGATCCAGAACTTTTTCTCCTTGTGTTGGCTGAAACTTAATTCAGAAGACAGTTAACAATACTGTTAAAATACCAAATAGTAAAGCACAAGTTACGAATATTGGGGCCAGGAACAGGAGAAAATATGAATATACTCATCATAGGAAGCAGAACCATATAGGTGGTTGACCTAGATTTCTTGTTTCTTAACTATTTGGGGGTAGAAAAATGATACTCGGATTGTGGATCACAATTTTTTTTTTTTACCCCCTGCTAACCCTTCTCAGGTCAGCTGTGATTCCTGTTTCATCCTTCCTAGTTCAAGATGTCAAAACTGCAGAACATCAAGAAACAATATCAAAACAGCCCCTCAAAATGTCTCATTAGTTTTGTCAGCAAGTTAATTTATGGATTAAAAAGAGATAGCAGGGAAGAAAGGTTACAAATCTGTTGAACATTTACCAGTATGTCATTTATTGGGCAACTCTGTGCCCGGCACCACGCCAGCCTGCCTCTGCCTTTCTGAGTTTGTAGTGGAGCCCAGCAAACAGGCTGTCAGAGGCCGGTGTGAACTGCACTTTGATTGCCCATGTGCCACTCTCCTAGCACGGAGCGGGGAGCCTCATCCTGACCTGCACCGGGAGAAAATGATGTCTAAACTGAAACCTGAAGGACAATGTGGATAAGCCAGGAGAGAGTGGTACCCTTCAGGAATCTGGAAGTAGACCCATAACATGGAGGTTTATTTCTGTACATTTCATTTTGAAGCTGTTTCCTTGATCCCAGGGTTTCTACAATGTATCTTTTGGTATCTTTAAGTAAAACACTGTAGCCTTTGAGTATCTTTTAAGTAAAAATAAACTCGTCATGTTAAATTAACAGCTCCATCATTACCATCCTTTACCCATTATGCCCAATCTGGGGTAGTAATTCTAAGGCCTATGGAATTTGTGACATAAACTGAAAAAAAATTGAAAAGACTAAACTGGAAGGAAGAGTGGGTGGTTGTCAGTGATATTCATCCCAAATGAGTATGATTCCATTTGTAGTTTGAGCCCTAATATACACACTTTCTGTGCATCAGTTTGTTCATCTGGAAAATGGGGCTAAAAAATTAGTTCTTCCAGAAAAGTTATGAGACTAGCTCCTGACATATGGGAAAGCAGACATATCCTTTTATAGGAAAGACCCGGAATAATCCGCTGTGGTCGTCTCAGCACCGTTTCCTGATGAGATTAAAGCACATGGCAGCCCTGGGTGATTCCGGTTTGTTGTGAGGCAGGTAGAACAGTAACCTCAGATGGGCAGGGAAACGTGAATTTGGAGACAGCCCAAGGTCAACATGCAGATGCAATAATTGGCAAGGGGAGACACGAGCAAAGTGGGGGTTCTGGTTGGGGGTCTCTGGAACAATAAGCTTCCCACCACTTAGTCCAGGACTATTTTCCACCTAGATTCACTGTGGAATGTATTTTCATCGGAACATATGGATTTTAAAATGTTTATTTGTTTTCCAGATTATTCCAGAAAAAGGTTAAGGCAGGAAAAGTACCCTCTGGGTGCTGGTGATTCTTCCCACGCACTCTCTAGCCCCACGATTTTTAACCATTTCCATCTCATGGCTCACATAAACTAATTACTAAAATTCAGTGGCAAACCAAAAAATATATTTTCTGCCCATCTTACAAAGAAATAGGTATAATTTTGATTCATTTACACCAGATGGCTATTGTGCTGGCTGGTCATTTTTTTATTTGACAACCTAAGGGAAAAGGGGTCAGTGCCCCTGACTAAATAGTCAGGTATTGCATGGTTTAAACCTTCTTGCAGCACACCGGTTGAAAACCACTGCTCTAGGTGTTCTGGTTGGTGTAGTGCATTTAGACAGCCCACTCAGGAGCCCCCAGAGCCGGCCCAGCTGGGGTGGGGGGAGGGGAAGGTTAGCAGGGAGGCTGTGTGTGACTCAGCCTGGGGACTGCAGTCTGCAACAAGCGGTATGGCTTTGACAAACCCTCTGCTAACCTCGGCTGGTCCCCTGGAGGTGCAGGTGACAGGACAACAGGTGGCCATGGACAGCAAGCAGTACTTGGGTGCTGGTCTCCACTTCCCTCAGGATGAAATGAATAATGCATTGAAAATCCTTAAAAAGATAAGATGATTTCATGTTCCTCATGCTTCCATCTCTCTCCCACTTGCCTGCTCTTCATGGCAGCCCTTCACTGTGACTGTGTACAGTGTGGGCAAAGAAAGAGAAAGGGCTCAGCCATTGTGTGAAAAGGACAGAGCCAACAGTTGTGGTTTAAGGCAAAAATGAGGAAGTTATTAAATGCCGCAAAGGTTTTGTGAGTGCTCAGACCTGGTCTTTGTTTTCTTCCAGCAGACTTTAGGGTCTAGAGGAGAGGTGGAAAGGAATGCTTGCTGTCAGAAGGATGATAGCAATGGAAGGTCTTGGGTGTGCTCTTTGCGTTCGTGTAATCTTTACGTTCATGCATTTGATGGTGAGATGCCTCTGAATCTACTTTCTGCCATAGCTTGAGCCAGATGGCCATTGGGGTTGGTGCTTCTGAGGGCTCTATGAGGAATCCTAAGTGGAGACCATGAGATAAATTCTGCAAAAAGGCTTTGACAAGTTAACTCTTCAGCCAAGGCTCTTCTCGCTATTATTTCCAGCATAAATTAAAGCCTTTTTAGTTGTGTCTAAATTGCATAACATCTTAGTTGAAAGGAGCTCTAAAATGAAGGTACTGTAGTAAGACAGTGTACAAACCATATGTAGGTGATATGCTAGACAATTAATTGACATTGTCTGGAAACTTTACAGCAACTCTGCAAGATAAGTACAGGAGTGGCTAACTTGCTGAGTGCTGAATATGTGCTAGGCTCTATTCTAAGGGCTTTACCTGGATCCTTTGAAGCTTCTCAACAATCTTTTACACCTATTTCAGAGATGAGACAACTGAGGCACAAAGAGGACAAAGTCATGAACCTGGTCAGTGGGTAGAGCCAGGACTACAGCTCAGACAGGCTGACCGACTCCAGAGCCAGGCTCTTAACCACAGTGCTCTCTGCCTCTTAATTGCATGTTGCGCATGGGGAGTCTGAGGCTCAGAGTGCACTTGCCCAATCTTATTCAGTTCATAAGTGAAAGAACCTCAACCAAATCTTCAGACTTCAAGTTTAGGTATATAATGAAACTCTACAAAGCCAGGAGCTCTGAATTTGGTGAGAAAAGTAATGTACAGAAGGAGGTGATGGTGCTTAAATATAATCAAGGTAAAGATGAAACTTTAGCCTAGAAATGGAAACTCCCTGGTCATCTCCTTCCATATCCTGAAATGACAAGAAATCAATACCATTCAGTAATCCCCGCTCCCTTAGCAAGGCCTATGCAGAGGAGAAACAGCATGTGTTTGCACCTTCTTAGATTCCTACATGTGAGGGGCAAACCAGTCAGCTCTTAGAGGCTTAGAAAGATCTGCACGTTGGAAGCACTGCTGGTACCCAGCAAAGTGGAATGTGGCAAACCGGCCTCAGAGCCCGATGCAGGGGGCAGTTAGGGCATTTGGAAATTCCACAGCCGAGACTCTCCCAAGGAGAAGAAATATGCCTGTTTCCATGGCAGAATGCATTGGCCACATGGGGCTTAACATTTTCTTCTGACTCCCTGGGAGTGTGGAGGAAACGAGTTATGGGGATGGAGTTAGGGACCGGGGTGGGAGGGTGGATTTAAATGGACACACGGAAGGCTTGCCTGCAGCATAGTGGAATCCAAACAATCTGAAATAGCTGGGGCTCAAGAGCTGGCATGTGCTCTGAGCTGCCACCCACTGACCAGAGCAAGGGCTGCTCCACTTGCTAAGTGCTGTCCTCAGAAGTGAGGCAGCGGGCACTTGGTCTCAGGGAGCCACCTCATCTGACAGTTTGCTTCAGCAAGTCCCATTTTTCACTTACCCAAAGATGTTGAATTATAGGGAAGTTCAGCCTCATAACAGTGTGCTTTCTTCCCCCTTGTTTGGAAATTCTGATATTCTGAAATTGAAAGTACACTTCATTGCTTCATAGAAACATAGATAGGAAAGGATGAGGACTGTCAGTAGTGGATTTGCTTTCTTTTGGGCAGAGAACTGAAGTGGGTGCAGGCTTAGAATGTTGCTCTAACTCCGGGGTTAATTGTCAGGCATGTTTCTTATTAGATTCATTCGTGCCCCTGCCATGAACACCATCATGCTCAACTTCCTGTTTTCCTTTTTTTTTCCCCCCAGAGATGCCTGTGTGGACCCAGGCCCTGCAGATACTGACACCTCTGACTCCTTCAGCTCAGAGCACCGCACCTCTGACCCCCAGCACAGGAAAGCAGCATGGTCAGGAGGAGCTAAGCTTCGGCTGAAGCACAGGTAGGAGGCATGAAGGTTGGAAAAAGTGATTCAAAGAAGGGACTTGGCTGCTAGAAGAGGGAACTGGGGGCAAGGCTGGTGAAGATAGGGCTAGTGAGAGAGGTAAGGAGGGGCCAAAGAAGGGGGCCAGAAGCTCAGAGTTCTGAAGGATAACATCTTAATGGCAGTTTTCAAATTTAAGTTCTGAAGAACCCAGAAGTTCCTGGGAGGTAATCCAGGGTTCCCTCAAATTATTCAATTCAAGTATCTTTTAAAAAATATATCCATAACTGTTTCTAAAACTATAATTTAAAACACCCAAAGTAATACCAGTGTCTTATACTTTGGAAGTGACAAATGTGTCAAATTGTGCAGCAAGATTAATTCATCTTTGAGCTAATACTCATTTAAAACTTGTTTCTAATTGAAGAATGTCCTGAGATTACCGAATTAGCCTCATAAAAGTATACAGCTACTTATCTGTGCTTCTCTGTGCTAGATGGTATGCCAAGACTTTGCATATCACATCATATTCTCACACCAGTCCTGGGAGATTTGCACTAGGATTTTAGTAGCAGGTGGTGGATTCAAATTCAGCCAGTTTGACCAAGCTCGTAGCCATTATACTCTATGGCCTCAACAGTCAGCATTACAGAACCTACTTCAAAGGAAATCCATGGAGACTCAATGAGATAAGATATTCAAGGCACTTACAACAGAGCCCACTCACAGCAAATGAGAACTTAATGGTAGGTATTGGGTTGGCCAGAAAGTCCACTTAGTTTTTTCTGTAAAATACATGTTTTTCATTTTCACCAATAACTTTGTTGATTTGGATATTTTGAGTATGTTGACTATTCCCCACATGGTATAACATTGATTATTCTCAATTAATGTCCGGATTTGATCGCTGTCAACTTCAACTGGTCTCCCTGACTGTGGAGCATCATCCAGTGAGAAATCTCCAGCATGAAACTTTGTAAATCACTTTTGACACGTTCAATCAGTCATAGCCCCTTCTCCATATACTGCACACATCTCTTTCATGTTTCAGCTGTGCTTTTACCTTTCTTGAAATAATAAAGCGTAATATGCCCCAAATGTTGCATATTTTCTTCCATCTTCAGTATTAAAATGGCTACACCAAAATTCACCAATTTGGTAAGTTTTTTTTTAAACTTATGGCATGCTGACACAATACAATCTAACAAAATTGTTTTGAATGAAGTTAAAGACAACAAAGTGCTACTATACTAGAGCCATCATACAGAAAAAGCCAAACAAACTTTTTGGCCAGCCCAATAAAATACATATTTGGTGGTGGTGTGATGCTGTGGTTATTGCCTCAGCACCATTCCCACCACTCGTGGAAGTCTGTGCCCAGGACGAAGGGCAGTGCGATATAGTGAGTTAGATGTGGCCTGTGGCATCAGACAACCTAGAATTCACAGCTCTCATGGCTTCCCATCTGTAAAAATGAGTTTGATGACCAAACATTGGGTTACTGAAAGGATTGAAAGTGGCGGTGCCCTGCACATCATAAGCACTCAACAGATGTTGCTGTTGATACCAATTCCCCTGTCTGCATTTGGGGGATTCCTTCATGTGGACATGTGAATTTGCATTACAAACATCATAAACGTAGTGTTTAACCATCATGTTTTCTTAGTCTCCTCTAACCTGACACCTCCTCTGTCTTTCCTTGCCCTTTACGACCTTGACACTTTTGAAGGGTGCGGGCCATGTATCTTGTAGGATGCCTTCTGTTTGGGTTTGGCTGATACTGTCCCATGATTTGATTGAGGTTATGCATTTTTGGCAAAAGTACCGCAGAAGTGATATGTCCTTCTTAGCATGTCCTTGCAGGGATTACCCAATGTCGAGGTTTTATTACTGGTGATATGAACTTTGACTGCTTGGTTAAGGTGAAGTCTACCAGGTTTCTCCATTATAAAGTTATTATTTGTCTCTTTGTAGTACCTTTGGAGATATAACTTTGAGGCTATGCAAATATCCTGTTTCTTCTCACACTTCCTCCCACATTTGGCATCCACCAGCAGATATTGTCTGAAACAATTACTACTGTAACACTGTAAACATGATTCTGTATTTCCTGTTACATTTATTCATTGGAATTCTTCTCTAAGGAAGAGCCGTCTTTTCCCCACTCATTTACTTATTCAACTATTTAGATTAGTAAGGATTCCTTCATATATTTTGTGGATTACAATCCAATACTACTGTTTCTTACTTTCTTGCTCACATTGCTCCAGATTTGGTCACTGGGAGCTGTTTCAAGCTGGCTTTGGTCTAAATCCTGATTTGAAATTTGGAAAGGGGTGAGATGCTGATGTCTAGTACTTCCACATACAGAGAGCAGACATGATGGGCTTTTCATCTTCTTAGGAGTTTAATGAGTGTTTAGGTGGGAGGTTAGTGGGCATTGAGCAAGTCTGATTTGTCATGAAAACCTATATAGTGATCTTGGATTTAAAAGTGCTTGGGTCATCTCATGAGCCAATTCCTAGTCCAATGGTTCACAGGTGTACATAGCTCCCTTTTCATGAAAAGATATCCAGTAAAGATTTCTCACTTAAAAGAGCAAAAGGAAAAGCCTCCCTTCCCCCAGGTGTATACAGAGACCAGCCAAATAACTGAGTTTGAGAGAGACTCTTGGTAGCTCAGAGCTTACTATTCTCACACATCTAGACTCATTCATCCTTTCCTGCTTGGTTCCTGAATTCTCTTACATGTAACTTGGTGGAAACCCTATTATCTAACTTATCTTGGCAGAAATATCTCCCTAAAAAAAAATCTGTGAAGCCTTAGGCTAGGGTAGTTCAATGAGTTGGTAAAGGAAACAAAATGTTCTTGCTTAAAATTCCAGACTTTCCAAGCCAGTGCTTTCCTTCATGAACATCTCATTCCTTCCCCACCTTCCACCACCGGTCACCACCATCACTCTAACAATGATCTCATCTAATTATTAAGCATTTACCCATATATGGTGATGTGTGTTGTGCTCTGTAAAGTAAATAAAGATGGGTAATAGAAAGCTCAGGGCTTGGCTCCTAATTCATTTGCAATTGAGCAGCAAGGTTAGTTCAGCTGGCACTTTGCACTTCCCTTGGCAATGAGTTCTGTCTCTGTGATGCTGACGTGGTGTTCTCAGGACAGTGCTCTTTGGTGGATGTTGATAGAGACCCGACCCCTGCTTCACAGCCTCCCAAACTGTGGGCAGCTTAAAGCAACACACTTTTGCAGACAGTGGCACTTTTGCATGTGAAGGAGGGCATGGGTTTAGGAGGGGAGATCATTCAAGGAAACTTCCTGATTTCAGTGTGATGCTTGTTTATCAGCAGGTGATTTTCCTTGCTTCCCTCCTCTTCCTGCCCACAGAATAGCATTCTGGCATTTCTAGGCCGCATGGAATAATAATTCCTTGGATGCTGGTGCTTCTCAGGAAAAATTACTGGGAAGAGAGTCACCTTCTCTCTTCCCTTTTCTAGAGCAGGAATTGAACTTTAATTGGCCAGTTTACAGAGGTGACTGAGAATCAGAGTCCCTCCCACCTGCACTAAGCTTAGCAGGTTCAGGGAGGTTCAGGCTGTCTGACTGGAGGCACATGGAATTGTCTGGAAGGCTTTGCAACCCTGGGAGGAACAGAAAGCAGTAGCAGGAGTAATGGCTTTTTACCCCACTCCTGGCTGTGACATTCAGTTGGCCAGGGGATTGTTATCTAGGATGTTTCTGTTTACTACAAGGTAAGTCCCCTGTTATGTTAGAATGAGGTTTAGAATCTTTCACTGCAAGGTTCTCAACTAACAAGCCTTTCACGGGTGTCTGTTTGATGTTGTGCTATGTCTGTTCACAAAGAAAAAACCAACCACATGTTAAGTCTAAGCCCATTTCTCTAAATTGTCATGAAAATTGTTATTTGACTCATGTAAGCCAGTATACTAGTAGTATCTCTGTGAGAGGATTTTCAGTCATTCTCCCGGCTAGGTGCTGTCACTGTCACAGTATTTTTTAATGATGTGAGTATTGAGAGTGGCTTTTTAGCTCATGCAGATAAGTAATCGCTTTGTGTTGTGTACTCCCTGGTTTCGCTTCCCCTCTTCCCTGGGGAATTTCAGAGCACTTCTTCCTGTTTCTCACAGGGAAAGCCTCCTTACCTACATAGGAGTAGCCCAGTTGTCTGTTCTCATTGACAACATTTGTGTAAAGAAACGGAACCTGTGAATATATTCTCAATTATGAAGGAAAGGTACAAGTCTTCTCATGTAACTTCGTGTTTGCATAAAATGTGTTGATTGAGATTGCAAGTTTGACATCATCTAATTCTATTACAACTAAAGGTTTGAATATTTGGTTATCTTTACCTTTACTCACAAGAATTTGTGTTCAGCTCTTATCCTTATATTGATTCAAAATTTTTGTTTGGAGTTATGCTTAAGGCCAATGCTTGCTTCTAAGGATGTTTTTACTTAAAAGAAAATATAATATGGAAAAAACAGGCAGATAGAACAGTCATAGTAATGTTCTAGATCTGAAGGTGACTCAAATATTTATTTTATTATTATGGGCACTCATTTTATTATTATACCTCATAAATGGTAAAAAGAAAACATGAACTGCTTATATTATAAAACATATATAGAAAGAGGGATCACAGGGCTGGTTTTTCAAGTTTTATTTGGCATTTTTTCATTGAAAGTAAGAGAGCACATTCTTCTGAATTTTATTATTTTCTTCCCAACAGTGACAGGTTGTGAGTGACCATTGGTGGAGGTTAAACTTCATGTTGTAAATTTAATCTGGACGTATTCCTATGTGGGAACCAATGAGTTAGAGCAAGTGTTCTGAAAGTTTTCGGCTTCTCTGCCTTAAAAACCTTCATTGTTCTTTCCGGTTCCAATATTACTTGAAAGCTTTATTTTTAATGAATAGCTCTTTTCCAATATGATTTTAAAATGTAGATTCTTTAGATCATTGTTTAAGAATTTTGTCTGAAATTAATGCTTTCTGTCCTTTCCTTTGTTGTTGCCTTTAATTTTTTATTTGTGGCCTCTTCCTCTAAATGAAGAAAAAGTAAAATAGAGAAGAGAAAAACAAATATAATGCATCAAATTTACTCAAAAAGAGAATTGAGTTTTTTTAGAATTGGAGGTTTGGGGGCATTTATTTGTTTTGTTCAATGGAGTGGTGTTTAGGGGGAAAAAATCACTACATAAAGGTTAGCCTGCTGTCTCACAAAGGGAAAAAAAAGACCGCTTTGTCTTAGCACGTAATTTATACTTGGTGTTTTATAAAAATTAATTAGCTTGATTTCAAAATATCTTGGCTGGTATTTGGACTTCTTTAAATCCTCAAAGGACAATATGCTGTGGATTTATACATTAAGGAGGTGTGTTTCCAGCTACAGTGGGGTACCCTGCCCCTCCTGCCCCTCAGCCCTGCCACTCACTGAGTATAAGGGAAGAGACACACACCACCTACTGTGCCCTGCCGGGCTGCTCCCAATGTGTCCAACAAGGGTCCTCTGGGAGAGTCCCAAGCAACTTTTCCTTAAGAAAATAAAAGGCAGCAATTCAGGGGCACACACAATATTTCTAGTTCTCTGCAATATCTGACCTTTTTGACATCTGTGAGATTTATGGGTATCTGTATGTGTCTGTGTGTGAAAGACAACCAGCCAGCCTGGAAATGATTTCCCCTGTCAAAGCTCTAGCAGCATATTCAACAGCACAGAGAAGCAGTAGAGAAAATTCTCAAATCAGAGTATCCGATATCTGAAGACATCAGTAAAAGCCAGTCCCTCTTTCCTCCAACAAATAAAATGCCTGGTTCCACACTGAGAGTTAAAAAGACAAAGTTATTTATTGACAGAGTTTATGCTATTCATGTATGCTATGCTGTTCTGTTGTAATTGAGTTTGAAAGTCAGCGAAAGATAAAGCTGAATGCTGTTATAGATCAAAGTTGTTACAGTGTTTGTATCAACTTCTGCCATGAGTTGTATTGCAGATGTTGAAGTGTGGGAAGGAGGCGAGAGTGCTCCTTTGTATGTGTCAGAGTTGAGGGGAGGAGGGTTGAAAGGGGAATATTGAGAAAAAAAGAACATTTTGATACCATCAACCTCTGGTGACTTAGTGCAAGATGCCCACCCCCTTTGCTGGTCCTTCTCTTTTATAGTAATGGTTTTGTGTGGTTATCAATAGAATTTAATCTTTAAAAATGTTTTAAAATGGAGGATGGTAAGGAGATAAATAGTGAAAGAATATTGGGACAGGTATGGAGGAATGGGGTAAAGTATCTGAATAGAAAAGGTGGGTTTTTGTGTTTTGTTTTTTTTTTTACCTTTTATGCAAATTTTAGATGTTAGAGTCTTAGGTCTGTTAGCAGACTTCACTCTTACTTGGGATTCCATTGTCAAAGTCCAAAGTCCCCAGGGCATATTATCCAGGATGTGACATTTAAAAAGAGCTCTTTCCAGAAAGGACTGGGTGTTGCTATGGGGTTATATTACCTAATGCATACTTTTCTACCCACTGAGCCACTTTTTAAAGACACAGCTGTTATTGAGGCAATTATAAAAGCCTTGAAAAAGTTTGCCTGTTAGGTTTTTCTTTGAATCCCAAAAGTCTGAGGTATAGCTTCAGAAGTCATAGAAACTAGAGGTTAGGGATGCTGTAAACAGCTAAATGATTTGTCAATTCAATGCCTTTGCCAACTGTGTGTTGAGGGACAATACCACCCTTTTATTTTTATTTTGGAAGATGATAGGCTTTTTCAACTCTTTAAAAATTCTTTAGAGCTTTTCCATTTCCCTGGACCTATAGAAAACATATTTCACTACAACACGGTTTTTATTCCAGAGTTCCTTCTGGATCTGTAAGTGAACAATGTTATGAGTGCAGCTCACGTAACTTGACTTGGTCATAGTTTTCAATTGTTGTATATGATTATCATCAGTAGTTAGGGCTTATTATTTTCCTGTCAACAGGAAATGCCAAAAGTGCATTCTTGCTCAAATATGAATCACCTACTCTTCTATACTAACGGAGATGTAATTATAATCCCACCCAAATTACTTGCATAATGACATTTAATTGTTGATATTGAGTTTGTTTCCTCTTTAAAGTGTGAAAGGGGCAATTTAGCAATAATTATCAAAATTGCAAGTTCATTTTACTTTGAGCCAGCAATTCCACCCCTAGGAGTTCCTGCAGGTATGTCAGCATAAGTAGAAGACAGGGTATGGACATAGTTATTCACTGAAGCATTATTTGTAATAGCAAAAGACTGGAAATCAAAAAACATCTGCAAAAGGGATCTGTTTGAGTGAACATGATATACATACACAGTAGAAGGATGGGGGGCAGCTAACAGGAAAGAAAGATGTGAGGAAGCTCTGTAAGTACTGACATAAATGATCTCTAGTATGTATCGTTATGTTGAAGAAACAAGGGTAGAACACCTCACTTAGTTCTTTTTCTGAAAGGGGTGAAATAGATTTTATGTTCACATTTGCTTGCATTTGCATAAGGAAAAAACTGGAGAGAATACATAGGAAATTAACCACAGTGGTTAGCTCTAGGGAGCTGGGGAAATTGGGGGAAAAGTTAGGAAATACTCAATGGCTTTGATCTTTTTTTTTAAAGTATGTGTATTAAACCAATCAAAACAATACCAGAAGTAAATGTGGCAAAAAAAATATTAAGATTTGAGACATTTTGGTGATCACACAGATGTTCTTTATATTACTCTGGATACATTTATATATGCTTAAAATATTTTAAAAGTGGATGAGGAAACATGGGGGGAAATAGTAGCAACACTCAAACGATCCTTAAGAAACGGAATGTACAGAATGTATTGACCACTGTATTTTCTTTCTTTGGGGGCAGGGGTTAGACCAAAATCTCGTTAGGGTGGACTCTGCCTTCTGTTACAGCAGCCTTCTGTTAGTGCACTTCTGTGCACTAAATCAACAGCGGATGGGTAGGTAGGTTGTGGGTTCATAAGGGCATTAAGAAATATGGTGTTCTGTTTGGTAGTGCTCATAGTTGAGTATATTATGTATTCCTACACATTCGACTCATGTCCGGGAGATAACTAGCATGGTTTAATAATGTTAGTGCTCCCAGAAGAGCCTAAAGTCTCAGGCATAACGACTCATCAAAGAATAACATCAACAAAAAAAAAATGAACTCTAACTCTTAGAATGTTTTTTTCTCTGAATTGTGGTTGTCCCTTGCTCCATTTATCTACAGCATATTAATCGTTCTTGGTCACTAAAATCCTGCTGTACTATCGAGCCTTTTGGCTGGCTCCAGACCCCATTCTTGATCACCAGCAGCACCTGAGCTTCTCGGTGCCTGGCTCCTAAATGCCTCCATAGCCTGCGTGGCCCATTATCATCTGATGGCTTATCCTGCCATCTGCTCTTCACTCACAAGCCTTTGGCCACACTGTCCTGCTTCTTGAAAACCCCAAATTCAGAACTTCCGGCCAAGATGGAGGCATAGCTGGACACGCTGTGCCTCCTCTCACAACCAAGATTAAGGACAACAAAAATATAGAACCAAAAAAAAAGAAAACCCAACCAGGACACAGAGAAAATTGAATTGTGCGGGAGTCTGACAACAACGATTCACCCAGACCGGTAAGAGGGGCAGAGTCAGCGGCTGGAGGAGTCCATGGCCCATGGAGTCGGATCATGGTGGGATAAGCCGGTGGTGGTCCTGGGCGTGCAGTCACTCCGGGTGGCGTTGCTCAACTCGAGAGGTAAGGCAGGGTACCTCTCCACAAGGTGGTGGACCACGGACACACATTTGCACGCAGATAAACCAGGTGAAAACGGGCAGCAAGACAGACTGCACGACGCAGGGCCCCATTGCTGGGAATTGAAGCCTAAAAGCACCCATTGAAAATACTTGTAGGGGCTGAGGTGCTAGGAGGGAGTCCCGGCCTCACAGGAGAGTTCGTTGGGGAGACCCACGGGGTCCTGGAGCGTGCGCAGGCCCATCCACATGGAAATCAGCACCAGAAGGACCCAATTTGATAGGAGAAAGAGGCTGAAGGGACTGAAATCCACAAGACAGTGCGGAGCAAGCGCAATTGTTCCCTCTCAGACCCCGCCCCTACATCCAGCATCACAACCCAGTGACTGGGCTGCCCCACCCTGGTGAACACCTAAGGCTCCACCCCTCACTGTGTAACAGCTGAGACCAGACAAAAAAAAAAAAAAAAAAAAACAAGGATGGCTCAAAAGGGAGAACAGACTGGGGCCCGGAGCTAATTCATCTGAGCAACCAGGAGGTGGTCAACCTATCAGATGCAGAGCTCATAGCACTGGTAGCTAACCTATCAGAAGCACAGTTCAAAGCTCTGGTGATTAGGAAGCTCACAGAATTGGTTGATTTTGGTCGCAAATTAGAGGAACAAATGGAGGCTGCAATAAGTGAAATGAAGAAAAATGCACAGGGAACCAATAGTGATGGGAGGAAAACTGGGACTCAAATCAATGGAGTGGACCAGAAGGAAGAAAGAAACAACCAAACAGAAAAGAATGAAGAAACAAGAATCAAAAAAATGAGGAGAGGCTTAGGAACCTCCAGGACATCTTTAAACATCCCAACATCCGAATTATAGGGGTACCAGAAGAGGAAGAAGAAGAGCAACAAGTGGAAAACTTATTTGAACAAATAATAAAGGAGAACTTCCCCAATCTGGCAAGCGAAATAGTCTTCCAGGAAGTCCAGGAAGCTCAGAGAGTCCCAAAGAAGGTGGACCCGAGGAGGAACACACCAAGGCACATCATAATTACATTAGCCAAGATTAAAATGAAGGAGAGAATTCTAGAAGCAGCAAGGGATAAGGGGACAGTCACCTACAAAGGAGTTCCCATCAGACTGTCAGCGGATTTCTCAAAAGAGACCTTGCAGTCAAGAAGGGGCTGGAAAGAGGTATTCCAAGTCATGAAAGGTAAGGACCTACATCCAAGATTGCTCTATCCAGCAAAGCTGTCATTTAGAATGGAAGGGAAGATTAAGCTCTTCTCAGATAAGGTCAAATTAAAGGAGTTAATTATCACCAAGCCCTTATTATAGGAAATGTTAAAGGAACTTATCTAAGAAAAAGAAGATAAAAAATATGACAGTAAAAAGATAGCAAACTCACAGGTATTAACAACCACACCTAAAACAAAAGCAAACTAAGCCAACAAGTAGACCAGGAGCAGGAACACAGAAATGGAGATCACATGGAGGGTTTGCAACAGGGGAGTGGGAGGGGAGAAAGGTACAGAGAATAAGTAGCATAGACAGTGGGTAGAAAATAGACAGGGGGAGGGCAAGAATAGTGTGGGGAAAGTAGAAGCTAAAGGACTTATGATACATGGACATGAACTAAAGGGGGGAATGTGGGTGGGAGGGAGTGTGAAGGGTGGAGGGGAATGATGGGGGAGAAATGGGACAACTGTAATAGCATAATCAATAAAATATAATAAAAAAAAAGAAAACCCCAAATTCATTCCCACCTCAAGGCTTTTGCATTCATTATCTCTTCTGTGTTAAATTCTGTCCCCAGCTCTTTGCATGGTTGACCATTTCTTATCACTTGGGTTCAGAGGCACTCTCAAAGAAGCTGTTCCTGACCCAAAGCAGTAACATCAATCATTCTCACATTACCCAGTTTTATTTCCTTCAGAGCCCTTATAACTGTATGAAAATATCCTGTTTATTTGCTTCCTTGGTTATTTACTGCCCACCCTACCTCATTCTACTGCTCATTGCTTAAAAGAGCACAGGCTCTGACCACAGATGCCTGCATTGAATACATCAGCTCTGGTCCCCACTACTCTTGTGACTGTGGACAAGTTGCTTCATCTCTCTTACTTACCTCATTTTCTCATTGATTGTCCTACATCGCATGGATGTTTAAAGGTCAAGTGCCTAGCATGGTACTTAGTATTTAGTAGGCACTCAAATAATTTTTGCATGAATAATATTCCAATTCTGTTTTGTACTTTTTCTTGCACCCAAGACTCCCCAACAAGACTATGAACTCCTCAAGGCCCTCTGTGACTTCCCAGAGCTCCAACTGTAACTCAGCAAAGTGGGAGGAACATTGTAGGTGATCAGTAAATACTGCTGAAATACCTGAACTGCTTTACTGTAGATTTCTCAGACATATGCTTTGTATTCCTGAATCTCTCTGTGTTAGGGGAAAATCATTGAAAAAGGACACTCTGTCACTTGCTGGTTCCAGTTTCGCCCGCCTACCCATCCCACACAGGAAAGCTTCCTTGTCTGTGTGGTTAGGAATGCAACAAAAGGGCTTTGTTTCAATTACACCCACAGGCCAAACGTGGTTTGCTCAATTTAAAAATTAAGTCGTCCTCTGACTCATTGATATGCTCATGATGTAACACACTTTAGGAAAATATTTCCTTATCTTCTTAAAGATCAAAGTGATCCCAAAATGTAAAAGCATGCTGTGCTCTTCAGGAATGCTTATTAAATTATTTGCTTCATTGAAAAAGTCAATAAACAGCTGCTTGCCTTTTGTGGGGTATCTCAAGATACATGAAATATATTTTTAAAATGAGAGGCTATTTTAAAAATACTTTGCTTTTTAATAGGGTAATACACATACATGGTACATAGTTCAAAAGTTACAAAAGGAAATACAGGGAAATTTAACTTTTCTTCCCCACAGCCAGTCACTGTTTCTAGTTTCTCAAGTATTCTTCCAGAAATATGTGCTTTCTTTTAGAGAGAGGGATGGGAGGGAGAAGGAGGGGGAGAGAAACATTGGTGTAGGAGAGACATTGATCGGTTGCCTCTCCCACGCTCCCAACCAGGGACCTGGCCCACAACCCAGGCATGTACCCTGACGAGAAATCGATCTGACAGCCTTTTGGTTCACAGGCTGATGCTCAATCCACTGAGCCACACCAGCCAGGGCCAGAAATGTTCTTTACATTAACAAACATGTGGATGATTATGTATGTTTCCCCCCGCGTACTGCAGGAAACTGTACGCACAGTTATGTACTTTATTATTGTCATTCAACCATATGTTTTGGAGATACTTCCATATCAATATGTATAGAGTTACTCCATTCATTTAATAGCCACATAAATATTCCATTATATGGATGCACCACACTGACCCATCTCCTACTGACGAGCATTTAGGTTGTTTTTCATTTGATAGTTGTGTTATTTTAAAATTTTTCTTTTGGGCCCTGGCCAGTGTGGCTCAGCTGGGTGGAGCATTGCCCCATAACCAAGCACATACCTAGCACATACCTAGGTTGTGGCTTTGATTCCCTGGTCCAGGCATGTGCCACACCCAGTCTGGTCATGTATGGGAGGCATCCTGATTAGTGTTTCTCTTTCTCCCTTCCCCTCTTCCTATAAAAAGCAATGGGGAAACAATGTCCTCAGGTAAGGATAAAACAAACTTTTTTTTGAAGTTTTTGTTAGGTGCTATAAAGTTCCTCTTTATTTAGGTTGTGCCCATCTATACTGCCCCCCCAGCAGGGTATAAGAGTAAGTGGGCCACATGTAGGTCATCTTTTTCATTGTTTTTGTCATTTCATCACTTAACTGTACATTGGGAAGACTCTTATAAAACAAAGATTTATCACTGAAGCCTTTTCTCTACATGTTCTGTGGCAAAAAGAAAGGGTGTTGTTGGGGTTTGGGGGGTTTTAGGACTCTTTTATTTGTTTCAAAATCACTGCCCTTAATGTATTAGACCTGTGAAGAAACCTGCTAAACTCCGCCCCACCCCACCCCAGGGCAGTTACCAACTTCCCAAGTTGGGTTCCCTGTCTTGGCATTGCTCCTTAAGGGCAGAAACCATATCTCAGTCATTATTCCTTTATATATCTCTAATCAGTTCTAACTCTTCTAGCCCTCATTTACTATGTCCCTTGAGCCCCAACCCCCCACATCATTCACCTCACTTTTCTCTCTCCTAGGCTTCATCATGAGAACAGAGGACCCTGGGTGTGAAGTCCCTTGGACTTGCCTCCCTTTCATGCCATGAGCATCAGTAGCCTCCCTGCTCCCTTCTTCCCATCTTGGTGGAACTGGCTTTACTCCCACACGAGGTTGTGTCCTCCTCTACCTGCACTCCAGAGTGCCATCGCCTCCTGCCTCCTCATGAGTCTAAAATGAGTCTAAAGGAGTATTGTCCTCTCTTTGTCCTGTATCTTCGGCTACCTGTGTGTTCATTCTCTGCCTCATAAACTTGCTCATACTTCTCATTGTTTATAACAAAAACAGCTGGAACAAAACCTTTTCATTCCCCGGCCCCCTCTAGTCTTCTAGCTACTACCTGGGTTCTTTCCTTCAGAGCCAGGTTTTTGGAGGAGGTGGGAATGGCCTTGCTGTCTCCACTTTCTCTTTCATTCACTTCCTACCACACATGGTCAGGCTTCTGCCGCATCACTCCGATGCAGAGGCTCACTCGTTGTCAAACCCCATGGACACGCATGCGCCTTCATCAGGCTTGCCTCCCCACAGCAGTTGGAGCAGTGGGCAGTTCCTCCTCCTTGTTCTTCCCACTGGGAATCCATGAAACTCCCATACTTTTCTGGTTTCCCTTGGGCTTCTCTGCAAACTCCTTTTTGGGCTTCTTCCCCAGCTCCCCTTGCCCTGCACTGTGCTCGCTCTCAGAGGCCCATCCTTAAACCACTTCCTTTGTCTCCCTATGCATTCTCCCCAAGTAACATATCTTTTCTCAAAGGTCATGTATTTTGTGACTCCTAAATTCCCATAAGCAGCCAGACTTCAGCCCTCAGGTCTCACTGTGAACTGCACACCACCACCGAGTGTGGCGCTAGGGCCTGACATCTGCACACCCACTTCATTCTCCTCCCTCTCTCTCCCCATCCCATCTAAGAGTTCTTTGTATGGACTAATAATACTACCATCCTAGAAACATAAAGGCCATCCTTCCTCCTTGACTGTACTTCCTTCCACACCACCTACATCCATGCGGTCACTAGGCTGGGTGGGCATTTTGCCTTCTCAGCGGCTTTAAGATCTATCATCTCTTCAAGTTCACTGCCACTGCCCTCATGCCCGTCCCTCATTATCTCACCCTCAGCCACTGTAACAGCTGCTAATCCTATCTCTCAAGTTTATTTTCCTTGTTATTGACCATATCTTCCTGAATCTCAAATTCAAGCATTCCCACCCTGGCTAACGTTACTGGTGACTTCCAATTCCATGGGATACTGTCCAAACCCTCAGAGGCATGTTAAGATCTGGCCCCTCCTACCTCTTTACCTTCACCTGCTGCTCTTCCCCTTACTCCTTTGAGTTGCGTGCACTGTGTGCTTGCAGGTTCCTATGCATTTGTCATGCCATTTCTTCTACCTGGATGTCCTTCCCTGTCTTTCCCCCTCTCCTTCCACCTGGAGAAATCTTACGTGGATCATTTAGTTAAAAGCACAGGCTTCTTGACCTAACTGCACAGTGCTACTGCTCTCCTCTCTATGGAACCAGTCTCCTGACTACCAACCCAGTCGCCTTGTATCTTAGTGGTTTGTGTGGCCGTCTCTTCCCCTGCCCTGTGAATTGCTTGGGTCTGATGGTACTTTGTTATTCTTTCTATCCCCAGTGCCAGCATAGTGGCTGAGGTTATAGAAAGTCTCTGGATGTCCCCTGAATGAATGGGAAGGAAACTGAGGGAAGGTCTGGATAGCGTACATCCAGTAAAAGAAAGCCTCGCTCTTCAAAGCACAAAGAGAAATTTCCTTCACTTAACCTAGGCCATACAGCTCCATTTGCCTTCCTTGGGCCATGCACAGTACCTTTTGACACTTCAAAAAAGACTGATTTAGGGCCTTCAGCAAACTGTGTGATCTTTCCCAAAGGAAGGATCCTTCCCAATAGGAAGTCTGGGTTGCCGTGTTCTACTCTGGGCACCTCCTCTCTTCTCTCTGAGACTCCCGATGAAGGGCTGCTCCAGAACTGCTGAAGTTCAGTCAACATCATCTCACTGTTCGTCTCCATGACTGGAAGAGGGATCTTCATTCTCAGAGCCTGTGGAATCTGTCAGGGCCTGTTCGTTTCCCTGGGAAAGGGGTCTTTCTAGCTCAGCATGGACAGATCCCACCCAGGGGAGGAAGTTTCTGAAGAAGCAGCCTCCTCCATGCCATCCCGCGCAGGCGCGAGGCGGAGTTCGCTCTTCGGCTGTGTGCATCACTGCTCAAGGCCAGGCCCAGCCTTAGGACCAGGATCCTACTGCAGAGAGGGGTCCTGCTGAACATGGGGCGGGAAGGTGACACTTTGTTCATTTTCCTGTGTCTTTTCTATGCCTTTTGGACCCATTTGGAGCATTTTGGACCCATTTGGAGCATTTGGAAATGTTGCCAGTTGCCTCATGAAAAAGAGACTTATTACTTTTTTCGTTAAATTTCGGGGTTTCTTCCTGTAAAATTAATAAGTAACATTAATTGAGTGCCTGAAGTCATTGTAATTGGGCTTGAACCCTGACTCTGGGACTAGGGCTGTGTGATCTGGGCCAGTGCCAGAGGGGCCTGGGGAAGCAGGAAGGATTTCAAGTCACTGGGGGGAAAAAAGCAGGAATCTAAGTCAGTGAGAAACTGGGGCTTGAGGGCAGTGGCCGGCTTTGAGGAACTGGTTGAAGAACCTAGTTTCTGGGGAGGTAGATGCCCATGGTCAGAGCAGGCTCACAGCGAGAATGCCAAACCACTAAGACACTGAGCAGTTCACCTAGAGCTACCTGATTCTTCCTTCAAGAAAAGGACGGATTCAACTTTGGGGCAGTGCTGAACCGGAGGTTTGGGGTACCTGCGACCTGGTATGAGGATTTGAGAGTTATGGGGGCAAGGAGACAGGTAAATTGTAATATATTGGCTTTCGATGTCAGTCTCTTGGTTTTGCACCCTACTTCCTCTCTTTAGCTTGGCTGTGCTCCTGCTTCCTTCAGTTCTTTCCTTGTTTCCAGGTGGGGGAGGTCTGGTCCCGCTCAGCCTGTGTTTACCTCACTGACTAGAGGTCACAGCCATTGCCTCACAGGCATGCCCAGGGTCCTGCAGGCTGTGACCACAGGCTTAGACCAGCCTCTGACATAATTGTATCCTCTCGGTCTCTTACTGGGGAGCTCTAGGTGACTTATTGCCATCAATAGTTCCTGCCCATTCCCCTCTCTTCCACCTCTCACTCAGCTTTCTCCCCTTTCTGTCCTACATGTTAGCTCTCTCCGATTGGTTTGTCTCCCAAGCCCCTCTGGTCTTCAACAGCTCACCAACAATGAATGACTAAGGAGGACAACTGTACTCATTTATCGTACTCTTACTATGGGCCAAGTATAATATCTCATTGTTAATCTCACAAAAGACACCATAAATAGTTTGTTATAATCTGCCTTTTACTGATGAGGAAACTCAAGTGGTTAAGACTATAGGCTCCTTTAATGAAATAAATATTTATTGACCAACTGCTGAAAACCTCATGCCTCTGTATCCCTTGTGTTACACAAAGCAATTTTCCTATCACCATAACCTCTCTCCAGAGAGTTGAAATGTATGTATTTTCTTCAAATCATTCTCTCTCTTGGCAAGTCCTTCAGTGTCTTTCTTATACATCTTAAAAGTTATTTCAGATTAAAATGAGGTTAACCCAGCCTCTTTGATTAATGTCTTCATTTTTAGATGAACAAAGGCTTATGGTGGAGAAGTGACTTACACAGGGTCACGCAGCAGGCTGGTAACAAATTCGGGGTGAGCACCCAAGTCTCCTGACAGTGGGGCTACTATTATTCTGATACACTTAGGACTTGGAATTTTATTGGCATCAGGGGAATAATTTCTCATTTACATTACAAAAGCCCACTTATTTTTTCACAGAAACGTATAAGTGGACATACGTACAACTTTATCTTCACATCAAAGTGGATTCCTGGATCTCCTAAGTGTTTGTAAACTGCAGAAGAATTCCCCTCAGTCCTACAGTTCGAGTTTTCAGCGTGAAATGTCTGATAGCTCACCTTGCTTTTTTGCCAAAAATAAAGCACAGCCACTCTCGCCACACTCCGACCTTCTAGAGTGGTGCAATCCTCCCTCCCAAATCCGTTCTCCAGTCTTGCAGTCTGAGGGACGCCCACTTTTTCCCATCAGCTTTGTCCATTCTTTGTGTTATAAGGGCAGAATGTTTTAAAGTTGAAGTCATTGACTTGCAAAATGAGAGACTGCTTTGGAGAGCATCTTGTTGTTTAACTGCTTACGTAGCTTCAAGCAGTGTTGCCTCCGAGGTAGCTGCTGGTTTTTATGTAGTTCTTACCAAGAAATTAAAATAACAGCACGTATGCAGCATCAGGCTATGACAGAGGACTTCACAATCCCCAGGAAGCTTTTTTTTCTTAGGAGGTGGGAAAGAATCATTGCTCCTGCCTTTTTTTAATTGGATTTATTGGGGTGACTTTGGTTAATAAAATTATATAGGTCTCAGGTGCACAATTGTATAATCCATCGTCCGTATATTGTATTGTGTGTTCATCACCTCACGCCAAGTCTCCTTCCATGCTCCTGTCTTTACATGTTGTTAAGCTGAGGCCAAAAAAGACCAAAGCAACTTAGTGTGCTTTAAGTTAATAAGGCATAATAAAATGTTAACATGTAGGAAATTTAGGTGAAGGTTATGTGGGAATTCTCTTTCCCCCAGCTTTATTGAGACACAGTAGGTATGTTGCGAAGGTTAAGGTTTACAACATGTTGATTCAATACATTTATAAATTGCAAAAATGATTACCACCCTAGGGTTAGCTACCACCTCCATTCCATCATGCAGTTACCATTTCTTTTTTGTAGTGAGAACATTGAGGATCTATTCTCTCAGCAACTTTCAAGGATATGATACAGTATGATTAGCTATAATCACCATGCTGTACATTAGGTCCCAGAACGTGTCAGTCTTTTAACTTGATATATGTTTAACTTGACCAAAATTTCCTGTTTCTCCTACCCCCCCAACACCTGGTTTTCTGAGTTTGTCTTTTTTTAGATTCCACATGTAAATGGGATCATACGGTACGTGTCTTTCTCTGTTTGGCTTATTTCACTTAACATAATGTCCTCGTTCCATCCATCCGTTGACGGACACTTCGGCTGTCTCCATGTCCTGGTGGCTGTGAGTAATGCTGCGGTGCGCCCAGGAGCGCGGCTGTCTCTACGAGATCCTGACTGGAATCTCTTTGGGTATAGAACCAGAAGTCAGGTGCTGCTGGATCATGTGGGAGTTCTGATTTTAACATTCTGAGGAACCTCCACACTGTTTTCCCTAGTGCTGTATCAATTTTCATTCCTACCAACCATGCATGAGGGTCTATGCAGGAATGCTTCATATTGAGTTTGCTACACTTTTATATTAGTTTGAAATTGTCAAAGTAAAAATAAAAACTTTAATAGAGCAGAGAATACCAATGGCTATTTAGCTAAATAAGCACTACTTTCCACTATTTACTTGATTTTTTTTCTGATCCCTGAGGAAAAGGATACAGCAGTTGTTTTCCAAATGCATAAATTGCATTGGTGAAGGGACAGCTGAGAATGCTGCTGATGTTGGGGGTCCCTCTCCTGTGTCTCCCCAGGCGCAGCGAACCCGCAGGCCGACCGCACTCTTGGCATTCAACCAAACTTGGGGAGAACCAACCCAATGCCAGCATGATGCAGATATCTCAGGGCACGATTGGCACCCCTTGGCCCCAAAGCTACCATTCCAGGTAAGTGGCCAAAGCTGACACTCAGGGGTTTCTTTCCTCCAAATGTCCTTGTTTCCTGAAAGAACATTTTCTTCTGTTTTGAGAACACTTTTCCCCACTCACCCTGAGTATTAAATCTTTCTACCCACGACCTTCCTATCCTCTTAAAATTCCTAACGTGTATACAGCTCATCTTCAGACCCTCGGCTCAATGGCTGCAAAGCAAGGACAGAATTATTTTGAGCGCTGGCTATTTGAGATGTTCTTTATCAGGTCTCTTGATTCTCAGACATTTCTCAGTTATACATAACACTATACTAGAAAAATTGACAAACTTTTCCCTCAGTACTTAATGTCCTTTCTGCTTTAGTCAGCTGTGACGGGGACTCGGGGAAAGGGGGCCAAACCAAGTCAGGACTCCCCTACATTTATTACAGACTTGGAACCCACAAAAACTGGAATTTAGCTTCTGATCCCAGACAGTCAGGCTCTGTTGCTTTTTCACTTTTTGGAAGGACTTGATAAGGATAATGTTAGAGAGGCTGGGGCAGGGGGGGAGGGTCAAGAGAATATGGGTCCTGCATAGAAACAGGATGCAAGTGCCGATGCAGTGAGGGAGGAGGACAGCCTCTGAAGGGGATACTTAACTGACTGATGCTGGTGATGCGTCTGGCAAGGCCAGGACTCAGAACCCTCAACACTCAGGCCTGGTCAAATGAAGAGCCAGACTCAGACCTCTCACAGGCGGATGTGGTACCCAGCATGTCAGGGTGGGCTTCAGGCCATAGGAACAGAGAATTTTCTGGTTTCCCTCCTTGTTACAGAACTCCCCTCCCTTGCCCAATGTCCCTTGCAGTAACCCTGAAAGAATTCATTCTGACTGTCTGAGCTACCTGTGCTCAGAGAACAGGTCCCCTGCAGGGCCCTATCCCCCCCATGCAGGCATAGTGATTTGGCTGGTTGGGAATGGTGGTGTCGAAGGCCTTTAGCAGGTTAGATGCAGGGGATGAACAGTGTGGAGGAAGGACAGTGTGACAGTAAGGTACCTGGGTTTTTAAGTCTGATGCAGGTTTAAATCTCAACTTCACCTCCTGTTGCATGAGCCTGGGCAAATCGTTTCACCTCTTGGATCTTGGTTTCCTCATCTATAAAATGAAATTGATACTATGTATGTCACAGGATCATAGTGGAGGTTAAACAAAGCAACATGTAAAACATTTAGTGTATTCCTCAAACATAATAAGCACTCGATAGTTATGACAGTTCATCATAATCAGGTCAGAGGCTTATCAGAGGCACAGTAAAACCTGGTAATAAACTTCAAGGTTAATGCTATAAACAGCACACATAAAATGCCAGTGGGGTCCTTTGGAGCCTCCTAACCTTAGGAGGCCCTAAATCCGAAGTCATACTGCAACCTAAAAACATACTGACCCAAAGGCAGAAATAAGGCTACTGCAATCAGCGCTTAGAATACCTGCTTACAGAAACTATGGTGCACTCCAAGAGGTCTCAGGAGAACGGTGGACTTGGCATCAGAAGTGCAATATTCTTAAGGCTGCACTTCTCTGCCTCCTGTCTCTTCCTCCCCATCCCCATCCCAGCATCCAGAGGGGTTTCGGCAGGTGGATCTGCCCTTACTTTACCCCCAGCTCTGCCCCTCTAATCCAGGCTTCAGAACAGCTTCCCCCTGGCACAATGGCTCTCAGCACAAAAGCACTGTGTAGGGTACAAGGGAGAAAGGAAAGCGCAGATGACCCAGAATGTGACAGACGTGTGGATGCTCTTCTGCCCCAGCACAAATCATCCACGCTTTGTGTTCATTCCATGTTCACTGCATGCCTTGGGCTCGGAGCTCTGGCAGAGGGCTTCACCCCCAACTCAGAGCTCTGCTCAGAGGGTCTGACGTTGGCAGCGATAGGTGGAGAAGAGCTGCGGGTGCGTTTCTGAGGAGCGCAGTGGCATCTAGTGGTCTAGCATGCTGAATCAGTCTGTCAGCATCCCTCCGACAGCCTTCCATTAGTTCCAGAAACCCAACCTCAGTCCTAAGTTTATGCATCTGTTTCTCATTAAGAAGCAGGAGCATGAGGGAGCTCAAGGGAGGGGGAGGAGCAGGAACAAGGAGAGAAGAAGGGAGAAACACAAAGAGAACTGAAGACTTCACTGTCTGCAAGCTGGTTTGGGTCTGGATTTCACCAAAATTGTGTTGCTGCTGCTTTGTGTCAGACCTGCCCCTATCTGTTTGCTGCCCTGCAGAAATCTCACACAGTGGGCCTCAGGTGTTTACAAGAGACCTTGAAAAGTCTTGTAGTCCAGTCCCCTCATAAGAGGGTGAAATACCAGTAGCAAAATACTCAAGTACCTGTACTTGTTCATTAATTTAGTCATTCAAGTATGTGCTGAGAACGCACTGTTTCAGATGAACAAGACGTAAAAAGCCCCCACCCTATAGTATTTGTCTCCCTAGGTGTGTTCCATGGAATAATAATCCACTAGGTGCCCCCTGGAAAAAGTTTCTGGGGTCCAGCAGGTTTTCTTTCCTGTACTTTTGCTACTGACACTACTGCAGATGTTCCCATTTTCCCCTCTTTGCCCCCCTCCTCCTGCCTCCAGCCCCCCTGCCCTCTGGCCATCACCACACTGTTCTGTGTCCATGGGTTATACAAATATGTTCTTTCTGTGCTTTCCTTTCAGAACAGCCCATGAACAATAGTTTATTGAAGACCCAGAAGTCTTGCAGTAAATAAGATTGTTTAACTTATTTATACCAGGATTTTCAAAGCATAGTTGACCATTTAAAGATTTAATCGTCTGTAAGCACACTTTAAGAGATGTTTTCATGCACTTGTGTGGTGTACTTTGCTGTATTTTCAGTATTTAGAAAAAAATACTTCTAAGCACATAAAACGGAGTAACATTATAAGAATGCATGTATCTACCACAGAATTCCCACTTTGTCATTTTTGTTGCCATTGAAGCCTCTTTCATATAATCAAAGGAATATGATGTAATGTCAAGTATGGTAAGAGCTATAAAGAAAATAAAGCAGAGCAACAAGGCGTAAGGAGAGAAGAGGTGCTCTTTAGATAGTAAGTTCCAGGTGTTATCTGATGCAGAGACTTAACTAAAGGAGAGAGTGAGCCAGTTAAAGAGCAGTTTATGTGGTGGGCACAGTGAGCACAAAGGCCCCGAGACTCTGAGACGATGTATTTCACAGATCTGAGTTAGTAAGGAGACTGTCATGCTGGAGCACTGTGAGCAAGACAGAAAGCAATAGAAGCTGAGGTCGGACAAGTAGCCAGACCCCAGTAAGGACTCTGATGCATTCATCTCGAGGGTAAGGCTGTCTCCATATAGGACTGAAGACCTTCCTGCCAAGTTGTTCTTGCCCACCATCAAGAGTACCATCTTAGAAACAGATGACACAGGGAATCAAAATGACTGCTCCCAGAAGTGGTGGGAGGACTTGCTCCTGCAGGGGGGTGTCAGGGTACTCGATGGCATGGCATATGTCACCGGTCAGCTTGGGAATGGGAATTCTGAAAGGGCCGAGCCCTCTATGAGCAGCAGGGAAGAGCATGTCATAGTCCTCATTTCCACCCATGTTTAGTGGCTGAAGTGTCCTTTCGCTGCAGGAGGGATCCCGTTCTGACCTTGCTCTGCCTAGCTAGAGACATGTATCCCAGTGATTTCACTCTTTCTAGACACCATCTATATTTTGAGAAATGTTAGCAACCACATTTCTTCCTACTCAGTAGTGAGTGTTTCAATTAACCCATCCATTATTCACTTGAATTATTAAGCGTGTTCCTAAGTTACATCTGAATTAGCTTCTCAGTAAAAGACTGCTAAGACTCTCGGCAGTTGGGAGGATTAAACAGTGTCTACCACCCACATGGACTTGGTGGGTGAAACAGCCCGGATGGGGTCTACTGCTCCCATTCCCTCTCAGTGCATTGCTCTGAATCTTCTGTTGGAGGAGGTCAGGGGAGATGAGTGGTTCAAATGAGATTATCCTCAACTGAACTAGGTCATGTGCATTTTTAATATGGCTTCTTCATTTAGTGGGGAGTGGGAGTAAGGGTGGTATAATGGCACAGTCCGGCATCAACATAAACCATGCCGTGAGTGCTGGGCTGACTTTGCTAGCCTGGCTGGCTCGGACCTGCTCCTCCCACCTGCCCTTGACTTTATACCTGTCTCTCTCAAAGCAGGATGCTCCATTCAGTTGACTTTTTCTGATATAGAAAAGTTATTCTTCAGGTTAGTTGCTGAAGCGTAGTCTTCTTTTCCTTGAATTCCAGTACCCATTCTGACTCAGAATATGGTCCTTCTAGTCTCTTGCCATGTACTCTGGAGACAGTCCAGCCATAAAGCATCATCACATAATCAGCCACCAAGACACCATATTTACTTGCATGAGATGTAGAAATATAATCATAGCCCTGTGAATTAGTGCGTATGTGCCTATTCATGTAAAAATGGAAAATCTTAGGCAAGAACTCCTCATGATTTACCCCACCTTGGAGAACAGTGTGTCACAAACATTTGAATTATGGAGACTGCTGTTTGAGTTTTGAACCACTTAGTCCTTCCTGTATGCCCTCCCTCCCCCAACATGCTAGATGAAGTATATTTTGAGTTTATAATTAAAGCTAATTACAAGTAATTTTGTTTCGAGGCAATGCCAGGTTGAGCGCCATTCCTCCTCCCCCAGCTAGGCTCTGAGAACCCCCTGCAGGAGCTCAGACGGTCCCACCTCCTGCATGTGTGAGAGGTACTGTGCTCAGGCTGTGGAGGTACTGGCAGTGAAGGACTCCCATGATTAAGACTTCTCATGCAGCTTCCCCTCCTTCCCTCTCATCAGCTTTCTCTAACTCTAATTTCTCTCATTCAGCTTTGTGTTTAGCTTTCTCCCTACAAACAAGTTGTCTCCAGTGCAGCTGATGTTCCAGGAAGACTGCCAGGGTATAAAGCCTTCAGTTCCATAAAAAGGAAAGATACTAACTAAAAATGTATGCACGTGCACAGTCTCCCTCACCCATTCACATGCCTAGACACTAAGCTGTTCCCCGTCCCACAAATAGCCCCAAGAGACACAAAATTTCAGTACCAATCACTCTTCCTCCTCTTCCTCTCTCCTTTACTCCCCCGCCTTCATTTCTTGGCATACACAGTCATTTCCAGCACATAGCAAATCACATCAGTGTGCTGCCTATGCCCGAAGGCCACGTGGCTTCCTCTGCACTCTCTTCCTCCCCTTGCAAGCCTAGGTGATTAATTGGAGGCACACAGAGGTTACAGCGTTGGGCAATCACTCCTAGTGACAGCACACAGGGAGCAGAATGAGGTCCAAATATGGCTCTTTTCACCCACCCTTCCAAAAACCGAACATCTTGTACCAGAGTACATTTATAAGCTGAGCCCTGTGCCTAAGCCCACTAAATGATAACAGCCCAGCGGTGCTGACTGCTTCGCCTTCCTTTCTTCTAGCTCCTCTACGAGTGACCTCTCCAACTATGACCATGCTTATCTGAGGCAGAGCCCTGACCAGTGCAGCTCCCAGGGCAGCATGGAGAGCCTGGAGCCCAGTGGGGGATACCCACCCTGCCAGCTTCTTTCCCCCGCCAAGTCCACCAGCAGCATCGACCAGCTCAGCCACCTCCATAACAAGAGAGACTCGGCTTACAGCTCCTTCTCCACCAGTTCTAGCATCCTAGAGTATCCACCCCCTGGCTCATCGGGCCGGGAGCGTTCGGGCTCCGTGGACACTACTTCTGCTAGAGGTGGTCTCCCAGAAGGGATGAGGCAGGCGGATATTCGCTACGTCAAGACAGTCTATGATCCCCAGAGGAGAGTCTCAGCAGAGTATGAGGTGAACTCTTCCGCCCTGCTTCTCCAAGGGAGGGAGGCCCGGGCCTCAGCCGATGGTCAGGGCTATGATAAAGGGCATAATGTTCCTCGGGCCAAGGGAGTGCCACCCCCATCCTGGAGCCAGCAGTGCCCCAGTTCCTTGGAGACTGCCACTGACAACTTGCCTCCTAAAGTGGGTGCTCCTCTGCCCCCTGCTCGGAGTGACAGTTACGCAGCCTTTCGGCACAGAGAGCGGCCCAGCTCTTGGTCTAGCCTTGATCAGAAACGGCTCTGCCGGCCTCAGGCTAACTCTCCTGGCTGCCTGAAATCTCCCTTCATGGAGGAACCGCTGCATACTGTGCTAGAGAAGAGTCCAGAGAGCAGCCCCCCAGTGAAGCCCAAGCATAGTTACACCCAGAAGGCCCAGCCTGGCCAACCTCTGCTGCCGACGGGCATCTACCCCGTACCTTCCTTGGAGCCACACTTTGCCCAGGTGCCCCAGCCCTCTGCAAGTAGTAACGGCACGCTTTACCCTGCACTGGCCAAGGAGAGTGGTTATGCGACTCCTCGGGGAGCCTGTGACAAGGTGGCTACCCTTGATGAGAATGGGAACCAAAATGGATCTAGCAGACCTGGGTTTGCCTTCTACCAAGCCCTAGAACGTGACTCTTTGTCCCCAGTGGAGAGAACACCTGAAATTTCAGCCAAATGTGTCCCCTACAAAGTCCATTTCCCTTCCGTGCCTGAACATGAGGAGGATACCCTCTTGAAGAAGCACAGCACACCTCTCCAAGGCAGCAGCCCATATCCTGACGAGAGAAAGAACACCCACAGCAACAAACCATCTTCTAATTACCACAGCCGCCAATCCCCTCAGGCTCAGGCCTGGCAAGTGAGTGAAGACAAGAGACCTTCCAGGCCCTCAGAGCCTTGGGAGGGTGATTTCCAAGAAGACCACAATGCCAACCTCCGGTGGGGGCTGGAGAGAGAAGGCCTAAGCCAGAGCCCATCAAGCTACTTTGGCAAGACCAAGTCAGCCTTCTCCTCTCTTCAGAACATTCCTGAGAGTCTAAGAAGGCAAAGCAGCCTGCAGCTAGGAGGAAGAATCCAGGACGGCTACCTGGAAGGCTGCCCCACCTGTGTAGTCAACACCAAGACAGAGAACCCAGGAAGGAAAGCTGTTCCAGATCACAGGGGCCATGTGGACAGGCCGGTTTCCTATCCAAGGCCTGAGGGCAGAGTCGGTGCTCTGGGCTCTTCCCACCTTTCAGATCCGAGGTATGAAGAACCGCCCTCCCCACCCCACCAGCAGACATCCAGTCTGGGCCGGAGGAGGCTCAGCTCCAGCAGCACCTCAGCTCTGCAGGGCGTTCAGTACGGGAAGCCCCACTGCTCCGTGCTGGAGAAGGTTTCCAAGATTGAGCAGAGAGAGCAAGGGCGCCAGAGACCACCAAGTGTGGGCAGCTCCATTCATGGCTATAACTACAGGCCCAGCAAGATAGTCTCAACTTCTAGTACTTCTAGGAATGACTTCGAAGAGACAAAAGCCAGTATCCGTTTTTCCGAATCCACCGAACCCCTAGGCAATGGGGAACACCACTTCAAAAACGGGGAGCCAAAGTTGGAAGAGGTTTCTTGGCAGCCTTGTGGTCAACAGCTGAAGAGGGGTTCTGAGGGCAGCCGAAGCTCCCCACTCCGAGGTGGTGAACCCCCAAGCCGGGACACTCGCCTGCTCCGCAGCCAGAGCACCTTTCAGCTCTTCAGCGAGGCGGAGGAGGATGCCAAGTGGAAGGACAACAGGCCGAGCACCCCGGAATCACCAGTGCTGGACGCCCCCTTCAGCCGCGCCTACCGGAACTACATCAAGGATGCACAGTCGCGCGTGCTGCGGGCCACCTCCTTCCGACGCCGAGACCTCGAGCCTGGGGCTGCTGGGGCCTCCAGACCCTGGCGCCCACGACCAGCCTCGGCCCACATGGGACTGCGGAGCCCCGAGGCCCCAGCATCCGCCTCCCCGCACACCCCACGGGAGCGGCACAGCGTGACCCCTGCTGAGGGTGACCTGGCCCGACCTGCGCCCCCTGTTGCCCGAAGGGGACCCCGCCGACGCCTGACCCCGGAGCAGAAGAAGCGCTCCTACTCAGAGCCTGAGAAGATGAACGAGGTGGGGGTCTCAGAAGAAGCCGAGCCGGCGCCCCTGGGTCCGCAGCGCAAGGGGCTGCGTTTCCCGGAGAGCACGGTGGCTGACCGGCGCCGCATCTTTGAGCGGGATGGCAAGGCCTGCTCCACGCTCAGCCTGTCGGGGCCTGAGCTGAAGCAGTTCCAGCAGAGCGCACTGGCCGACTACATCCAGCGTAAGACCGGCCAGCGGCCCGCTTCTGCCACCGGGAGCGGCCTCCAGGAGCCGGGGCCGCAGTGGGAGCGTGCGCAGGGCACCTACCTCCAGCCGGACCCTGCAGCGCCCGAAGGCCCTGGGCTCACCTCGGCCTCTAGCCTCTGCTCGCTGCGGGAGCCAAGCCTGCAGCCCCGCAGGGAGGCACCCCTCCAGCCGCCTTCAGGAGGCAGTGGGTCCCCTCCACGGGGGTCCCGAGATCGCAGTAGCTCCTTTGCTGGCGGCCGACTCCTAGCGGAAAGGCGACGTGGGGACCAAGCCCCGAGGGAGCTGCTTTGTGGAGCTAACAGTGGTGGACCAAAGGGCACCCAGAAGGTGGACAGGACCCCTGGGGAGCCCTCCTCGTGGGGGGCTGCGGCCGGGAGGGCCGGGAAGTCCATGTCTGCTGAGGACCTGCTGGAGCGCTCGGATTTCCTGGCAGTCCCTGTCCACGTGAGGTCACGGTCATCGCCCACCACACACAAGAAGCTCCAGGTAAGTGCTGCCAGCAGATCCCAGGCCTGTCCTTTGGGCCCTGGAAGCTGTGTTGCCACTCCCCTAACCCTTCTTCCCCCTCCAGTTCCTTTCACGAAAGAGAAGTATTTGTTTTCCAGAGAATATTTGTTTTTCAGTGCCCCTATCTGACAGCCTTTCAGAGATAAAGGTAAAGATAGATATTAATATAGCTCATTGTATAGATGTCTTAAATAGATACATATAGCCTATATAGATATCTTTATATATGTCGTGTTTATGTGGGTATATGTATGTGTGTGTATATAACATACATATCATATATAATTACTTCATTTGAGGAAGTCACTCACCTCTCAGTGCAGGAGTGAATGGGTAGGAAAAGTTAGGTATTATTTTTGTTTGTCCTTTGCTTTTTTTTCTTTTTTTACTTGAAGGAATAGGGCTATCTTGGAATTTTAAATGTTTTAGCTTTACACCCTCTATGTTTCTGTTGGACTTCTGCATTTATAAAATAGAATTATTGACTTTCAAAGGATACTGAGTCCCAGGCCCTCAGCTAAGCATGCTTTACATTTATGATCTCATTAATCCTCACAATCATCCTCTGCAGTAGAGTGTATTGTCCAGAGCAAGCACATGTCTCCCCGACTCCCATCTAAGCTCTTTCTGTGCACTGACCTCCTGAGAAAGGAGAATCACAGACATTTAAATTCTCACATAAAAGGGTTTTGTAATAAAGATTCCAAACTATGCAAAGACTGTGAAGTGCTGTCCACTGGAGATTCCGGGCAGAACTAGGATAGAACTTGAGTGCTCTGAGTCCTAGGAGTCTATTAACTTCCCTAATTCTTAGTCCATCCTCATGTTCCACATTGGACTACAGATCAGTGGCATCCTTCACAGTTCCCTTCCCACCTGAGGAGATATTAGGATTCACATCTATGTTAGCACAGGAGAGACTACCCACTCATTACCCCTTCTCAAATTCTGTTTTTCCTGGCAGCGAAGTCAGTCATTCAGCAAGCATCTGTAGAGCACATTAGTATGAAAAGCACTGTATTATGGGGGCCAAGGAAAGTAAGTCTCATGCCTTTCTGGGGTTCACAATTGAGCAAGGAATGTGCTCTTAAATATAAATAACCAGCACGACTGGTGAATGCTTTGGAACCAATGATACATAATGTGCTATGGGAGGAAAGTGATGATTTCTAACTGAGGGGATCTCAACTTCTCTTGAGGGAAGTGGGATTTGACCCGTGCTGCAAAGAATGGGCGGGACGTTGACAAAGGATTGGAGGTTTTGTGTGAGAGACACTATTTGGAGGAAACAGCTTCAGACAAAGAAAGATTCAGTCATTATTGCCTGAGAAGTCTGTTTGTAGCACTACTTCTGAACTACACATACACACAGCCTTCTGAGAGAAAATACTGTGCCCTCCCAGGTATTTCCTGTTCAGGAATATTCAGAAATAGTTTCTCCCCCATATAAACTCAGACACACACAAAAATCTATAGAGACAATCTTCCATAAGACTGCAGTAGCCATTTTCCTCCCCCTCAGAATGAACAGAGCTAATTTCCACTCCTTATCCACTAAAACACTTGTGTGTATACTTTATTGATCTTAGAAAGAAAGGGAGCGGGGGAGGAGAGGGGAGGGAAGGAGACAGAGAGAGAGATTGAGTTTGCTGTTCCACTTATCCATGCATTCATTGGTTGCTTCTTGCGTATTCCCTGATGGGGGATCAAACCTGCAACCTTGACATTATCAGGACGACGCTCTAACCAACTGAGTTACTGGGCGAGGACACTAAAATACTTCTAAATCCATATATATAATATGTAATTGCAGCCAGTTCAATGGGCTTCAGTTATTTACTGCATAGCAAAACAAACATGTTCTTCATTTTGCTCCCCATGTTCTAAAGAAAGCAGAAATATTAAGGCAAAAAATAGATCCTCTTCTATTTTATATCTCCCACGGGGTGTCATTATTCTCCTAGGGAATCAGCTGCACACAAATGTGATTCCCTCCACAAAATATTTCTTAAGCCTGGTAAACTGGGACATAGAGCTAAAGTGTAGGTGGGGTAGATTCCTCCAAACCCAATCACATACTTTATATTATTTGAAAAACTTTTTAAAAGGCAAGTCAATACAAAACATTATTTAGGCACCCTTGTCAATGAAGAGAGTACCATATTTAGATAGTGTTTAATTTGGGGAATATGACACCAGAGGAGGAAAAAAATTTCAAAATAAAATACTTTTTCTGTGCTGCTCTGCTCCTAGGAATTCTGAGAATAGGTTCCCATCCCCGAGATTGTAACCAGTGCCCAGGCTGTGTTCTTGAGCCCGTGTTCTTGAGCTGCCTCCTCCCATCCCCCTGCCCCGCAGCCTTGCCTGCCCTGGGACCAGAGCTGTGGAGGTGTTTTCTTCACACAACCATCATCCACCTTATTTGTAGAGCTAGTAAAAGCAAAACACAACTAGTCTCACCACAGAATTACGGTTATTTCAAAATATCATGTTCTGTTCTTTTCTTTGAAAAAAAATCCTGGAACTTTACCGTTACCCTAAAGCTTTGGTGCGGGCATTAAAATAAAGAATTTTCTTATCTCAGCTTTAGAGGACTCTGTGAAATTGAGCCGGTACAGACCATCTGCCTGAGTTAAACCCAAAACTGGTGTCTATTTCTGGTGCTGGCTCAGTCCAGGACATCCTGAGCAAATGCTACTGGCTCCTACTAGCCAGATGCCAACAGAGCAGGATTTTACAAGCTTTGGACAAGGGTTCAGCTCCTTTGCAAAAGTTCTGAAGTGAGGACAGTTTTTGTCTCCAAACAAAGTCAGCATGGAAATCAGCTCCTCTGTTTGTGAACATTGATTGCTGGGCCTGAGACAGTGACTGCGGAAGGCTGTCACCACTTGTAACCTGAGGCCTACTCACATACTGAGCAGGCCTGGGCCTCTCCGCAGCCACTGTGGTCCCCTCTGAAACATGCAGCCTCCCATTACCTGTCCTTTAACTTCTGTTCATTTCAACAGTGTAACTGCAGAACAAATGGATACTAATGGCGGATCTGAAGGGCACAACACATTCTTCCCTACTTCCTTTTTTTTTTTTTTAGAGACTTTTTAAAGTAGCTGGTTCCTGCAGAAAAATATTCAAACATTTCTGCCTTTGAGGTAGAAATTTGCACCTTTTCATTACATGGGCCACAAAAATAAACCTGTGAAGAAATAAGGTTCCTTGTGGGGAATTTTTTCCCCAGATGCCGAGTCAGAGGCTCCTCTGGTTCTCACTGTGTTTTCGGAGACCTTTGTTTCTGAAACGGAACCCATCCACCTTGTGATGGTGAGAACACCACTAGCACAACTCTAGGCACATAATTTGAGGATTGTAAGGAATTTAGCAGGGTGCTTGGGACACAGTAATTTCCCAGTAAGGGGTAGCTGCAACTCCTAATAATATTCAGGTGTTGTTCTTCTTTGTGCCTACTACATTGGTTCTTTTCTTCCTTATTAGTACCTGTACCACTGATTGGGGAAGAAAAGAAAGAGGGTAGAAAGCAATGAGCTTTTTGGAAGGATGAAGTGGTTAGATAATCGCTGAAATTAAGTTTAGAGATACTGTATGTATTTAATTTGTTTTCTACCTGTCTCCTAGTGTCATAAATAATAGAGAATTAAATGGTTTATCATCAGTAGCAACAGTGTCTTCATCAGGGACTTATTCATTATTCACATGGGCCAAATCTTATGACTTAAACTATCAAAAACTGACCTAGGACCATTTCAGGAAACCAAAATTACCCTCATTAAAAACCAAAAGGAACAAGTCGTAACTACCCAGAAAAGGCCCAGAAATATTGATCTTACATGTGTTTGAAATGTTTTCCCCAGAGAGAACACATTTCAACCTGGTTACACACCAGATTCACATCTTCTGGAATTACAACTGAGAACATTTGAGATTTTTGCTAAATTCCACACACTATCCTGTCATCTCCCGTATTTCCCTGTTGCTCTTTCAAATGGTTAGCCCTTTGAATTAATTGTCATCATTATATTTCAAGGATAGCATTTGTTTTAAACCCTGGAGATAATTATCGGATTTCTCTTGCTCAGAAAACTCCCTTGTTCGGAGAGGCGCCTGGAGAGACAGACTGAGGCTGAAATCCCAGCTCTGCCACCGGGACGTTGGGGAGCCTAACCTCCTCGGGCCTGCTCCCTCACCCATGCGGTGGGATGGATGCTACTTCCTGGGGCTTTGAGGATGAGATGGGGTAATAGGGAAGAGTGCCGCTACTGGTGCCTAGCGATAAACAGTAGGCTTCCAATAACTGTTCTTGTTCCTGCCTCCACTCCCTTGGTAAATTTGTTGGTAATAATGCTGTGCCTTTCTTGTATTTTAGGATATACTTTTGGGAGAAAACAATGGCTTTGATCTTGTGAAGGATCCATGTCACTTGGCTGGCCCTGGATCCAGGTATGTACATGTGTGTCTGATGCCCTCTGCCTTACGGATGCTGCTGGAGTTCAATGTGTCTGTGCCTCTGTACAAGAAATCAAAATGTGATATGATGACACGTCACTAGGCTGTGGGGAACATTTTTATTTATAGGCGACTTTCTTTAAGAATGACACTCATTCAAAATAGGTTTTGAATGTGTGCTGTCAAGGCAGTGTTGGACTTCCAGTAAGTTCAGCACCAGAATAGTTCATGGGCATGCTCTGCTCAAGCCTGTTGCTCTCACACATGGGGCCTCTCTTGTGTAGCTGATCTCTCCAGTTCTGTGCGCGAAGGTTCAGGTCTGCTGAGTAAAGTGCTCGGAGGAGAATGAACGTTTCAGGAACAGCTTCACACGGTGAGGCAAACCCATAGGAAGCACCTGAAGTTAAAAAAAAACACACACTCCAAAATCATAATTTTTAGGCACTTAGGGATAGAAAATTATGAAGCCATTTTAAAAATTAACATCAAAATCATTTGTCCTAGATAGAAAAATATAATGGACAATTTTTTAGAATTTGCATTTCTGAACTATTCACTTGGAGCTGAATAAGCAGAAAATTCCAAAGAGAGTTTTCTCTGAAGCACATGCCAGCGTGTGGCTGTTGTGCAGCATCACAGGGCTGTCTGCTGTCATCTACTTACTTGCGCAGGTACATTCAAACCCTCCCTACTACCTTCCCCGTTTTAAAGCTTTTTCTTATATTTCATTCAATCATTGTTTCCCTCTTTTTCTTTATTCGCCTTCTCAATAATTCAACCTAATACTGTCCACTTAGAAGTAGCCCACGTGGTCAGGAAGTGGGTGTTTAGTTACCTGCTTCATGGCCAGGAGAGCAGCCTTCCACAGTTACGTGCTCTCGTGTCTGTAGCTGGGCCTAATGTGAAGAAAGGATTCAGAGTGAGGCTGAGGACTTTGGTTAGTTTGGGTGCATTCATTAAAAGCTGGAGACCAAGGAAAACTGTAAGTGAACTAGGGCACCGCCAAAAGAGAACTGGTCTGAAGTCCAAGGGGAAACTACACTCAACCACAAAAAACCAAATAGCTCAATTACAGAAAGGACTTGAATAGACCTTCTCCAGAAATGATAGTCAGACGGGGGACAAGCATATAAAAAGATGCTCCAGGTCAGTAATCTTCAGGGAAATACAAATCAAAACCACAGTGAGATACCACCTCACACCCATTAGGATCATTAAGATAATTGCTATTTTAAATACATACATACATACATAAAACGAGTGTTGGTGAGGATGTAGACAAATTGGAAAATTTGTGCTCTGTTGGTATTGTAAAATGCTATAACTGCTATGGAAAACAGGATGAAGATTCCTCAAAAAATTAAAAGTAGATCTACCATATGACCCAGCAGAACCACTTCTGACTCTATACCCAAAAGAATTGAAAGCAGTGTTTTGAGGAGCTATCTTCACACCCGTGCGTATAGCAGCATTAATCACAATAGCAAAGAAGTGGAAGCAACCAACCCAAATGACCATCAGTGGAAGAGTAGCTCAACAAAATGTGGTATGTACATCAGCGGTATTATTCAGCCTTAAAAGAAAGGAAATGCTGACACATGCTACAACATGGATGAACATGGGAGATATGATACTAAAAGGAATAAGCCAGCCACAGAAAGACGTACTCTACGATTCCACTCATATGCGGTATCCACAGTAGGCAAATTTACAGAAACAGAAAGTAGAGGGGTGTTCAACAGAGATGAGGGAGAGGGAAAAGAGGAGTTGTTGCTTAATACGTACAGAGTTTCAGATTTGCAAGATGAAAAAGTTCTGGAGCTCTGTTTCTCGATGGCGTGAATATACTTAACGCTACTGAACCAAACACTTTAAAATGGTTAAAGTGGTGAATTTTATGTTATGTGGTTTTTACCACGTAAGAAGAATGCTATGAAGGAAAAAAATGAGAATCCTTGCTCTCAGACACCATGCTTGAGTATTCAGGTCCTGGATACATATCAATAGATGCTTGCCTCTCACACTCTACTATAAAAGAGACTCAATGAAAACCCTTTTTATCTTATTCTTTGTTCTTAAAAAAATACAAAACAATCACCAAGGAGAAGCATTCTCAACCAAGCTAAGCAAGCATTTAACTCAAACATCACCTGCAAACATAGGTATGTCATTTAGGTATGGTTCCCGTAAACTAAAAAGATTAAACAAACTAAAAACATGTCAAGGTTTATTGGGCTGGATTTTAAAGGACAAGTGCTAGACTCTTTTATTGTACGCTTTAGTGATGTCTCCCCTAATGAGCCTCAAGATTTAGAGTAAGGAGAGGAAGGTACCTGAATTAGTCATTAGAACATCAGATTCCAGTTTACGCTGTGTCCTATTAGAGGGTGCTAAGTTTAAAAAGAGTTTATGTTGTACAGATTAAAGAGCAGTTGGGCAGAAGAGACCTTGTTCAACAGACGTTTACTAAGAAGGTACTCTGCACCAGGGATGCCCAATGTTAAGACATGTGAGTGCAGAGCATCCCCAGTGAACTTCCTGCCTCTGGGCTTCTCGTATACCCAGCTGGGAACTGTACAAGAAGTACAGAGTAGCCAGTTCTAGATACTGAAAGGGTCCTGGTAAAAACAAAAAATAGAAAACAAACAGAACCACCTCTAGATGAAGAGGATCTGTGATGGAAGTGGAGAGGTTGCCTCTGAGAGAGAGAGAGAGATGGGCCCCTTATTCAACTGTCTGCATTTGTAATAAAGAAAAATAACAGTAGAAGAAGGGCTAATTTGGTCTCTGCTGCCTTTCCCTTCAGTATGCCTCATTGTCCCTACTGGCAGGCCTGGGCTGGGCCTGTGACTTGGGACTGAGCCACTCTCCCCGTAGACTTGGATCTGCAAAATGAAAAGTGCCATCTGCTCTCCAGATTCACGTGCATACTAGTCAGGAACTTAAATGACGGTGGTTTGCTGGAGATATCTTTTCTCCTCATATCAAGTCTTGTGTGGCAGGCAGGCAGTGCTGCAGACACCTATTTTTCTTTGTTTTGTTCTCCTCTTTTTACCCCTTTAGAACACAATAGCAACAGTACTGGAAATCGTTGAGGCTTTCCTTGGAGCCTAGATAGGGGACATTCATTTAAATTAGGTAACTGCTTATTAGCTCCTTAAGTGAGACTCTCCGTCTCCTTTTTACATTCCATTGTAAGAAATGATAACACTAGGAGGCTAAGAGAAAGTTGTAAATGAAACCTTCAAATCAGCTGCCAGCACAGATGTTCTCCAAACAGACCTTGACCCCCAGAACCCCCCTTACTGTGCCCCCACCACCATGGGCGTCGGGATTGCACTGGGAGAGAATGAGGCAGCATTGATTCTCTTTCCCCAGAGTCAGGGCTGGTTCCAAAGTTGTCCTAAAGGAAGCTGAAGAAATGTACCTACTAGTTTCTTTCCTTTTATAACCTGAAGCCTGTCCTCAAAAGCCACCTTATGTGGGTGGTAGGGGTGGGAGGTAGGGGCAGTGAGAGAAGGCTAATAAAAGCAAATGCCATGTGACATCTTCCTGTAGAGGTTATGCCTGTCTGGTACTTTACTTAAACTCGGTTCTTTGTATGAGCAGCTGGTGGGGGAGGGAGTGTGCAGCTTCTCTGGGGGGGGTCCTTCTCCCTATCAAATGCTTTTCCCGTCTGTGTAATGAACCTTGGGCTCAGCGGCTCTGTGTTTGCCCCTTTCATCGGACCTGTAGTGCTTGTGCTTGCATCCTGCTCCAGGTCACTCGGTTGTTCAGAAAGAAGTGGAGAAGAGATGCTATTGCTCAAACACCACCCCAGCCCCCATCAGGGTGGTTCAGGCGGCAAAGCAGTCGGTGCCTCGGTTCCCAGTGAATGTCCTGGACTGCTGGACCGTCCAAGGCAGGCCAGCAGAGTGTCCTGCCCCAGGCCACTGCCCACAGGACTGCACGGGCATCCCACAGACACCAGGGCTGTCCCACTGACCCCAGTCAACTCAGCTTTGCCTTCCACTGTCCCCTCCAGCTCCTGCTCGCGGGCTGCTGGTGATCAGCCCTACACCCCAGCAGTGACTCACAGAAGCAATGGCCACAGCCTGGCCCAGCCTCCCAGTCCCAGAGGCCATGAGCCCCACAGCCCAGAGCATGGGGTCGAAGACAACGGGATGAGGAAGCGGCCTCCCCCACCCCGGGTGAAGTGGGCCCGCCCCGTCAGAGAGAACTCCCTCCCTGAGGAATCTCCCTCTCTCGAGGTTGCAGACCTGAAGCACTACAAAAAACAGCAGAACCTTCTGAGTTCAAGCAGCACTTCTGACCCAGACATGCCTCTTGGGGTCCCAAGCACTCCAGGGAGGATCTCCCTCCGAATATCTGAGTCAGCCCTGCAGGCCTCCCCACCGCCTCTGGAGGACTGTGATAATGAAGTGTTTGTGAAGGATTTGTACCCCCATGCCATGTCCAGCCCCACATTTGAAGCTCTTCCCCCACCCCCACCCCCTCCACCGAGCCAGGAAACCCTGGTGAATAGCTCAGACGACTTTCCTCCACCTCCTCCCCAAGCTCTGTGTGAGGCACAGCTGGACAGTGAGGATTACAAGGAGCTCCATACCAGGTGAGTGGGCAGGTTGGGTAGGAGGAGTGGGTTTCCCTCACTAATAAGAGATTTTCATGCTCCAGGCTTCCCAGGCCCTCCTCCTGTTGGCTGCAGGAGAGCCCTGGTGTGGGCATGTTTTATACAAGCTCAGCTGTGGTTACACTAGCAGTCACTGGGCAGCAGGGAGAGAGAGTGGCGAAAGGGAGAGCCAACACCCAGGAGCCCGAGGTCACTTCCGTGGACATGGAAGGGTCCAAATAAATAGCATCTCTCTTTCCTGCTCGAGTTCTGAATCAGTTAAGGAATGAGAGAAAAGAGGAAGGCATACAGAAGACAAAAATATCACTTATATCACTGATACTGGAGAATATGGCATCCATCTGCGTGCTCAGTGGGCCTCCTGGTACTGAGCCCCCAAATTAAATGGGTTTACCTGCCTATTCACAGGCTAAGCTAGACATCCACATGTACATATTTGTGTGTATATTTTATATACATATGGAGAGAGAGAGAGAGAATGTGAGAGTGTGCCTAGAGGCGGCCTTACTCTCAGAGGGGCTGGACCATCAATGTGCTACGGTTGGCTTCTCTTTCCAAAGGCACTCCCTGTCCATAGCAAGGAATAGAGAGAAGGGTTAAAGGTCAGTAATGTTTAGGGAAAACCTGTTCTTGGAAGCCAGAAGAATGGGGAGGAAGCATTTCCCAAACCATACTCCCTCAGACGAGCGATCTTTCACAACACCAAATAAAAAGAAAAATGACCACATGGCCTGCTATCACCTTTGTGGGAACTCCCTCTAAATATCCGAGTGATTTACCACTATCTTCTGTTCACCCAAATTGAATTCCTCCCTGATTCATCCCCCTTAAAAAGTCACACAACCTCCCTGTGACCAAGTAGTGGGCCCAGCTGAAGGCCCTTTAGGATGCTGCAACTTATTTTTAGAGAAAAGGGAAGGGAGAGAGAAAGAGGGAAAGAAACATCAATTGGTTGCCTCTTGAACTCCACCAACTGGGGACCTGGCCTGCAATTCAGGCATGTGCCCCCACCGGAAATCAAACTGGTGACCTTGCCATCTGTGGGACAACACCCAACCCACTGAGCCACACCAGTCAGGGCAGGATGCTGCAGTTTGGGGGGAAAAACCACCTCAGAAGTGTGACTACATCACCCCACTCCTGATGTGGGAAGCTACAGCCCTGGGGGTGGAAACTTTCCCCTCAGTCTTCACCCTCTCATCCTCACCCTTCTATTGACTATTTTCTTACTACTCTCTCTCTCTCTGTTAATATCCAATAGCTCCAGCAAATCTGCCAATGTGACAGTTGCCAAGGAAAGACACATGCCTGGTGCAGCCCATTTGGTTGGTAGTCAAATTCTAGCTTCCAGGTGCCAAACTTCTATCCAGGGTTCAGAGGCCAATGAGACCAGCCCGCCACTCACCACAGGGGCTCTGCCCCACCATGCCGGGCCCCTTGCCTGGCAGCCAAGCCCAGGAAAACCACCTCCCACCCTGACCCAAGACCTCATCTATGACCCAATCAGTGGGGCTCAGGATTTAGAAAAGAGTGTCACTTCTGGTCCTCAGAAGACCTCAGAAGACATCAGAACACAGGCTCTGGCCAAGGAAATTGTCCATCAAGACAAGTCTCTGGCAGACATTTTGGATCCAGACTCCAGAATGAAGACAACTATGGACCTGATGGAAGGCTTGTTTCCTCGAGATGTGAGCTCGCTGCAGGAAAATGGCATGAAGAGGAGGGCCTTGCAGAGAACCGTCAGCTGCCCAGGACATGAATGCAAGAGGTAAGTCCCTGGGAAATAATTTTCCCAAAACAGACTTAAAAATGAACTCCATCTATAGGGTGATAACTTTGGGACTACTTACCTGAACTTTTCTGCTTCCAAAGATCTGACCCATGCCCTGGTCAGGTGACTCAGTTGGAGCGTTGCCCCATGCACCAAAATGTTGCAGTATCAACCCCCAGATGGGATGCATATATAGAAAGCAACTAATCTATGTTTCTCTCTCTCCTCCCGCCCCCTGCCCCTCCGCCTTCCTCTCTCCCTAAAATCAATAAACATATCCTCGGGTGAGGATTTCTTTTTAAAATGTTTTTTTAAAAGTCCAAGAGTGATAGTCCTTGTCAGCTGTAGTAGAATGGCTCTGAGGGTCAGGATGTGGGACCGACTGACCTTGACTTACCAGGCACTCACCCAGCAACAAAAACAGCAACAGTAATAGTAATAATTGTTGTTAATATCTGTTGTTCATGTTCTTTGTGTTAAACACTATTAATTTCTTTACATAAATATTATCTTGTTTAATCTTCACAAGAACCTTCTGAGATAGCTACCAACTTTATCTCCACTTTTCAAGTAAGGAAACAAGCACAGAGAAATTAAGACTGTGCCCACCTGAAGTCCCAGAACACGTGAGTGACGGTATCTTTATCTGAACTCGGCACTGTGACCATGCCTGCTCTCTTAAGGATACACAGTGCCCCCAGCTCAGCAAACATGCAACCTCCCGTCCCCTGACAGTTGACAGTTACCTTTACAGAGAGCCCGCAGGGGTCGGCGCTGAGACAGGAAGGAGCAGGCAGGAGTGGTGAGCACGACAGAGGCCACCTTTGTGGAAAGGATAAGAGCCTAGAGACATAGATTTACTACACTGGCCGGTGCCTTTGAGAGTTAGGGTGAAGGTTTGCTCATATCTGAGAATCAAGAGAGGTCAGAATGGGGGCACACTCTATGGTTTCTGTGCAGCCCATGAGCCTCCGCCCCTGACATTCCCTGAGCCCACAGGGTTACTGTCCCGAAACAGGTGTCCCAGCCAGCGCCCGGCCATGGGGGGGTGAAAGGACCGTGAGCTGTCTATTTTTCATTCTCTTGATTTCTCCTGGTTATGGCAATATTTTATCTTATGTTTGATTTCCTTAAAGTACTACTATGGGAAAGATTTAGAGTGGTTTTATTTTCTTTTTAATTTCCAGTGAAAACCAAATTGATAGATTAGAACTCCACAGTGAGTAGCTCCCAGATGAAATAAAAACAGAGAGCATTCCATCTAAATTTGGGCTTGCATTTTAGAAATTTCCAAATGATCCTAACTGAATTACTAACAATACCATGTTTTGCCCTGGCCAGTATGACCCAGTTGGTTGGAGCATCACCCCATAACTAAAGGGTTGTGGGTTCAATTCCTGGTCAGGGCACATGCCCAGGTTGTGGGTTCAATATCTGGTCCAGGTGCATATGGGAGGCAACCAGTTGATGCCTCGCTGTCGCATCAGGATTTCTCTCTTTCCCTTCCTCTCTCTCTAAAAGCAATAAAAAGTTCCTTGGGTGAGGCTGATGATAACAACAACAACAAAAGAATACTATGTTTTGACTGGGGAAGTGGGGGAAGTAAAGAGCTATGTAGTGCTTAGAAGCTCTTTGATACGGACGGCATCAGTGCCAGAGGCTTTTCTAAGGCAAGGCCTGAACGGTCACCTTGTCTATGCCCTGTTTCATATTTGTCAGAAACTAATTGAGATGAAGTTGACTTATCCAGAGTCTTGTGTTAGCAAACATTTACTGAGCACCTACAATATGCAAAGCAAACCACTGGGCACCAGGAGGGGCCCAAAGACGAATTTCTGTGGGTGTGCCCGTGAGCTCACCATGAGTGGTTGTGGTAGGTCAAAGTGAGGGGCTTCTGTTCACTTCATTCTGTTCTCCCACCACTCGCTGCAGAGAGACCAAGGCAATTTATAAGTACATCCTCAGCGTGTCCTAGCATTATCATTGAGAGCATATGTTCTCAAGTCAATTTAGAAGTGAAATGCTCATGTAGCTCTTGCAAGAGGAATTTCAAAGGATGGCATGCGCCATCTTCTGGTGAAAATGAACACTGTTCTGTTGTGCATGAGATTGCAAATATCTATTGTGAGGTTTAGTTATCAAATAAATGTATCAGAAGCCCACTTGTAATGTAATGACTATATCTGGGGGGAAATATCAAAAAAAACCTTTTTCCTACTTTTTCAATTAACTGGATTAAATGTACTTATATTGCTTAGAGGAACAGTCCCATCAAGCAGGGGACTAGTAAAAAAAAAAGACTTTTATTTTTTATTCCACAGTAAAACAATAGTCTAGATTTTACATAATGTCACAGGATTGACTAGTTGGAAGACTCCAAGAAAATACAACCTACTTCTCTAGAGTCATTTATTTTGTGGGTAGTCTGAAAGGCAGCTTGATCATAGTAAAACAGAGAACACTAGACAGACAGCAGGTTTCTCAGCTCCTAATTTGTTCTCCCACCTTAAAAACCCTGCTGTGTAATTAACGAGTAGATTTCGCTTCTTACATTCATTAACCAGCTCGTCCCAATTTCCCAGGCATATGTAGGATAGCAGGCTTACATGAGAAGAAAAATTGATAAACGTCCAAATAACAATTATAGTGTGCAACAGAAAGATCATGGGTAACCCTGGAAGAGGTGGAAATAACCTAAAACCTGAGATTTGTGCAACAGCTTTAAAATACATTCCCACTGATTGAGACATGGCTCCCCACCGTCTTTCTGTGAAATAAGGAGTCAGTATTATTCTCAAATTTACCACATTTATCATCTTGCCTTTGGTTGTTTTCATCTCAAGTTTCCCTTGATTTGGGAACCCTGCATATGGTTACCACTCATTAGTAAGTATTTATTAGTTAGTTCATCCTCATTTCTGGGACGTAATTGAATAGGAGTTTTTACACATTTCTGAATGGAGCATCATGGTGAAATGAAGCTTCTGGTATGTGCTGTGTGTGGCTATACTTTTTGTTCTTTGTGGCCCAGGAGCGAAGATAAGGAAGCAGTGGGCGTATTGATCAACTGCCCTGCCTACTACAGTGTGTCTGCTCCCAAGGCTGAACTGCTGAACAAAATCAAAGATATGCCAGAAGAGGTGAATGACGAAGAGGAGCAGGTGGATGTCAACGAAAAGAAGGTAACAAATTGGAGCCTGTGTTCTCTCCACAGAGAGAGAGCCAAGGGCCTCGCAGGGTCGCTGGCCCCTTACGGCAGGAGGGCAGGGCCCTGCTGCATCACCCACCTCGCCCAAACCATCAGTGGGCTCCGCATTTGCATGGCACTTTGAACAATTTCCTCACAGCTCACCTGTCTTTTTCATTTCTATCAATGCCAAAAGTGAAGGTTAGTGGGGATAAGTTGTATACTAGAAGTCTCGGAGCTGGGACTGGAACCGAGGTCCCCTGCCTCCGAGTCCAACGCAGGGACCCTAGCACTCTTCTCAGAGCTGACCAGCTGATGGTCTGCGTAATTGTCATCTCATGTTTCATGTTCAAGGAAAACTAGAAAATCTAGGAACTAAGGAAAGAACCCAATGGTCACAAGACACTACAGAAAAGGTAATGTTAATCTTTAAATTCCCCAGCTCCCTTGGCAATGCCCCAATGAGTGGCTTCAAAGCACAGTATTGGAATTTAGTTGTTCGCATTTGATACTCTTACAGGAATTTTAATTGCTAAGCATTTTTAAAATGATCATGCTGCTGCTGTCTTCCCATATGCCACGAAGCTCTAAGCTTGCCTGTGCCCACAGGGGAGAAAGTTCTTGCCACTCCACTTGCCCTACACCCCTGGAGGGGCTGCCTGCCTCTGTACTTACAGCCCTGCTGCCTCAGGCCTGCGTGCTGAAAAAGGACTCTTTGTTAGGGCTGGCCTCTTGCTGAGTCTGGAATGTAGGTGGTTCTCAGTGGTACCAATTCTAAGAGAAACTTGCTTATGTGATGCTATTTCATTTATCCTAGAATGTGTTCTGAGCCCTTCTGTTTACATGTTGGAATGAGACCACAGGATATAGACCCTGGGAGTGGGAAATTATGGGGCAGGAAGTCTTAGGAATTTAGAAGCATTTCCATCAGTGATGTTCTCCCTCCTACTGCTCCGCTGGCTCACAGCGCCATGGCCGACAGACATGCTGATGCAGCCACTGTAGTAACACACGCTCTCCCAGCCCAGGGTTTTCCCTTTGAAACACCTGCTCCACGCACACTGCCGGGCACATCCCTACCTCAGTTTTACTCAGCACCCCTGCTTAATGGGTCCTCTGGAGTAGGTGGGGGGGGGGAACCCACCTTGCTCTGGTCTAGCTATATTTACACAAAAAGAGGGAGCTATGGAAACCCTGGTACAGGTACCAAGCTGCCATGACATCTGTAACAACATTTTACAGGGTGTTGTTACTTTTTTATGAAGACACACCCTGCTTTACAGTAGCAGTGTGGCAAATTACTTGTTGTGTCCTCCCCACCTGAATGTGATTTTTTTTAACCTCTTTTTCATCACCCTCTCTGCCTGAGGATTATGTGGTACAAAGTATTTGTGGACAAAATATGAAGGAAGAGAGGATGAATCCTTATGGGAAATAACATCAGGTACCATTTATTGAGCACGCTTGTGTTCTAGTATGGGCCGTTTGTTTCACACACACAGCACTGCATTGTCTTCACTTAACAAGCTGCTCCGACACCTGCGTTGTCACACTTTACGCTGCAGTGATCAGCATGAGTGACGACAGGAGGAGAGGGGGGCGTGCAGGACCAAGGGAGCAGCGTGAGAAAAGACCTAGAGGTGTGGAAAACACTGTAGTTTGATATTTCAGGATGTACAACAAAGTGATTACATTAGAAATGACCAAATTTAGGGAATAAAGGAGGGCCACATACAGTAGGAGACGAGGCTGGAAGGGTCCACAGGAGCCAGAAAGTCATGGAGGTTGCAGGGTCTTTGTGTGAAATGCTGAGAGGGTCAGATTTTCTCCTGCAGCAATCGAGAAAACTTTGAGATTTCTTTTTTTGTTTTAATGAACTACAGGTTTATTAATGTGTAGTAGAATTTTTGTTAGTGTCACTCACATTTGCATATCCAACTTGGAAAGAGGAAATACGGGAGTTTCAAATGACATTGAAGGCATCTATTAATATGTTCAGAATAAAGTTGAAAGTGCAATTCTGTTCCTAATATACAAGCTTTTCTGACAGTGAGTTTCAAAACAAACGCTTGGTCAGTGTTCATTTCCTGAGATTGTTCTGAGGCAGAGTGTAGCCTCCAACCAACTTTTGCAAAGTAATAATTTATTGCCTAATACTTAAAGTTATTAATACCCTAATGTGCATATCTAGGCATGAAACACACTAAAGAGTCAATGGGAACAAGGCCTGATGTATTAATGTCTGCTAAATTGAAATTAGCATTTTGTATCAATTCTACTTTAACGTATTTTCTATTTATGTATCCTAGATGATGCATGACAATATTCCAAGTAAATATAAGTGTTACTTAGATACAAAGGACTTTCATTGTCTGAATTTCTGACATACGTAAAAACTGAAGACGGTCTAACATCAGAGCTTTCAATTCCTTGGCTAAACTCTGCCATATCTATTGGCAAAAATCTGCTTGAACAGAGCCCATGAGTCTCAATTCTGAAGGCAAAGGGCTTTGGCTTAGAGACCTAATGGAAAATTTCAAAAGGCAAAAAGATCTGTTGTTCCTCAGAACTGGCTTTCCCCAAGAGATCATTCGTGACTCAGATGGTTCTCAGCTGCCCATTTCTGTTCCTCTTCCTTCATCCTTGAAGCCCCAAGTTTCCCTCTGTCTGTCTTCCTTTCAGCCAGCAAAACCTCCTTTAGCATTTCTTTTACAATAGTTCTGATGGTGACACATTTCTTTTATTGGGTTGGCCAAAAAGTTCATTTGTTTTTTTTTCCTCTACGATGGCTGTAGTGGAGCTTAGTTGTCTTTGACTTAAAAACAATATTATTACATTGTACTATGACAGCTGTCATATAGGTGTGCATTTTTTTAAAAAATTATCAAAAGTTAATTTTTATGCAGCCATTTTAATATTGAAGGTGGAAGAAAATATGCAACATTTCAGTATATTATGCTTTATTATTTCAAAAAAGGTAAAAATTGAAATGCAAAAAAAAAAAGATTTGTGCAGTGTGTGGAGAAATGCTGTGACTGATCAAACATGTCAAAATTGGTCTGTGAAATTTCTTGATATTATTAACCTTTTGGCCAAATAATTCTTTGCTATGAGTCTGTCTTATACATTGGAAGATGTTTAGCAGCACCCCTGGCCTCCACCCAGCTAGAAGCCAATAGCAGGAAGCAGCCAGCATACTCAAAACATCCAAATCAGTAAAGTTACTGGCAAAAATAAAAAATGTGGTTTTTATGTTACAGAAAAAACTAAATGGACTTTTTGGCCAACCCAACAGTTTTTCTTCAACTAAGAATTCCGTCGTTCCTTAAGGATATTTTCACTAGAATTCTGGGTTGCCTGTTCCTTTCAGTACTTTGTAATTGTTGCTCCACTCTCTTCTTGCTTCCTCGGTCTCTCTCCGATGACAAATACACATTAAAATACTAGTTCCTCCCTACGAGCAATGGGTTGTTTTTCTTTGGCTGCTTTCAAAATGTTTTTCATTGATTTTCAGCAGTTTAATTATAATATGGATGGGCCTGATTTTCTCTGGTTTGTCCTATTTGGGGTTTGCTGAGTTTTTTGATGATGTAAATGTATGTCTTTTGCCAAATTTAGAAAATTTTCAGCTGTTATGTCTTCAAATATTTTTCATGCACTAATCTTTCTCTTCTCTTTTGGGGAATCTAGTGATGCAAATGTTAGACCTTTCAATAGTGCCCCACAAGTTCCTGAAGCGCTGGGGGTTTTGTTTGTTTTTTGTTTTTCAATGTGTTTTCTGTCAGTTCCTCTGATTGGTCTATCCTCAAGTTCACTGACACCTCTCTCCACCCTGTCAGTGATTTTTTTTTTAATTTCAAATATTATAGTTTTCTATACTAAAATTCCTATTTAGTTAGTTTTTTTTGTAGTATCTATTTTTTGCTCAGAACATCTGTCTTCTTTTCATTTCAAGAGTTTTTACTTTTATCACAGAGTATAAACACTGTTTTAAAGGCTTTGGTAGTAACTTCAACATTGGTTCTTTTGATCGTGGGTAATTTTGTATTGTATTCTGATACATTTTCAGTATTATGTTGTGAGACTCTGGGTTCTCTTAAAATCCCTTGGAAAATGTTGACTACAAGCTGCATCCCCGTGTCCCACACGCCAGCCGTTCCGGGATTAGTCTGGGACTCGGGTAGTTGCTTCCTTCATGGTTGGTTCTCATGTGCCACTTTGAGTCTGTCCCACACACGAGCAACTTGAGGGTGAGCCTAGGATTTATGTCAGCTCACACACAGAATTAGGGGACCTTTTCCAGCTTTCTCCTGATCGGTACATATTTTTCCCATACTCTCTGGTTCCCAGCAGCCCCTTTTCCTGAGCATCTGGCTAAAAAGACGAGTTCTTGTGGGTACAGCAGCCTGTGCAGTTCTACACGGCTGGGGCTGCCCTCACTAAAAGAGAAAAGATACTGAGGATTCCCCTCATACCCTTTGGACCACAGGTCCTTTCCCCAGTGCCTCTGATCAGAAAGAAGAGTTTTCTCTTGGGGTTTGAAATGTCAGAGCCACGCCTGCACAGTGCTGTTTAAGGGAGTCACCCATGGGGTGGCAGCGTGAAAAAGAGAGAAGGGACGGTTAAAACCAGGATTCCCCCACTCTCTTGAGCTCACAGAGGCCCCTTTCTCTCACCGTCTGCATTTAAAGGCAGGGCTTTTCTCGGAGTTTTTGCGGCCACACTGTCTGTGTGGTTCTGCCTTGGGGCTATTCTCAGGTCGGAGCCGGAGCCGGAATGTAAAAGGTGGGGAAAGCCAGAAACTCACCCCCACTCTGGGTCCGCTCCCCTCCCCGCAGCACTGCCACACTTCACTTTACAGAGCCCCCTTCAGAATTCAGGGTGGCAGCTGTAGTAAGTGGGGAGAGAAGTGTGGTGGGCTCACGCATCTCGGCCAGCAGGCCGGCCTCATGGGTCGCCTCCTCCCCCGGTCACTCCCTGGGTTTATCAGCAGGGAGAGGGGGCAGATTTGTGTTGTAGAAAAGTCTCTCCAACAGCTGTGTGTGGAGTAAGACAAGAGGAGAGGGTGGAGGGGAAGGCGTTACACCATCCAGGGGAATGACCACATAGGTCTAAGGGCAATGCAGTGGAAGCAGTGAGAAACAGGTGGATTTTTATAAAAAAAGGTAAAATGAATAGAACTGGTAACAGATTGGATGTGGAGCATGGGAGAGAGGAGAGTCAAGGATGCCTGCCGAGTTCTGGTCAAGGTGCCTGTCAGGACAGAAACGGGAAAAACAGGGAGATCATTTCAGGAGCAAGGAGGGTGAGCTTAGTGGAAGTTAAAGAAATACTATTGCTTGTGAATCAAAAATTCCTGATACCAAGAGACCACACTAAGTAAATGTGACAACTTTCTGGTTGCAAGCCTGCCTCAGAGAAAATGGTCAAGAACCACTCTTGACAGAGAATGTGCTAGAGGACATGTGATATGGCAGTCGAGTCCCCCATGACCTTTCTGCTTTGATCAGGTCACGCCACCTGAGACAGGTTTGGCTCAGTTTCTGTCATCAGGACAGAAACGGCCCCTGACTCCTGTGGGTGAAAGTCAGCTACGAAAACAGTCGTGGGCTGCTGCCTGCATCCGCCCTAGTGTTTCCTGGCAGGGGCCTGAATTCCATGCTGCCCCTACACCTCAGCCACGGGGCTAGGAGTCCTGAATTACTCATTTGAGGGGAAGACAGTCCATCAGCAGAGGCAAGCTGTGTTCCTAGTGACATTATTGGCAACACTGTCCGCACAAGTTCTCAGAAGGGAAAGTAAAGCTAGGAGGTGGGGAGAAGTCCACTATTCCCCTAGAGGCATCTACCTAAAAGGAATAACGTGTGGTCTTCAAATTGTTGCCTAATTTTAATGATAGCATACACAAAGATAATAACTGGACTGGGTATGATACTTTTATATTTTCCAAAGTGCTTCTATGAGCTTTATTTTTGCTTGAGCTTCATAATATTCTTTATTTTTAGAGGAAAAGGGAGGGAGGGAGAAAGAAAAGAAACATCAATGGACATGACCCCAGCCAGGGACCTGGTCCACAGCCCAGGCATGTGTCCTGACTGGTAATCGAACCAGTAACCTTTCGGTTCTCAAGCCAGCAGCCAATCCACTGAGCTATACCAGCCAGTGCAAGCTTCATAATGTTCTAATGTAGTGATTAGAAGCCTGAATGTGGGAGCCAGCTGATCTGGGTTTAAGCCTGGCTTTCTAGCCACATGAGCTTGGGCAAGTTAAATAACCTCACTTTCCTCATCAGTAAAACCAGGATAATAATAGGATCTATCTCATCAGGTTGTTGTAAGTGGTAATTGAATAGTAATGCACTTAAATAGTGCCTGGCACAGAGAAGGAGTTCAGTATTTAAACATTATTATTAGTTTTAGGCAGGTATTATTATCCCCTTGCTGTGGTAAGAAATCTTAGACACAAAAGGTCAACTGACTTGCCTGATGCTGAGTGTTCTGTCAGAGTCTGCCTCCTGACTCCCAGTCCGTGTTTGGCCAGGACGGGTGAGATTGGATAGGGCCCAGCAGGACCGCTGCATGCACTTGGTGGGGTGGGAGCGAGGGGCTGCGAAACTGTGTGGAGTAACAGCCCTTATAAATAGCATCTCACATGGGTTAAGTTTATCCCAGAGGAGAAGTAGATAAATGTCAATAACTTTGCAAATGAAGTAGCTCCCAAGAGACTAGTATGTTATTTTTTTTAATGCCCACCCAAAATACCTCCTCGGTCCCCAGTAAATTCTGCAGGTAGAAGTTGGTAGTTTTCAGGGGGAAGAGATCTGCCTGGCAAAGCAATGGCTGTCTAGTACAGCCAACTTTCCCTTGTTGCCTTCAGTTACTCAAATCCCTCTCCACTGCATTTTAAAATCTAAATTTCCATATTTTAAAGGCTTGGTAAAATAAAAAATCCAAATACCATCCAAATATGCAACACTTGGGCCAGAAGTTACTGAACTGACTGCTATGTATACTTGCATTAGCACATAGGGCCAAACTGTTGATATATCACATTACATCCCAGCAAATAGCTTTCAGAAACCAAAAGGCCACAAAATGTATATTGGTCCTTCCCACAGAAGCCTCCCTGGGTCACTCCTAGGCATTTTCATCTCATTCTGCTCTTCCTCATACCATGAAGTGCCCATCAGCTCCTGTACTGATGGCCTATGGTTCTGCCTAGCAGGGATGTCTTGGAAAACCGAAGCAGAGGAAGGCCTGAGTGGATTATTAGACTGCTAAGCCTGATCACAGATGGCTGTCCAGCTGTGTCAACAATTTCTTTGGCCCATCCTCGCCCACTGAACTGTGCTTACTTGGTGGCTGCCCTTTCAGCCCTGCTGACCTGTCACCATTAAAGCCAGAATGAGGACATTTCAGGGACATCAGAACCTTACTCAAATTGGAAGAGCCTGAGAAAGTTGGGGAGCCAAGTTCAGCAGAAACCCAGAGAAAGAGTTCTTTCCTCATTTCACCACTCACGCTGACGTGTGAAGACAGATTTATTCTTACTGGTTTCTGCTCACTTGAAATTTTAAAAAATCATCGTACTATCCCTTAAAATAATAGTGACTGATAGCCATAATGAAAGGTTTTTTAATATTAAATTTTTTCAGTGCTCATCCAAGGATGTGTTTTTATTGATTTTAGAGAGAGAAGAAGGGAGAGAGAGAAAAAAACATCAATGTGAGAAGGAAACATCTATCAGTTGCCTCCCATATGCTCCCTGACTGGGGGGTCGAACCTGCAGCCTTTTGGTGCATGGGACCACGATTTAACAAACTGAGCCACCCAATCAGGGCTTAATTGAATTACTAATAAAAGTGTTTTGAGTTCCTTCCAGAAGTGACCCACAATGTTAGTTTCAAAAGGAGTTGTATTTTCAGGAATAAGGAAAACACAAGGCTGCTGCCTTTCTTTCTACTATTTAGTTTTTTAAAAGGCATTTATGAAACTATACTGCTCAGGATGCGAGGTGGAAATGGATTGCAAAGCCCTAGATAAGCAGAAGGCCTTTTCCTTTGGTTGGAGTGAGAGGAACATTGCTGCTCAGTTAACTACCTCCTGGGATTTTGTTATTACCTTGCTTTCTATAGCGAAGTACCATCCAGGGACACTTACCGTGTCCAGCCTAGGAAATGCAAGCTAAGAGGTTAAAAAGTCCTGGCCTGACTTCATGTACATGTGAGTGTCTCTCATCTGTCTGAAAAGCAGGAATGACAACATTCGACTCATCTTAACCCCATCTCACAGGAATGTGGGGAGATGTGACAGCCGACAGTGCTTATTTTTCCCACTGCCTTCCACTGCAGTGCCCTGCTGGTCTCGTCATAGGACCTGATACCACAAAGCAAGATCGCCACATCCTGCTGGGAGTTTTGCTGGAGAGACCTAGCGGGTTACTTTGCAGGCAAATACCAATGCTGGCAGCCAGAATTATTTTTTGGAAAACAATGAGCTTTCTAGGAAATGATAAGGAAAATTAAACAATTAACACTAAGCAATTTTCTCTCCCACCTGTATTATTCTGGGCTTGGATTCTTCAGTTGAGTAATGTAACATATATACACACACATATATACAAGTGTATATACACATGCATAGCTCCACTACTAACATTTTTTTTACATTGACTTTGCCTTAACAAAACAGCTTGCGGAAATCTAAGATTATACCCCATGATGACAGTACAGCAGATAGGAATTTTTTTCATCATCTTTCAGCCTCTGGGATTAGGCAAGTTGAGAATGCAATAAGATATCACCCAGAACTCGAACATTTCAAGAACATGAGATTGAAATACATCTGGTGGCCCAGCTCCAAGATGGGCGGATTGTAGAGAAATAAGTATTTCCCTTCATCTTTGTGATTATTGCATTCTCTGGTGCTGATGTTGAAGAAATAACACAAAAAGTCATCAGTACCCTTTAATTCTGTTAGTCAAAATTATTTCTATTTTTTCCCTTCCTTTAAAATGAAGATTTACTGACATAGAAATTGTGACCCTTTTGTACCAGGTTTCCAATGGAAGGCACACAGCTTTGTTACACACGTGTGCACATGCACACACACTTGAGCTGGAACCTTTTTAATGATAAAGAAATAGGTTTTAACCCCAAATGATTATGTCCTTTTTTCATCTGGCCACCTTAGGCTAAGAGAAAAATAAAAGATTCAAAAGCCATGGAGTTTAATTTTTCTTGCCTCAAAGAAGTAGTAGACACTTCATGTAAATGAAGTCAAGCTCGAAACTACTAAGACCTTTACTTTATTCCTTCAATTAAAATATGTTGGCTATTCGTGTGACTGTTTTATATGTGTAGAAATTAAAGTGGCCAATTACATAACCCTGATAAATGGAAAGATTGGGTGCAGTGGAGAGAACAAGGAGCTGAATTCTGATGAAGTCTCGTGTGAATATTTGTAACAATTGTCCAAGGGTAGCCCCTAAAGTCAGGCTGGTTTGCGTTCAGGGCAGTCCCACTTAATGGTACATGTGTCTGAGACCTCACTTTTCCTCAGTGAGTCTTAGTTTCCTCACCTAGTGTATGTGGATAAAATAGTATCTACTTCAAAATTGTTGGGGAGACAGAATGAGATAGTTTCTCCGACAGTGCATGTGATTGCTCTACAAATGGTATCCATTATTAATATCCAACGCAGCTCTATAATTGGGCAAGTCCCGTAATTCTTTGGCTCTTGACCTCACTATTTGTAAAACAATATTTACCCTACCTGCCAATCAAATGAGAGTGTGTCTTTTACAAAAAATTTAAAAGTTATTACAAAACCAGTTGGGAGTCAGAGGTGTACACAGCATAAAACAATTGCAAAACATCAGGAGGCAATTTATAATCAAGCATTGGCCTGTGGGGGCTGAATAGGTTTGGAGAAAGACAGCTGTAGACATTCAGGGAAAGGAAGGAGTATTGTGGCCTAATGTTGGGGGTAGTCCACAAAGAGTGGGGGCCTTCAGCTGAGCCTTGAAGAAAAGACAAGACGTGGTTGGGAGAACTGAATCCTCCTTCCAGTGCCCTCTCCAGTTGACTAACCTCTGCTCTGTGTCTCGGTTACAGGCCGAGCTGATTGGAAGCCTCACCCACAAGCTTGAGACTCTCCAGGAAGCGAAGGGGAGTCTGCTAATGGACATCAAGCTCAATAATGCCTTGGGAGAAGAGGTGGAGGCTTTGATCAGTGAGCTGTGCAAGCCCAATGAGTTCGACAAATACAAGATGTTCATCGGAGACTTGGACAAGGTGGTAAACCTGCTGCTCTCCCTGTCAGGGCGCCTGGCCCGTGTGGAGAATGTCCTTAGTGGCCTCAGTGAAGATGCCAGTAAGGAAGAAAGGGTGAGTGGCCTAGCGATTCAATTCAACAGGCTTGCCCTCTGAGCCCATGTACACAGAGAAGTACAATTAGTCCTGATCCCTTCTCTCAGAAAGATTACAATCTATTTGGGGCAGGGAGCGAGGCCAAAGTATAGATAACTGGGAAACAGAGAAGAAGGCATGTCCCATGCCAAGACGTAATGCTGACACTGCAGGCTCAGGGAACACTTAGGAAAATAAAAACACAGGTGCCAGAGCTCTTTCCTTCCTTCGTAATGGGGTTGACCTTAAAAAAGCGAGGACAGCAGAATTTGGGGGGATGAGAAGGGGGCACAGAACATGAGCTCAAGTCCCAGAGAATCTGCAGTTCACCTGGAGGGCCACACACAGGCACTCGGTCGGGATGCACCCAGGTGTCTTCACCGCACCACTTACTGGATAGAAGAGGACAGGTGGCAACAGTGATGGTAAAACTGGATAAAGGTCAAGTACGCGCTCTGTGTGAGGCGCCGTGGGCTCACACACTTTATGCGCAGTCTCAGGGAATGCGCACAGCAGACCAGGAAGTGACAGGGCCAGGATATGAGGAGTCCTGCCTCGGACCCCGTGTTGTTCACCTCGATGAATGTAACTCCACAGCTACAGAGCACCCTTCATCTACTCATCTGAACGACACAGCTCCACTGGGTGTCCAGTGTGCTCCACGCGCACGCCCAGGCGCTTGAGATGCATCTGTGAACAAAGCAGACAGATCCCTGCTCCCGTGGAACTAACTTATCAAGGAAGTCGGACAGTAGATGCCACCATAATACACACACACCCACAGACACATGCATCTGCAGGTGATGAGTGCTCTGGCCATCAAGACACTCCTTTGCTTTCTCGCTCCTCCTAATTCTAGCTCTCTCTCAGTGCTCTCAATTATTTCTCCTAAGTAGTGCATTAAAAGGAAAGATGTCTTTTTTCAAATAGATTTTTAAAAAGGATAAGAAGCCCAGGTGGTAAGCATTTGGGAATGTGACTGTGCATCCAGAAACTTTCTGCAGCTCTGCGCCCAGTGAGTGCTCTCCTCGTACGAATGTGCAGAGCCTTAGCTTCCTCTTCTGGAAACTGCCCAACGTGCTGCCTCAGCAGGGTTGTTCTTTCCTCCTCCTTCCACTCAGCAAGCAAGGACTGAGAACCTGTGACATAGCAGGTACTGTGTGTGCTAGGGATGAACACCGGCTAAAACCCAGGCCCTGCCCTCCAGGAACTCACCTTGTAAAACCAGTGCAGAAGCAGCAAATGTATCCAAAATGCTTCAGCACAGCAATAAAGTCGGAGCCGAGAAGCACTTCACAGGGGGTGGGGTGGGGTGAGGCCGAGAAAGACTTGATGTGACTGGTACTTAATAGAGTCCAGAAGAATGTGACAATTGTTGGTGGACTAAGAGTGGAAGGGCTTCACAGTTCAGAAGGAATATCATGGACAAAGTAAAGAAAGACTACGGCATTTTCAAAAACTGATTTTCATATGATTGGTATGTCTAGAACATAGAGTGATTACTTGGTTTGTTTTTTAAAATAGTGAACTATAGACATAGACAAAAATTAGAAAAGTATGTAATCAGAGATTGGACAGGAAGGAGATCCCTGATCTTTTTTACTTGATAGCTCAATCAAAAGGGGTATCAGAACACCAATAAAATCAAACCAGAGGACTTGCATAGACGTTTCTCCAAAGAGGACATACAGATGGCCAATAGGCTTATAAAAAAAGATGCTCAACATCACTAATCATCAGAGAAATGCAAATTAAAGCCACAATGAGATATCACCTCAAACCTGTCAGAATGCCTATCATCACTAAATCAACAAACAACAAGTGTTGGCGAGGAAGTGGAGAAACGGGTACCCTTGTGCACTGCTGTGGGATTGTAAATTGGTGTGGCTGCTATGGAAAACAATCTGGAATTTCCTCAAAAAATTAAAAATAGAGCTACCATATGACCCAGCCATTCCACTTCTGGGTATTTATCCAAAAAAAAAAATCCAAAACACAATTCAAAAGATATATGCACCTCTGACCTTGTTGCAGCGTTATTTGCAATAGCCAAGGTATGGAAGCTACCTAAGTGTCCATCAGTAAAGGATTGGATCAGGCAGTTGTGCTACATATTTACAACAGAATATACAAGCACATACAGGATATACGACAATATATACAAGCACAAAGGCTTCAGATTGTTAATTTGGGCAGTTGCCATGGAGACAGAACAGAAAATGAGTTTGAACTAGCAAGTGTGTTGCAGGAGAGGAAGGGTGGAGCAAAAGATGATTCTGAATTTGGCCACTTGGCTGGATGCTGCAGGTATCTGAGGTAGGAATACTGGAGCAATTTTCAGTTAGGGGAAGAAGTTGCTCCACAGTCACACTCAACACACAACGCATGCATACACTCTCAAACACAAGTAAGTGCTTTCTCACCTGCAGAACACTCTGTCAGTATTAGTTTTTGTAATTAGTCTTTGCTAAGAAACTAAAAGTACCAATAGGAATGAGAAAAGGAAGAATATGTGGTTCAATAAATGCCAAATTCAGGATAATAGTTACCAAAGAGAGGAGGGAGGGGAAAGATGGGGACTGAGATAAGTATGTGGAAGGTTTCAACTGAATCTACTTTATTTTTAATCTCAAGCAAATATAAAGAATGTTCATGTTGAGACTTAGCACAGTTAATGACAGGTACACAGGTATGACATCATTCTCTAGAGATTTCTGATGTTTAAAATATTTTTATTGAAGTTATTGGGGTGGCATTAGTTAATACAATTATGTAGGTTTCAGGTGTACAGTTCTATAACACATCATCTGGTCACTGTATGTTCACCACCCCAAGCCAAGTCTCTCTTCTTCACCACATAATTTTGTTAAAGGTGAGAAAGAGGTTCTCACTTTTTAACTTACATCTCTACAGTATTTTGAAAGATGTCTTCATTCAAAATCAGGGTTGTGGTTTTTTAGGTGTATTTTTCTGATTGGGTGAGGAAGTCTATGAAAATGGAGAGATTTGTAAGATAAACCTAAAACTGCACTTTCCCCCCTAGACATTATGTTAAGATAGGCTAGTTCAAGGAAAGTTAGGGCAAAGACACATGAGCCTTTATAACTCTACGTAAGTTAATTTGTATTGAGATATATATTTAAATAATCTATTTCTTGATTAATTTCCATTTTAATGTTTCTCAATCACTTTGGCTGAAAAGTCTGAATGGTTAAATATACAATTTTTAAAATGACATTCATTATATGTCAGCATGTTGGGGGTGGGGGGAACACCGCACATTAAAAAGTTTTGTAAAGTACATCAGCTCTAAAGAGAACATGCTGCCTTACCACTGGGTTTGTATAAGAAACCCTCAGATATGACCTTGCCATTGTTATTAAAAGGAATTCCAATCATGTTAGACTCAGAGAAGTGAAAGGGATCTGGAAAATGGAAACTGGCTTCCTTAGAGATGGTAAACACAATGTTCCCGTCATTGACTGTGGATCAGGACAGAGGACCTCAAAGTTCAGCTGTGGAAGAATCACCAAGAGAGCTTGCCACACCCAGGTTTCTGGGCCCCACCCCGCAGCTTTTGATTCAGTAGGTAGAATAGAGCCTGGAAATTTGCATTTCTAACTAATTCCTAAGTTAGCTGCTGCTGGTCAAGACTTGGAAAACCACATAAATATAAATTCTTGATGATTGTCTTTTTTCTTCTTTAGGTTTTTTATTGTTGTAAACTACACATAACATAAAATTTCCCATCTTAAAGTACCTAATTCAGTAGTATTTAATTCAAATTATTGTGCATGCATTTTCAGAATTCTTTCATCCTGCAAAACACATTTCATAGTCATTAAACAATAACTCCCCATTTCTGTACCTCCAAACCCCTGGCTACCACCCTCCTACCTTCTGTCTCCATGATTTTGACTTGTCTAAGAATCTCATATAAGAGGAATCATTAATTGTGCTTTTAAGTGTAGAAGCCTAAAGTCAAGTCATTACCCTAGCCAATTTAAGGTAATCTTGCTCAAATTAAAGCTGCCACATACCTTTACAAGTTGGAGAACCATACGTATGCAACTGAAGGGTAATAAGCTGGTTTTCAAAAACACTGAATCTCCTTAACTTACAGTAGCAACTGAAATAAAAACTTGGCTATTTGGCAGCCCTGTGAAAGGTGTCTTGCAGGCAGTTTGGCTCTTCCCTTCTGTCCCCTTGCCCTTGGCTGATCTGCTTGTTTTGCCCTGGCAGAGCTCGCTCAACGAGAAGAGGAAGGTCCTGGCGGGGCAGCATGAGGACGCCCGGGAGCTCAAGGAGAACCTGGACCGAAGGGAACGCGTGGTGTTGGACATCCTGGCCAATTACCTTTCAGGGGAACAACTCCAGGATTACCAGCATTTTGTGAAAATGAAGTCAACTCTCCTCATTGAGCAGCGGAAGCTAGATGACAAGATCAAGCTGGGCCAGGAGCAAGTCAAGTGCCTGCTGGAGAGTCTCCCCTCGGATTTTGTCCCCAAGGCCGGGGCCCTGGCTCTGCCCCCGGGCCTCACGAGTGAAACGGCTCCTGTTGGGGGGTGCACTTTCCGTGGAAACCCCCCAGTGTTAACCTCTCCGCTTTAACCTCTTCTCGAACACCCAACCAAAAGATCGCCCTTTCTTTCCACTCTACTTAAACTGAAAAATGTTTCAGCACAAACCACTGTTTAAACTCTGTGGGTTTGGGGGTGGGGGTTCCTGGATAAAAGGAAAAGATTCTGTCCAGGAAAGAACCAGTTTTTTTTTCCTTCTCACCCTTCATGATTCATCTTCTAAGAGCTTGAATGCTGCTGGGAACGTGCCCCTTTCTATTATTACTTTGTAATAGAAAGAAAATTGATGAAACAGAACTTACAGGAGGGTGTTTGATTCGTTTTCTACAGGCTGAGGCAGCAGAGATCAGTGTGTGTCCCCCTCAGGAGGGGACCCACAGTGGCCTCCCTGCTGTGGGCAGTGTGTCCTGACAACAGGTACAAGGACTCATTGACAAAGGGTCTGCAACATAAAGCCTTAAAGAGACACACACAGAAGAAAACTGTAAAGCCCTGAACGTTGTTATTATTTATATTTTTAAAAGTGAAAAGGATCATCATGTTTGTGTGCTAACCACTCATTTGATTCTGTTTTGTGGGGGATGTAGACAATTATGTTTGAGCTTTGTATTTTGTGAAAAATCTTAATGAAATGAAGAATTCCAAAGATAGTCACATTGAGCGTGGAGATTCCTTTTCTCTTAAACTCTTGTCTGCCTTATTTTTATAAATCCAAGCCGATCTCCTACACCGGTATTAAACCGAGTCCTGGGGGGCCCCTGTTCCCACTGCTACGGGTCCTCCCCACTCCACTCCTGCAGCCCATGGGGCCACGTGCACCTCCAGGAAGAAGGCTTCTGGCAACAGGGGTGCTACATCGCTTCCTAAGGCTTCATGTCATCACTGTGCTGGGGAGATGAAGCTCTGTTTTACTAAAAAGAACAGCAACTCACCAGCCTATATGACAAGAGGAAGGTCAGAAATCCAGACAATTCAAAACCAAATTCATGCTGTCCCATAGAGGATCTGGGCTAAATACAGCCCATTTAGTGAGAGAGATTATCAGGTCGTTTTTAATGATGCCGTTTTTTTAAATTTTGGTTTTTCAAATGCCAAACCTACCCATCACCTTTAACAGTTTCCTCAATATCTGAACATTGATTTTGTACCATCACACTTCAATAATTTCTTAGAGGATACTCAAGAGCCTGAGCTCTAAGTCTATGAAAACAGACTGGAACTGTGGGAGGAGGCGAGGGCCAGAGGCAGGCTCTGTCCACAGCTACCAAAGACAGTATCAGCCTCCCACTTAGAGCAGCAGGTGGTGCATCCCAGGCTGTGCTGGAGTTGTTTTTACGTGCGCTTGAACCGTGGCTGGTGACCACCTCTGCTAATCTGGGATGCAAGTTCTACAGCAGCCAGCCCTAGAGAGTAAAATTTGTACAAGAGTAAAATTTTCTTTAGTATATTTAATTACTGAATGAAATTTATCTTCTGATTTAAAATTTCAAAACTAGTTTTGGTCCCCAATACAGGTGTCTTTTGCTGAACCTAGAACCAGTAGGCTACCCAGAAATTTCTTATGAGCAATCAACCAAAGCCTTTGCTTTGCTCTTTGGAGATCATACACTGTCTGACTCCATGCATCCAAGAAGACAGCACCTTGGTTTTCCAGGAATGTTTTCTAAAGCCTCTCTTACAGCCAGAGGTCCCATTTCCCAGGTAATCAGGGGAACCGGTGACAGCATTCAGCAGCCACTCCACATGGTCCTTTTGAAGTGGAGGAAGCCCATCTAACTGACATTTCATCAGACTTAGGCCAACACGGGGGCCTGAAATCAACCCTGCTTGATAATTACTGTGTCTTGCTGACACCGAGTGGCTCTTTGCGTCAATCAGACCGGGTTGAAGCCAGCGTGTAAGTGTCTGCAGCTGTTCTTCGTGCAATGGCTGAGAGGGGTCTGGGGCTCCTAATTCCCAACACTCCAAAATTATTCTTCCCAAGGATTTGGCTGGGAATATTTTGCAGTCTTTTTCAATCACTTTCCTATTTCATACGTGTCACACTTAGTGACCCCTGTAGTGGCTGGTGTATCAGGTGATGCTGCGTGGCCCACCACAAGCACCCGAAAAGCTTACGGCCCTCCTGGGTAGCCTCTCCTTTAGCTGCACTGAGACGGCATTCTGTTGTTACGTGGAATGAGCGAGGAGGTACCAAGCATAACTTTTAAACCTAATTCTTTTAAGATTTTATTTATTTTTAGAGAGAGGGGAAGGGAGGGAGAGAAACATGGATATGAGAGAGGAACATCAGCTCGTTGCCTCTCATACACGCCCCTTCAGGAGACCAAACCTGCAACCCAGGCATGTGCCCTGACCGGGAGTGGAGCCAACAACCTTTTGGTATATGGGACGATACTCCAGCCGACTGAGCCCCACCAGCCAAGGCAAAATAAGCCTGCTCTTTATCCCTTTACTATTTTGTATTTTTTCCCCAGTGTTTAAAAAAAAAAAAAGCCATCTACAATGGAAGCCATCCTTTTTCCTCCCAACAATATCCTCCACCAAGAGAGATCATGAGCAGAGCAGGTTACTGGTCAAGATTTCAGGACACATGAAATCGAGAATGTCTGTCTACAGTCAGCAACTGTCCCTGTGACTGTGGTCACTTCAGAAATACCACGTCTCATCAGAAGTCAGGTGGGACTAGGATGGCCTTGCAATAACCCAGGTACTGAGATTAAGAAACCTGTGAAATCTCAAGAAAGGACAATGTCCTGCGACAAAATTAGGAGGCATTCTACTTCCCAGGCCACTTGGGAAGCTCCTTGGCATGTTGCTACGTGTTGGTTGACTCAGCCTCTCCTCAGACTGTTTGTGGTTCCTTGTGGCCACTTATCCCCAAAGAATGCAGGGAGGATCCAAAGTGTGACTTCCTCCAAGAGACGCTGTTGAAACCAAACATATTTTTCCTTTCCTCCAGGGGAATATTTTAGGATTCATTCTGCACAACTGGTTTTCACTGGAAGATTAGCGAGTTTGGATGGACCCTTAAGAGCCAGTGGCTTTCTGCTGTCAGGAGCGAGGCCTTAACTGAGGGCCTTGGGGGCACACACCAGGAGAAACCAGCCTGGGACATGCCCCTTCTCCTAGTATTCCATTATTAATATCTGATCTAAAATCACGTCTGATTTGAAAAGTTAGATCACGGTTGTTCCTAATATGAGTTCTACCTTTAAGTTTGTATTTTATTCAAACACTTTTTGCTAAGATGTTAGGGGTTTTTTTTTTTTCCTGGATACCAAGGAAAGTATTGGCTTTTTATTCTATGTGGTTCCAAATTTATTTCTCTTTAATTTTCCATAATGTTATTGGCTTTATTCTGTTAGGTTGGAATTATTTATATTTTCATTTTTTGAACAGCATGTGTTTTATTCACCTTACTGTGGGCAAGAAAAAGTAAAAACTTCAGCCAGAAATAACTTCTCCATCTCCAGCAATGCATAAAGAGGCCAGGAGGACACAAAGGGCCACCTTATACAGAAACAGTTTACTGGAGACAAGGCGTTCACTGCTGCCTCAACTCTGTGACAAAGCATGGGGTAAAAGGATAAAGACCATTTTAGTATGAGAAAGGGCCATATGAAGTCTTATTTATGCTAAATCAACCTCACTTTTATGGGAGCTCATTCAGCCACTAAATCATGGTTTCTGTAAGTGCATGCAGGAAGATACTCTGGCCCTGGCTGGTGTGGCTCAGTGGTTTGGGCGTTGTCCCACAAACCGAAAGGTCGCCAGTTAGATTCCCGGTCAGGGTACATGCCTCAGTTGCAGGCCAGCTCCCTGGCTGGGGGTGTGTGAGAGGCAGCCAATAGATGTTTCTCTTCTTCTCTTCCTCCCTCCCTCCCTCCTCCCCTCTGAAAATAAATAAATAAAATCTTAAAAAAGAAAAGAAAAGATTCTCTGTATCAGAATCACAGCATGCTTGTTAAAAATGCCAGTTGCTTGGACACAACCAAGTAGGCTGGGAATCTGCATCTTAACATTTGAGAGCCACTGACACCAATCCTGTGTACGGTTTCTATTGTTAGGATCACAGTGAGACTAGCATGAATTTATGTAATAATAATCCCAGACATCAAAGCCCTGTCGTGTTTGCGCTCGTTAACTACATCATTACAAGTTAATACTGCCACTACTTTTATATAATCCCCAAGGTTGTGATATGGGGTTTTCCCCCCTCTCTCCAGATCTGTTTTAAATTTAAATGAGCCTTAAGCACTTATTCAAGCTCACCTACACCTACTCTAGTTATTTTCCCCAAGAGGAACCAACACAGTGTCAGTGATTTGAAGTTCCGCCATGATACTTACACTAACCTGAAATCACAACTGACTTTTCAGGGGGGACCCTGCTCAGATATTTGCTGCTTCATCACAAGCCTCATGCTACATATGAGCTCGGATTTCTCTTGGTGTGGATTTGACAGCCTCGCTAATGAAACAAAAATGTGTTTATTTCCTTCTAGAAGTGAAAGGAGGTATCACCTAATTGCAAACACTAAACTCAAAATTAGGCAAGGAAAAAGTTGCAAATAAAGAAACTGGCTCATTTACTCCTACTTCATTCTTTAAATTCTCTCCACTCATCTATAAGGGGAAAAACAGCTGCATTTCTTGCTAAGACATCAATTTTGCCATTGCTTTACATAGAGGATTGAACAGGGGAAGTTTAATATACATAAAGAATAATTAAATTCTGATAAATCAGTGACTCTGGTTCTAAGGAATTCGATAGGATTCCCTGGAGTCCAAGGAGAATACCCTAGGAAAGACCAACTTGGAAAGGGCCCCCTCCCCACGGCTGGGGTTCAGACCTTCTCAGAGAACTCAGCCCACTGACAACAGAGAAGTCTACTGGTTTGCCCAGGCCAGAGCTGGTCTGCAGTCCCTGGGCAAGCAGGAAGCAGCCCTCCAGAGTGCAAGCCAGCAATCAATGGCATGGGCCTGCACAGGTATTGGGGGCCTGGAGAGGGGCTGGCTGCTGAGTGGAAACCCTGGGAGTTGCAGGGATCTGCATGGGGGAGCAGGTGTTGGCAGAATGCCTTTGGGGCATTGATGAAAGCAGGAACCCATCAGGGTGTGGGTTTCTATCCAATCCTTCGCAGGCCTGGGAGAAAGTTACCTCCTGCTGAGGCTGCAAGCTCACCGTGGAAACCTGTGGTAGGTGCAGAACTCCATCAGATTTCTCATACCCCACACCATTCAGCCAAAACAGCAACACTGTCCTTTCCTTGCTCCCGCCCCTCGAGCGCCCTCTACTGAGGAAACTTAGCATGCTCACTATATAAAGAAGTAACGAAGGACGAATGTCGGGGTAAGAGGCAATAAATTGATAACCGGCACAGATTTATTCTACTAGATTATTACCCTAGCATTATTTTCTGGTATCATCAATAATTTTATAGTTGTTGATTCCGTAAAAATGATTTCTGACAATAAAGAAAAAAGAGCCTATCAAACACACAACATCTCTTAGAGGTGTCAAAGGGAAAGCAGTTTTTTAATGTGCTTCATACACCCGTGTTCCTCAAAGTAACTAAAGCAATAGATTTAGAATGAGGCGTACATAAGAGCACGTGTAAGTCTTCTATCCGCCCATCTACCTGCCTAGCTCTGCCTCTGGAGCCCTCTGTGTCTCGGCCGTGTGTCCGTGTGTCCGTGTGTGTGCTTTTCTCATTCTCAGCCTCTGCAGCGGTCATCTTCCTGTTCTTTCATTACCCAAATGATCCTAATTGTATTCTTTATATTCTTGGTGGGGGGTGGGCATGGCTTACAAAGGATAAGTTGGGAACGAATAAAGCCCGGAAGGGAAGATCTGTAAAATCCAGACTTTGTTTTTTTTAACTTAGGAAAAAAATAAGAATTTCACCTCGTTCAAGCTTAAATAGGGGAATATCTAAAGGAAGACTTTGCAACATGTTTAAATATGCATAAGAGAAAAAGAGAGCTATGTATTTCCCTTCTGTAATTAGAACAGAATATAGGAATTGAGTTTGTCTTCTGGTGATAGGAATTGAGCTGATAAGAAGAAATAACCCAACAAAGGGCTCATAGACTTTGGAATAAGAACTTAAAAACACTGATCTTTCTTCCTCATAATTAAAAGAAAAAAACAAAATACAGATCTACCTGATACAAAATGGTTGGAAGCAAATTTATTAAAAGGCAGAAAGATATCCCTTCTAGGACTACAGTTCTGTCAAGCAGAGAAGCAGAAAACAAACTTGAGCTTGTGATATAACTAGACATTTTCCTAGTTTACTCAAGAGGCTTAATAATAAGTTTAATAACAAACTCCACTTGATAATGTATCACTGGATATGTTTTGATGTTGTTATTTAAAATTGATAAAGTATCCCCAAATCAGGGAACAATTGCTTTGGTCTAATTTAAAACTCTGAATAGACGTATATTTTCACATTCAAAAGGCAAATCCTTTTCTTCCTCCACATTCTTCCCTTCTTCAAAAAAAAAAAAATATATATATATATATATTCCCTGACCTTTTCTACAAATCTCCCTGAAGGCTTGTTTTTGAACAATAAATTTTGAAGATGATAGAACAGGGTTTAAGAACAAATTGTAAGGCCCTCTTGCAAATGTCAGTTAAAAGCTAAGGAATAATGTGTATAGGTATAAGGAACTAAGAAAATCATTTCCAGATGCGACTAAACAGTGTGCCTCCACAGGCAGATTAGAAAGTAGGGTCTTAGGGAGGGACAGCAGGATGTGCGCGGCTATCATCACTCTGGGTACTTACGTACGAGCATGGGCTTGGCTACTTGAGAAGGTGCATGACATGCCTGCTAACAAAAGTAGAACCACAGTTCTCAGACCAAGTGGACTGGAAATCAGTGGGGAGGTAACTGAAAAAGATTTCTGTCCATAACACATAAACACAAATACGAATAACACACGAACACAATCAGCAATAAAAATGCAACTCAGTTTTTTAAAGCTTGGCAGAAGAATTAAATAGACGTTTGACACAGGAAGAGAGATGAATGGCTGATAAGTACACGAAAAGGTGATGGACATCTTTAAATCATCAGGAAAATGCCAATGGAAACCACAATAGACCCCACGGCCCACTGGCTAGGACAGCTAAACCAAGCGTGGCGAGTATGCGGAGCGCACGGAGCTCTGACGCACGGCTGCAGAGCCTGGCACTCACTGTGGAGAACTGTTTGGTAGATTTTTACAAAATTATACGTATATTTACCCTATGACCTAGCAATTCCATTTCTAGGTAGTTACTCTAGAGAAAGGAAAATGTATCTTCTCTCTCACACACACACACACACACACAAACTTACACAAGAATGTTCATAGCAGCTTGAGTCACAATAGTGAAAAAGCTGCAAATAAACCCAAATCTCGATCAACAGGTTAACAGATAACCAAATCTCCTTACATTAAAACAATGGAATACTATCCATCAGTAAAAAAGAACAAGCTATTGATATGTGACGATACGGATGAAAACCAGTATGTTAAGCAGAAGTTACAAAAGCGCACGCACACTGTGTGATTTCGTTTAGATCGAGTTCCAGACTGGGCAGAACGAATCTGTGGCGGTGGCAGTGAGAAGGCGGCTGCCCAGAGGTGAAGGGAAGCTGACTGCTTGAAGTGGAACAGAAGGGAACTTTCTGAGATGACGGAAATATTCTGTCTTGCTTTCAGTGGGAATTACGTGGGTGTATAAAATTGTCAACACAAACATTTAAGATCTGTGCATTATACTAATCGTTAATTGTACCTCAATGTAAAAAAATATATAGGAAGGAAAAGTGAAAAACAAGGGCAAACCAATCACTTGATATCAACACAATGAGTCACTAGCTTTTACCCTTCATCCAATTGACGGAGATTCTGAAGACAGCAACTCCCAAGGGTTGTTATCATAGTTGGGGTGGAGCCTAAGTTGCTGTAACAAAATAGATTCTTTTAAAAAATACAGAGTCCAGGTAAAGAGGTTAACCTAGGAGGCTTCTACACTTACCTCCTCCCATGGACATACAATTCAGAGAGAACAATTCCCTCTGAAAAATACTGAGACACTAGCTGAGCTACTCCTATATTATCAGGTGAACCAGAGAAAAAGCACATCAGAATGGAAGGAGAGGCCAAGACACAGTCTCACCCAGCTCCACCCCGGTTGTAGTGACACACAGGTGGGCGGAAATGTGCGGCTCCCAGCCTCTCCCTGAGAAGTGAAGGGTTTGAAACACATATCTGGTGCCCCAACTTTTAAGACTTCCACCTGAGAGGGTGGTCCCCCAAGAACATCCAGGTCTAAAAGCCAATGGAGTTTCATCCACTAGACCCATAAGACTATAGCAAACTAAGAAACAGTTCCTAATGGGCTTGCAAAGACTCATGTGGATTCCCTCCTTCCCCGCCAGGGCCCAGGGCCCAGGCAGCAGATGGAAAAGCCCCGTTCTTCTGTGAAAGAGATCTATTCAAAGATCTTAAAGCTGTGGCCTGAGGATCAGGCATCCAATTTAGCACACATGTAGGGGCTGATTGCAGCGCTCTCCAGAAGATGGGAGGCTAACAGCTGCCATCTTTGCAGTCTCCTGCCCCACCACAGGTGACCAGTGTCTCCATGACAGGAGCCTGTGCACACATCCGGCACCTCGGCTCTTGTGGCTGCTGCCAGAAGGGCACACCCCCTCATAGCCTGGCTCTGGTGGGCAGCAGGGCTTGTGTTTACAGGTTCAGTGGGATGGCAGCACACAAGAAACACTTCTTAACTGGCTGTCACCCCAGGGATCAGTGCTGAGGAACCAGACAGAAAAGCCCATCTCCCTGTGTTCCCTCAAAGAGGTATTTTTAGACTTTAAAAGCTGCTGCCTGAGGCTCCGACTTCCAATCCGCCTGCATCCAGGTGCTGACCTGGATCCTCCCCTTTGGGACCCTGGCAGGTCTTGGCACTCCCTTAGCTACTGGGAGCCAACCAAGAACAAAGGAAGTTGCTTGAACAATCACAAAGGTTTGAGAGAAAACTGAGAGCGAGGGCAGGGTTGAACAAGGAGTTTTGTCTCCTACGGGAGGCCACTCCTCCTTCAGGACTGGGCAAAGTGCCGGTTTTATTTAAAGCACAGATACCAACACAGAGTTAAGAAAACAAAGAAACAAAAAAATACAGGGTGGAGCAAAAGTCTGTTTACAGTTGTCTGTATAGAAAATAATACAAGAATTAACAAATACTAATACAAGAATAAACTCTGTGTTTCACAGACTCATAACTATAAATCTACTTGTCCCACCCAGTATGTTTCAAAGAAAAATAATAAAAACCCCAGAAAAAGACCTTAATGAAATGGAAAGAAGTGATTTGACTGACAAAGTGTTCAAACTAATGGTCACAGATGTGCTCCTGAGGTCAGGAGAGCAATCGTGAGTGACGAGAAAGGCATCTAAGCCTTCCTCTGCCTGAGAGCATCAAATCATTAACACAGAGAACAAGAGAAGAAAGGAACAGAATTACAAAGCAGTCAGAAAACAACAAAATGCCAATAATAAATCCATATCTATCAATAATTACTTCAAATGTAAATGGACTAAATTCTCCCTCCAAAGGCCTACGCTAGCTGAACGGATTAAAAAGAAACAAGACCCAGCTATGCGCTGCCCACAAGGGACATGCTTCAGCTTTAAGGACACACACAGACTGAAAGCAAAGAGAGGGAATAAACAGGAGGAAAGAAATAGGAGAACTGTAATAGCATAATCAATAAAATATATTTTTTTATTTTAAAAAAATAAAATAAAAAATATTCCATGCAAATAGAAGCCGAAAGGAAAGCCAGCGTGGCTATACTTACATCAGACAAAATAAACTTTAAGACAGACTGTGATAAGAGACAAAGAAGGTCATTGTACAGTGATAAAGGGATCAACCCAACAACAGGGCATGATGTTTGTAAACATTTATGCAGCCAACACAGGAGCCCCTAAATGCATAAAGCAAAGACTAACAGATCTGATACCCCACCTTCATCAATAGATGGATCATCCAGACAGAAAATCAATAAGGAAACACTGGTCTTAAAAGATGCATTAGACTGGCTGGACTTTACAGAAATATACAGAACACTCCATCTAAAAGCAGCAGAATACAAATGCTTCTCAAGTGCACCTGGAACATTCTCCAGGATAGAGCCTGTTCGCCCACAAACAACCTTTAATAAATTTAAGAGGACAGAAATCACATCAATATCTTTTCTGACCACAATGATGTGAAACTAGAAATCAATCACAACGAAAAAACCTGGAAAATCCACAACGATGGTGATTAACCAACATGCTACTGAGCCGCCGATGAGTCAGGAAGAAATCAAATTAGAAATAAAAATGTATGAGGCCAGGAGGATCTGAGATTTATCAGAATGATCACTTAGTAAGTTATATAATGTCTCATGACTGGACTGTACACCTGAAACTAATATAATATTGTATGTCAGCTGTAATTAAAAAATGATTTTAAAAAAATGTAGGACTAACAATTCCAAATGCTGGTAAGTACATGGAGCAACCAGACCTCTAACACACCACTGATGGAAGTATGAAAAAGTAGAATCATTTTAGGAAACTGTCTGGCAGTTTTTTATAAAACTAAACATACTAAACTAAACCTACCTGCTCTTATGACCCAGCAATTCCAATCCTAGGTATCTATCTACCCATGAGAAATGAAAACATATGCCGGCAAAAAAAAACCAAACTTGTATGAGAATGTTGCTGCCAGCTTTACTCATTATATCCCCGAACTGGAAACAGTTTGGATATCTACCAATAGGAGCCATGTGGCATATTCAAACAGGGGAATACTCCTCAGGAATACACACACGAGCTACTGATACAAGCAACAACACACATGAATCTAAAAAAGCCCATGCTGTGTGATAGAAGCCTTCACAAAAGAATACTACTGTATGACTCTATTTGCAAATCAAATATACAGTGGAACAAATTAAAACTGTGATTTCTGGGGCAAGTGGGACAGGGATTGAGTGGGAAGAAGTGTGAGGGAACTCTCTGGGGTGATAGTAATGTTCTATCACGGATCTTATCACGATAGGGGTTTGAGTCACACCAGAGTGCACATTTGTTAAAGGTCAACAACTGTACACTTAAGATTTTTACTAAACGTAAATTTTCCATTAAAAGAAAGAAAACTCTAAACACAAATCTGTCTCTGATTTATGATATGCTTGCTGAACTGGGGAGAAGAAAAGTATTTGAAATGCCTCAAAAATTAGGTGGCTTAACAAATAGAGAAACATATAGATGGATAAATTGTGATAAAGCAAGTCAAAAAAAAAAACTGCCCCAGCTGGTGTGGCTCAGTTGGTTGGCCATTGTCCTGTGAACCCAAAGGTTACCGGTTCAATTCCCCATCAGGGCACATGCCTGGGTTGTAGGTTCGGTCCCCTGGGACGTGTACAGAAGGCAACTGATTGATGTTTCTCATCCTCTCTTTCTCCCTCCCTCCCTTCCCCTCTCCCTAAAAATCAAAAAGAAAAGAAAATGTTAATGGTGAAATCTAGGTGGTGAGTATAAAGGGATCATTATAAAATTCTTCCAACTTTATATTTGGAAAACTTTTATAATGTAATGTTTAAGAAAAATTCAGTGCATATCTTTTTAAAATTTGTGTATTTTATTGTATTTAAATTTTACATCAAAAGAAAATCTAAATAAATTTAACTCTGGTTAATAACAAGCACAATGAAAAATTAGGGTGTATGCAATTTTCTTTGAAATGTGTAAAAAAATTAAAATGGATTAATGGATGGGTAAAGGGATAGACAAGAAGAGATGGATTAGTGATAATATGGGAATAGTAAAATGTTGGTGGTAGAATATACAGAGATGTGTTTTTGCTGCAAAATTCTTTTATTTTTTTATTCATGTTTGAAATTTTTCAAAATAAATTGTTGGGGGGCAAAACTCAGTGAGGACAAAGATCCTCTATTACTAAAAAGAAAAAAATAGATATTGGTAACAATTCACAGCCTGCCTCAGTGGATAATGTTTACTTGTCCATTGAGATGGTCCATTTTTCCCCATTCCACCTTCTCTGAGCGAAATTCTGTCCTTAGAAAGTCATACCTTTGATCCTCAATGTAATCCAGAGAGCTCGATTATTCCTTATTGTCTCCTTTGGCTTCTTTTCCAAGAACCCCAGGCATGGGTATTATTCTGTTCTCTCCCTAAGTGGTCACATTCATCCCGTGATGCTCACTACCAGTGTGTGCCTGGCTCCCACACCCAGCACTGACGACCTCAGGCTTCAAAACCAAAACTTCCTATCCCTATTTCTGTTATTATTGCTACCTTCATCCTAGGACACTGATTTAATTCACTCATTCATTCATTTATTCAACAGATAATTAATTAAGTTTGACTTTTAAATGCTTCTGCTAGAAGGTGTTGAACAAAACAGATCCTTGTACTTGTGAGGCTTACAGGTTCATTACCATGTAGTTGTTTAATCTCTCCTATTCCCTTTCCAGGTTCAATGGGCAGATGAGTAATATTCATTTTATCTTGATTGCTTCCAGGCCCACCCTTCTCCCCCAGCACCACCCTGAGCTGTGCCAGGGTTCCAGGCCTGGGGCAAGGGGATGGGGAGAGAGGTACCATCAATTAATGGTCACCCAGGTTACCATTGGACATATAGTTATCACTCCTATTTGCATGGCCCCTTCAGGCCCAGTGGCTTCATGCTTCTGTGCCCTGCTTAGGGCATTCAAGTCTTTCCTGAGGCAGCCTCTGCTCCCAGTCCATGCTTCCCAGTTCACCCGGGACAGCCCTGGTTTTCGTTCACTGCCCCCGTGTAATCATCAGTGGCGCCCCCTTCCCCTACCATGTGTGTCCTGCTTTGGTCAATAAATTAGGAGAGGGTGGTTAGCCGCTCCTAAACCACACACAGCCATTTCTAATCTACAGGCAGACCTCGCTTTATTGAGCTTCACCAGTGTTGCATTTTTAATAAACAGAAGGCAAGACCCTCCTCCAGCAAAAAGATTATGCCTCACTTTACTGAGACAATGGCCTTATTACAGTGGTCTGGAACCAAAACTGCAATATCCCTGAGGCGTGCCTGTCCTTCTTAAGGCGAGCCAGCAGAGCCCCTCAGTTCCCAGAATCCCTTTCTGACCCGGGGAGTCAGCATCAGCACGCGCCCTCTGCTCTGCTGAGAGGGGTTGTTCATTCCAGGGCGTCTCCTTTCCCAAGTGTTCGAACTTCTGGGCACAAAAGCCAAAAAGTGTTGCAGCCTCCTAGTTTCCACAGTCAACCATGTCCCTTGCCTTAGATGGCAAGAAGAAGAAGAGAAGAAGAAAAAAAAAAAACAGAAAGAGGAAAAAGACCCGACTTTGTGATCTCAAAATTGTATCCCAGATTTAGAACCCTGGTATTTGCATATGTGCATTATCTTTTCTAATGACTAAACATTCTTTAAAGACAAAGATTTGTCTTATCCTTTTTTTTTTTTTAACCCATACTCCATCCTTCATTTTTTCATACAGGAATCAAGGCCTTGAAAATTTACAAATCAAAAATTAAAGTTTATAGTGAAAACATATACTCACTGCCTAAATTCTATTGATACTACTAACATTTTACTATTCTTGTTTTAATCACTAATCTATCCAATCTATTTATCTACCTATTCCTGCAGGGTAGGCTTATTAAAGCTTGAAGATATAAATGTTATTAGCCATTTGCACCTGAGTGTGAATGAGTTCTAGTTCTTTCTCCTGAATACACATCTAGACAGAGAAGAAGACAACAGCTAGGTACCCATGAGGTAAGAACTATCTATGTGGGAAACTTAGACACCTCCAGGTGGCAAAAATAAACTTCACTTTACTCACATTTGTGCAACTGAATGCGGCCGCACCTCTTTGCTTTCCCATGCACACACGGTAGTTCTGTACAAAGATACCAGGATTCAGTTTTCCCCTTTGTGTTCACGCACCGCCTCTCTGCATGGTAAGCAACAGTGCCTGTGCTACTTGCCCCAGGACTCAGTCTTGAACTTACATGAATATAAAACATGAGCAAGACTTCCAGGCGCTCACTCCCACCTGCCTGAAGAGCACAGATGTGAGAATAAAAGCAAAGAGGCCCCCATCCCCTCTAAAGCCCCGGGGCTCCTAGCAATTCTTCGAGCCCTGAATCAACTGCTCCCCAATCTCTGACGGCTTTAGACTTTCCCCAATAAATCAGTTTCAAAGTCTTTCTTATCTATCTACTTATAAGACTATGATTGAAACCATAGGACAGGGCTTGTAGCCAGACCGCCTGTATTGAGACCCAGATTCACCGTGTCACCTCGAACAAGCCGTGTGATTACCCCATCCTCAGTTTCATCGTTTGTAAAACAGGGAGCATATATACACTTCACATATATATTCATACATATATACACATAATATACATTTCACAAACACTCGGTCGGCGAATACTGCTCTCATCATACAGGGGTGGGCGAAAGCAGGTTTACCGTTGTGAGTATGCAAAACAGAGTTAATCTTGTGTGACTACGCATTAACTATTGTGTCCTGTATCTGTATTACAACGGCAAACCTACTTTTGCCCAACCCTGTATACACCTTCCCTGAGGTGTTCTCATGGGATTGATAGAGCAGTGAACAAAGAGGCAGGTGCCCCCCAGGTGCTTACAGCCTCCCCCACTCCTTTCTCCAAATTATAATGAACATGAAATCACTGTAGCCGCGGTGACTTAAATAAAGTCCCTGCACTCTGATTGCCCGTTGTGACTTGTGTCTGGAATGTCTGCGTTAGCGACACCATTCGGTTGGGTCATTCTCTCCCCAAAGCCCATCTCCCCTCCGGCAGGCGGGTCCCCGACACAGAGACCAACTCTGAGCTCCTTACCTTGGCGTTCCACCCCGGCCCCTGGGGACTGTCCTCGAGGACCACAGGAGGGAGCTCTGTGCTGGTTGGCGCTGCCAAGGGCAGGGGATCACCTGTCCGAGGAGCCGCGTCGGAGCTGCCTGGCTCCTTCTCCTCCGCTCGGCCTCAGTCTCCCCCACACGCCCCTCCACCGCCGGCAGCCAATGGTCAGCTCCAGGCTTGACCCCTTCCCCTCTCCTCTCCGCTTCCTCTCAGGAAGCCGAACGATGAATCAAGGTCCCAAACCTCGGTTTTCTCTCTAATTGCTTAGATTTCTTCCCCTGGCCACATTTACATAAAGTCGCAGGCCTGAGTGGTCCGGCTGCTCACGCCCGCATCCCCCACCCCTCAGCACGGATTCCCCCACCAGATTGGCCAGCTCCCCAGGGCGACCGAATTATCGCAAAGGGGGAACACTCGTGGTTAATTACGTCTTCTTTTAACAATAAGCATCTGCCAGGCATCAGTTTTGGGAGCAGGAGGAGCTGAGGGAGGGAACCTGGGAGCCTTTCTGGGCCCTCTGGGAGGACTGCGCATCGCTGCAGCCGAGGGCGAAGAGGACGCGCGACTTTCTGGGTCTGGTCCTCTTCCACCCCGTACGGTCCCCCCAAATTCCACCGATAGTTCAGGAGGTAGCTGTAAAATCAGAATATTTTTTATTTTTATTTTTTAATTTAATTTATTATTATTATTATTTTTTTTTTACTGGAGACCAAGGGTGCCCCTACAAGATAGATTCTGTCATCTTCCCGTTGGCTTTTTCTTGACCACTTCTTGCAGAGAACTTCCCTCAATTCACCAGGAATGACGCTGGACAGAAAGATTCCGCTTTGTGTGCAATCGGTGACAGTGCAGGCACGTCTTCTCAGAAGGTGGAAGAGCCCTGGGCCACTTCCTTTTAAAGCTCTGAACATATTTTTAAAAGGAAGGCGTGCCAAAACAGTTACGAAAATTTTAATTATGGCCTATTTGGAAGATCCTTTTATAAATCAGTGCTCTTGACATGCATGCACTAATGTGACTGCGTATAAGCTCACCTGGAGATAATGCCAAAAGGCCACCTGCGAGGCCTTTGATGAACTTGAAGCCAGAACCAAATGGCCCTTCTGCTCCTCCCCCACCCTGAGATGAGCTCTGCGCCCACAAACGTGCAGGAATGGAGAGGAAGTAGGCTGGAGGGGGGCGGGGCGCTGGGAGTTCAGCCTGTACCAAAGGTGGTGAGGTGTAAACAGAAGTCCACCTGAGAACCAGGATCGTCTTGGGTCTCAGTGTGGATACACCACCTTCTTCATGCCTCACTGCCCATTTGTAAGCTGAAAAATGTTGGAAGAGGCAATGAGGAGGACAAAGACGAAAACAGATCTAAAAAAGATGCCATGGGTGGCAAGCAGGAATGCATTACTAAATGCACCCTGAAAATGTTTCCTTCCTCTCTCCCTCCCTCCCCATCTCCATTGCCTCCTTCCCTCCTCTCTGAATTGGAATCAAAATGCTATAACAAGCAGTTGGCTAGGGACATCATTCATCCCAAACACGGAGTTTATTTTTTTTCTGTCTTTGGGATTTATTAAAATCTTGGGATTCCATGCCTCATCCACATTTCCTTGTGGCTTCTCTTTATGCATAAACATCAAAAAGGATGTGGCTTGTTACATAAACTACAAAAGCCTAATCTGTCTATTCATTACAAAGAGTCCTGCACAGCTTAAAAAGCAAATTAATTAGACAATGCAAGTCAAAAAATAGTTTTGAAATGTTAATTATATCTAACAAAATCACTTCATTTTTAGAGTTTTGAAAAATGCATTTCTGATATCTTGTCATTGCTCATGCTCTCCACACTTGGTACTAGAAAGAAAAAAAAGCATTCTCTTCGTCTATCTTCCCGCCCTCTGCGGCACATCCTCCACAGTGAATCACACCCGGAGGAAACCATCAAAATTGCGTATTGTTTGGCTCTCTAATCTTGAGCTGTGTGAACTGCTTCTTGGGCAATACAGTTGCCTGTCGTTTAACCAGCCTGGATGGATGAACTCATTAAGGAGCCGCCTCAGGGGCTTTCTCTATTGGCTCTTCTCCTAGGCCCTAGTTCTCTTTCTCTGCCCAAAGCCATCACTGGTCAATAGGCCTGCCCTGCCTGGGGAAGCAAGTCCTCACATCCTCTCATTGTGTGCCAGTCCCCTTCCTGGAGGAGAGCTTAGAAAGGTCGGAGCAGTCATTCCAAGCATCCAGACTATCCTGCACTTTTCACAAAAGCCACCCTTTTTCCAGGATTCCACCAACTTTGACCAAAGCCTCGCCTGGGTCCCCAGGGAGGGAGAGTGACCCTAGTCAGCAATCCTTACTCCTTGTTACGGGCTGCATTCCCCTCCTGAGTCAGCGCATGCCTAGTAGGAAACCCTGCATTCATTCCTCTCATTGTTCCCTCCAGCCCAGAAGCTGAGCAGCTGCAGATGGTGGGATCTGAGAGGGCTGTGTCCGAGCTGGCTGCCAAGGGGGTGGGGGGAAGAAAAGCCCAGGGGTTTTGTTTTCCTTTAAGACACAGGAATTCAGGCCCTCCATGTCCATATGTGGTGTCAGTCTCTAAGTCTCTAGGGCAGGCAGGCATCTGGGATTTGCTTTCAAGTTTTTAAAACTTAGGACCCTGATTTTGGTGCCTTGGTTTCTCCTTTCTAAGAAAGGCAGAAACATTTGGGCTCAATAAAAGCTAAGTCTAGATTTCCTTGTGAGAACCCCTGAGAACATGGTGCACCCCACCCCTTCTCACACATCTTATCTCAGTATGTCCACCCCATCTCTTTTATTTTTCCCTTCTTGCTACCTCTCCAACAAAATACCTCCTGTTACCTTACTCAATAGCTTCTCAGTTGTTTTTCCTTTTTTATCACTCCTGGACCCAGTTCTAACCTTGGCACTATGTCCATCAGCTTCGGACAGGAGCTGCTAGTGAAGAAAACCTGGGACAACACTGGAGAGAGGGCCCTCCACCAGAGTCTTTCAGAGGCCAAGGGCATCCCCACGCCACTCCCATTAGCTGAAGCTCCCAAGATACTTTTTTAAATCCTCACCCAAGGACATGCTTATTGATTTTAGAGAGAGGGGAAGGGAGGGAGGCAGAGGTTGAGAAACATCAATTTGAGAGAGAAACACAGATCAGTTGCCCCTCCTACTCTCCGACAAGGGTCAAAGCATAACCTAGGCATGTGCCTTGACTGGGAATCAAACATGCAACCTTTCAGTTTGCTGGACCACACTCCAACCAACTGGCCCACACCAGCCAGGGCACTCCCAAGATACTTAAAAAAATAAACTGATAAATGCTATACGTCATAAAAATTGTAGACAATTTTTGATGTTTACATTAAACAGGTCAATCCTTAACACACTCACAAAGCAATATAATTGAACTGTTTCCAAAGACATTATCTAAGGTCTAAATAAAAGGTTCATTGTGAATTTGGGGCCCCAGTTGAAAACTTGATATCCATTTCCCCTTGAAGAAACTTCTGGTCCAATTATCACTCTTCTTATCTAGCTCTTAACAAGCTGCTGAAGGCTTTGAGCTGGGAAGACAAAGGGTACTCGATTCCCATGAGCCGTCAGCCCCACCCCTAGGTCTGGGCAGTGTGAGACAGCCCCCCTCACCCTGCTCCCCAAGGAGATGCTCAGGACTCATGACTACGTGGCAGCTGTTAATGGCATTCTTTTTAACCCATAGCTGGTTTTGCAACATCTCACACAAGGGTATTTTTAAATCAACTCATTCACTTTTAGCTCTCTGCTTTTAAATTAATAAAAGTGTTTTGGAAGTGCATCATTTCAAAGAGCAGCAGGATATCGGTAACTGTGGGAGCTGGGGGATAAGGACTCAAGGAACCAATGTGCCGGTGGCTCTACTTTTGTGCATATTTGAATTTTCTGTAATAAAAATAAAATTAAAACAAGTAAATATTCTTGAATCTATATTTACTCTAAATGCTAGCATTTAGAATAAAACATTCTGAAATTTCCTTTATGAATTAAAAAAACAATGTTTTACCCCCTTCTTTCTCCTGTTTTATTAAAAAAAAAACTTTTATCTTGCTTTGTGGTTCTGTATGTTTTGTTTCTTTGGTATAAGAGGTAAGATCTAGATTATTATTATGGTCTTTACATTAGAAATATTACTTTAAAGCATTTGACTTTATTGAAAAACATTTAATAAGACTTACTAAATGCCCCTGAGTTCTCAGCAAGTGAGATCTGCAAAGAGCGACTTACTGATAAGCATGGAGTGGTACTAACTGTGAAGCTCCAAGGAAAGCTCAGAAGCAGCAGCATGCAGCTGGTGGGAAGGGCAATAAGGAAAGGCCGCTCAGAGAAGCTGGCTTTTAAGTTGAGCCTTGAAAGAAATCTCACCAGATCAGGCAAGTGGGAAGAAGGGGAAAGGGAGTTAGTCCACAAGAAGGAATTGTGTGATCCAAGGTAGGAGCCCCACACATTCAAGTGCACGGAGTGCTTCTGTGTGCAGCTGCAGTGTGTGCACTTGTGTGAGGTCAATGGCAGAAGTGGGGAGGGCCAAGGCAATGTGAAGCTAGATGGGAAGGCAAAGGCCAAATTATGAGGAACTTCGCTAAGAAGTTCAAGCTTTACCCCTTGGGCCAGTAAGTCTGGGGTGGCGTTCAGGACTCTGCACATCTCCCTATAAGAAATACCACCCAGTGGATACCCCACATGCACTTTGGCGGCAAACAGACCTGAGTTCTAGTCTCATTCTGCCTTGTACTAACTGTGTGGTTTGGGGAAGGCAAAATAATACATCCTTGTCTCAATTTCCTTACCTATAAAGTGGGAATAACAGAGATAATTGCTTCCTAAGGTGGCAGTGAGGATTAAATGAGATACTTAGCACAGTACTTGGAAAACTAAAAGGGCTCAAAATATATCAGTTGCTATTGTCATTTTGCTTAAAAAGTTAATCTTGGCAGCTTGCTGGTATGTAAATGGAATTGGGAGATAGTAACAGAAGACATGTATTTATAAAATATCAGGTATGGTGTAAAGTGTGAAGCACCAAAGACACATAAAGCTTGAACCTAATCTGACCCTTACACACAGAGTGGGTTGATGAGACTTATGAAGGTCACTAGGCATAGTTGTGCAGGTTGTGCACTACACCCACAATGCCACATCTAAGAGGGTGCCATTCACAGTCGAGACATCAGAGATTCGCAAATTTACTACAATAACTTTAAGGGACAGTCAAGTGTCTTGTTCTAATAAAATGGGTAGACTACAATCTTCTACCAGATGGAAGTAAAGTCTCTTAGGGAAAGGAATGATAAATTGTTACATTGATGACTCCAATGAATCATGTTTCCTGACATCCACACCCTGCAGTCTTCTGCCATATTGACCCTGAGTTTGGCTTTAGCCGTTGGGACCTCAGCAAATGTGATGATATAAGCAGAGCTTACGGAACTCTCAATTAGCAGCACCAGAATCTCCATGATTTTCTTTCTTAAATATGATTTTTATTTTTTATTTTTTAAGATTTTATTTATTTATTTTTTAGAGAGAGGGGAAGGGAGGGAGAAAGAGAGTGAGAGAAACATCAATGTGGTTGCCTCTCATGTGCCCCCTAATGGGGGCCTTGCCTGCAACCCAGGCATGTGCCCTGATTGGAAATCGAACTGGCAATCCCTTGCTTTGCAGGCTGGCGCTGAATCCACTGAGCCACACCAGCCAGGGCACATCTGTGTGATTCTATAGGACTTTTCTTCATCATCAAAATATGGCTTCCACTGATGCAAAACAGGAACAGGCATCACATTTACATTCAAAGCAGGAAGAAAAGAGGAGGTATAGGCAATGCCAACCAGAGCTTCTTTTATTAGAAAAGCAAAAATTGCTCTGACTGGTGTGGCCCAGTGGATTGGGCATCATCCAGCAAACCAAAAGGTCACTGGTTCAATTCCCGGTCAGGGCACATGCCTGGGTTGTGGGCCAGGTCCCCAGTTGGGGGCAAGTAAGAGGAAACCAACTGATGTTTCTCCTGCACGTTGATGTTTCTCTCCCTCGAACCCTCTCTTCTCTCTCCAAAAATAAACAAAAATAAAATGTTTTTTAAAAAAGAAAAGCAAAGCAAAAATTTTTCCAGCAACTTTCAAACAGACTTTCATTTGTATCTCACTAAACAGGTCTGTATCACATGGCCATTGTTAGCTGCAAGGGAGTCTGGAAGATGACCAATTTAGCTTTCCCAACCTCTGTAGTAAAATGTAGCAAGGAAATAGGAGTTTGGGAAAAGTTGTTGGGTTGGCTAAATAGCGATATCTGCTACAAAACTTTCAATCATGGATTTCACATGCAGCCATTTTCCTATAAATACTGCAAAGGCATACAACATGGAGACTGTAAATTACTAATCAATTTTCAAACATGGTGTCAATTTTCAAACTTTTTAAAGCTGATTAATGATATTTAAAGCCAGGCTCTACCCATTTCTATTGAACATTCAAATTAGTGACACTACAAAGAGATCAGAAAGCTTCTCATAAATCAAAAGTGGCTTCTTGTTAGGAAAAAAAGAAAAACCCTGAATTATCCATCATTAACTCCTAAGCCAGTGACTGTCAAAATTTATAGACTGAGACTAATTAGTAAGAATTTTATGTTATATCATAATTCAGAATACACATACACACAAACATGTTTGATAAAATAATACCTATTCTTATTAATGGTACATTCTAATATTTTCTATTATATTTAACCCATTTCTAAAAAGTTAGTTATGACCCACTACATTAGTTTCACCACCCAGTAATGGGTCATGGCCTGTAGTTTGAAAAGCACTATCATATGCAGAGGCCAGGAACATTTTTCCAGGTGAAGGAAAGAATAGGTACAAAGCCCTGAGTCTGGAGCCCCTGGCACCTAAAGAAGGCTGGTGTGGCTGGAGCCTACTGGGTGGGAAGTGAGGTGGGAAATGTGTAAGCAGGGGCCTGTCATGGAGTCTGCCGTCTGCAGCGGGAAGTTTGGAATTTATTTTTATTCTAATAACAGCTCCCCCTGGTTTAAGCAGGAAAATGACATACTATGATCTATTTGCTAAAATAGTTTCTCCTGACCTCATGAAGAGCCTAAAGATGATTCCAGAAGAACCTAATTTTCTCTAAATTTAAAAAAAGTCTGGAATGACTTTAAGGCCCACCATAGAGGATTCTCTCGCTCTCCCCCACATTCATTCAATCACACTCATTTCCGGATTCCTTTCCCACCACATGGGCTCCTATCCGCTGCTGAGCTCCTCTGGAGAACACAGTCCTGCAGAAATACTGAAATTTGAAATTTTCCTTCTATCAAGTTCAGAACTTACACATAGTGTCCTTCTGTCACTGAAACCCACAGATTTGCTATATTTGCTGGCCACACTGCCTTGCTGACGAGAGTCACGCACACCCAGACGTTTTTTCCCTGATTTGCAATGTGGACACCTGGAAAGACATCTCTAAATTTCGGCAACTGGCTCCTTGCAGCTGGAAAGCGTATCTCCTCTCCCAGCGGGGGTCTCCCTGTCTGCTGGGACAGCTGCAGCGCCTGCCGTTGGGAGCTGCCCCAATCCGGCTCAGTCCCTGAGTCACACACACAGACTGAAAGGAAGCCGGGAGGGGGTGCATAAGAGGGGATAAGCAGATTTCCCAGGGCTGGGCCTCCTCCTTGGCCAGTCCCCAGGAGATGAGTTCCAGCTGCTTTTCCTTTTTTAATCTTCCTCCTCTCCCACTCCACTCTCCAGCTGGGCCCCCAATCCCTCCCTCTTCTGGCCTGTCCCCAAGCCACACAAGATTTCGGGTGGAAAATATCACTGTGAAAAGGGAGGAATCCAGGGACTGGAAAGCTGAAAAGCAGAGAGGAATGTCTCCTCTCCTTGAGGCCTGTTCCCTGGATCTATGAGCTCTTGTCTGGGGAGAGGCGAAGGGATGCAGCAAACACAGTCAAACTCATTTCCTTCAGCCAGTTAACGTCCTCACCTTGCTCTGCCCCTCAGCTCCCCATCCCACACTCATGATTTGCCCGCACCTGTGGAGAACATCCAACCAGATCTCTTTTATTTACTTGTGGTTTCCAAAATAGATATTTTCAGGGCCTGAAGTAAAGATGTTTTTAGGGAAGGGAAAGAGGAGGGAGAGGAGAAGGAGGGAAAGAAGAGGTGACCTTGAAAAGTGGAGAGCTAGCAAGTCAATAAATTGTAGTGGCCCCAGGCTCCAGATTCACATCAAACTGGGTATCCAATCCTATCTCTGCCATGAACTCATTGTGTGAATTAGGGCTGGCAATTTTAACCTCTCTGAGCCTCTGTCTACTTACCCATAAAATAGGCTTATCTGTAGCTGCTTTCAAGGCTGGCAACTAGTGGAATTCTTTATACAATTATTATCTACTCTAGGAAGTACTTGATAAGTAATATTAATTGCAATAGGTTAGTAGTATCCATGTAAAAAGCATAACTGGCAGGGCTTTGAAAGAAAGAAAACAGAAGAGAAGCTATAGAGGAACTTCAGAAGCACAGGCTGTAAGTTTAACACTGTGCACACAGGGTTCGGCAGAAGTAACACCTGCTTGAGTGTGGTTGGTAAGGTACTAATATGGGTGAAATAATTCATAGTTTTGAACATTCCACATAAAATGTCATATGGTGTGCTTAAGTGTGATATTGTTACATTACAGAATTACATGCTTATGATTTTGTAATAAAAAGCGGGCATTATTTGTGCTGGGCCCTGTGTGTTTAAATGTCAGACTTGGCAGTTCCCAGAGGCTCTCCTATCTCTTATTGGTCATGAGCTTTACAAGTGGATGAAGTATGAAAGATGAGTAGATGTGTTTATCCCATTTCACAGGTGAAATTCAGGCCCAGGAGGTAATAACAAGATAACAAATGTAAAAGTACTTAGTATATTGCAACACAGTACCAAAAAAACCCCTCAACAGATTGTTTCTGGGGTTGTGTTGTCATATGAACTGACAGTGCCCCAAACCCAAGTGTCGTGAGTCTTTCTTCGGTGTTTTCTGCACTGGATCTCAAAACTAGACTAACATGTGAAGAGAATGTCCCAAGTGCTGGCAGATGGAAGAAGGCTTCAGGTATGAGTTTGATGATTTATACGGTTGTATCCTCAAGCGCTGGATACAAGTGCTGGAGGGCCATGAGAAGGAGGGGAGAGGCTAGAAAGACTAAGGCCAATCCAATAATATCTGAAGATTGTAGCCATTATGACAATAGATATAAAATGGGAGATAAACATAAAGAATCTATCCACACTGCAAATTAAATAATGGAAATAATTCCCCAATGGAACTACTTCGGAAGGCAAATGAAGCTTAGAAACAAAGAAACCATTCCCAATGACATAAAATTAGGGGGTTGCATTTTATAATCCCCCAAAACTAAAGGGTCTTAATCCACCCTTTCAAGCACTGAAAATGATGGCTTGGATTTCAACCAGGAAGATCGCATAACTGGTTCTGAATCCCAGTCAGTGATTTTGCTAATAAGAACCAAGGGAAGCAAACCAAGTGTGGGTTACTTGCTGAAAAAAATATAAATCAGTAATCAGACTTGCACAGGAAGATGCCAGAATTAAGCAAGCTGCACATCTGGTCTTACATTCTCACTGGAAGTTTTCTGAGCACCACTTTTTTCTTAAAAAAAAAAAAAAAAACAACCTACTCTTCTGACGCTTCTTTGTATGAAATTAAAACCCATATTTCTTTTAGGCTGTATTGCAATCACCTTAAACTCAACATGTCCAAAAATAGGAAATAGGACTCCCTGTTTCCCCGACAAACACCCTGTCCCTCCACATCTCAGGAGCAGCACCCTCATTCGCCCCATCACCCAAACCAGAAACCTGGGTGTCCTCCTCGGGTGACCTTTTTCCTTACACTGCTCTTTCTGTAGGTCACTAAGCACTATTCACCTTTCTCAAATCCCTGCACTTCTCCCCATTTCTTCTCGCTCACCTGGAATGCTAAGTGATGGCCATAAAGGTCTCAGACTTTAGCTGTGCCTGCAGGATTCCCACAGCCTGGGCAGCAACAACCTACTCTACCCAGCTGTCCCCAGCCCCCTCTCCTCCTCCCACCCCCAGAATAGCACTGAGGAACAAGGAAAAGGAGCTGAGGAGATAGGAAAAGGGCAAAGGTCATATCAGTGACTCAACAGGTAAGGAGGCAACAATGTCATGGTCACGTGTCGCTTCTCTGCAGCCTCTTAGCAATTACAGCCATTTTTAAGTGTGCAGTTCTGTGACGAACACATTCACATACTTGTGCAGCCACCACAACCATTCACCTGCAGAACTCTTCATCTTCCCAAACTGAGACTGTGCCCATTGAACACTACTAGCTCCCCATCCTCCCCTCCCCCCCCAGCCCCTGGCAGCCACCATTCTACTCTTCGTCTCTTATGGATTTAACTGTTCCAGGTACTTCACAGGTAGAACCATACAGTATTGTCCTTTCGTGTCTGGCATCTTTCATGTAGCGTTATGCCTTCAAGTTTCATCCAAATTGTAGTATGCGTCAGAATTTCATTCTTTTTACAGGCTGAATAATATTCTATTGTATATACAGACCGCATTTTGTTTATCCATTCACCCACTGATGGATCTTTGTATTGTTGACATTTTTTTTCTATTGCGAGTAACACTGCTATGAACATGGGTGTGCAACTATCTTTTCAGTTCTTTGAGGTATACACACAGAAGTACAATTGCTGAATCATGCAGTGTAATTGTCTTATAATGTCTTATCTCACAACCAAACTATGAACTCTTAAGAGACAAAGACTGAGCCTTGACACAAATAGTCGAATGACTGATCATTAACCCCAGTGAAAAGGATTTTGTAAGAGGCTGAAAGTTAAGAAGATAAAGGATGGGAGGCCAGAAGGGGCTTGGGGCCTTCGAAAGGTTCAGATCCTGACTAAATTTACAAAGCTTTGATTAAGATCTTCACTGGATGAGAAGGCAGGCAGAGGAGGGCTCCCAGGCAGCTTTGTTGCTGGGGTCAGGCTCACGGGCCCTGGAGCCAGGCCCTCTGGGTCCACAGCCTAGCTCTGCCACTTCCTGGTTCCGAGACCTTCAGCACATTATTTAACTTTGTTCTGTAAAATGAGGACAATAATGATTAGTTCATAGGGCTGTTGTGACATTTAAATGAGTTAACACACACACAGAACACTTAAAATAGTGCCTGGCACGTAGTAGGCACTCAACAAATGCTAGCATTATTAACAAAATCAGAATTGGATAAAGACCAGACTTAGAGTGTGGGTTAAGTTTGGAATCTCAAGAAAGCACCAACTGTGCCAAGGGGCCCACTTTCATGTGGCCCATTTGGTTGGGAAAGTCAGCATTATTTAGCACCTACTTAGTGCTAGGCCTGATTGTTGTTATTAGGTGTTATTATTAGTATAGCTTATTCACATTTCAGAGGTATAGAAAATGAGGTGCAGAGATGTTCAACAACTTGCCCAAGATGCAGGTTTTCCAAGTACCTAAGACTAGTTTCAAATCTAATCTCAGAGGAAAATGGGTCAAGGAGTGAAATACAGGGAGAAAACAGCCCCGTTGCATTCAGAAGCCGTGCTAGGGTGAGTGTGGCTGCTTTCAAGAGGAGAGGAAAAGCCTTGTGAACCATTCTTATGGGGGAAGGGAGCTGATAACTCCCAGGACAGCACTTACATGGGCCTCTGACCCAGCAGAGCTTTCTAGGGGGACCCTGGCACCCCCCCATCTACACCTACTGTAAAACACAGGGGCAGGAATTGGGACCAAACACCCTGTGGCAGAGATGGCCACTTGCTCCCCCTCTATTCCCTTCCTCCTAATCACTGAACTGTGAATGTATCTGGGCACCTAATCACCTAGAATAAAGACTACATTTCCCAGCCTCCTTTGGAGCTGGGTGTTGCCATGATTGTATTCTGGTCAATGGGGTATTTAGTTATAGAGTTGTTTGTCAACATCAGAAACCTCAAAAGGAAGTGGTATGTATGACCTTTTTGCCTCCTTCTATGCCCCCTCAGATATGTAGCTGGAGTTCCAGCTTCGGTCTTGGACATGGGGGACCACACCCTAGGAATGGTGGTGCAGAGAGCTGAGAAGAGCCTGCACTATGGACCTATTCTTGCCTGCAGCATCTTCATCTGGAGCGCTTTTATGTGGGAGAGAGAAGCTTTACCTTGCTGAAGCCACTATTACTTTGTATTTCTGTCATATTGACTGTTAACTAGTTGAGTCTCCACGTGCCATCTGTTGAATAGAACCCACTTCTGGTGTTTGCACAGTTGGGCTGTCCCGTGCTCTGACCCAGTTTGAGGGATCTTGCTCTACCTTCCAGAAGGAGACAAGAAGATACACTAGTTTCCAAAAATGCTCCTTAACCTCAGTTATCTTTCAGCATCTTCTTTTGGACAAAGGTTGGTGGCCATGGGACCGACCGACTACTCTATCAATCTGTCTACTTAGCAGAAAAATAAAACACTGTTTTCCTGGTGCAGTGACACTCAGAAGAGAAGCCAACTATATGAAGCCAGTCATTCCAACTTTGATGACTGAAGAGCAACATGAGTAAGATGTTATTCATAAAACTGAAAAAATGTTAATAAATGAGTACAGTTCTTTTAGATTTGATCTATACCCTATTTTTCCCTTGGAAAATAAATGTAATTTATTTGAGAAGTCAACTCTTATAACCAAGCCTGTAAACATTTGTTTTTTCATTTATTCATTTCATTCAAAATATTGTCATTCATTCACTCATTCAACACATGTTAGTATTTTGAAGTGAACAGTTTTTTTTAAAGCACTGAAGTAGAACAAGTTTGCCCATCATTTTAGATACTTGAGGCATAAAAATGCAGAAACCTCAGCCCCTGACAGTGCATGAAGTGCACATGTTTGCTGAAAAGAGAAAACTAATACCCAGGAAGGGACCAGAGCTTACGACCCAGACTGGGCCGGGACTTTCCTGCTAAAAGCTGCTCAGATATAGGGCACACTTTACCTATGTGAATAAGAGGACTCTATTAAGTTGTTTTTTTTTTTTTAAGTGGTTGCCCAGGGGGAGGGGGTACAGCAGGTAACTGGGTTGGGCTAGAAGAACAGACCTCCTCAAACTCACTTCCAAAGTGCCCATTCTACCTGCTGGAAGTTCTCGCCATTCTAACACTCTCTCGTCCCCTAAACATCTTCCCTCTGGGAAGCCTGCTGCTGTCCCCTCCAACCAGAGGCTAAGCCGCTTGGTGCTTCAGAGCCTGCAGTGTAAAGTTAGGTCTGTGGGGAGGAGGGTTAATGAAATAATTTCTAAGACCCCCAAAGGGTTAATGATCTCACGTTCACAAGAATAACTATCATTTACTTGAGCCCTTACTAATGTGCCAGATATTTTAGGCTCAGAGTCTCATGTGACTGTAATAACAACTGCAATAGATGCATACTCTTATCAAGTCCATTTCACAGATGAGAAAATGCAGACATGGGGAGTTCAATAGCATGCTCAAGGTCACAGAAAAGTGGCAGAACCCAGGACCGTCAGACTGTAAAGCCCATGTTCTTAATGCACATGTGTTAAGTACAGATGCCACACTCTCTAATCCATTTTCCTTGTTTTGTAACCATTTATATAAATGTCTTTCCAAAATATGAGTTCCTTTGGAGAGAGACAATATTTTTACGATTTTTGTAACACTCTCTGCTTAGAACACAAACCTAGCACACAGTAGTTACTTAAACGTTTAGTTGATGAACTATATCAGTCACCACAAACAATCAGAAGCACGCTGCATACCCATCAAGTGTGCACAAAGATTTTGCACCTTTCTATTGCTCTGCCCTGTTATTATCAGAGAATATGTCTTGGAATACAGCATAGCTCTTTCTTCGTATTTACTGAGCACCTCCTAAAAGCCAAGGACTGTGCTAGGTCCTTTAAAAGATACAAAACAATTAAGACATAGCTACTACTATTCTGGAGCCTACAGTTTATGAGATGAGATAGACACATAAACAAATGAGTTGGCTGTAAAGCCAATTACAATAGGAGGTAAGGTGGAGACACAAATATAGCATTTCATTGAATTCGACACCACTGATTGGAAGATGCATCATTATTTTAAGTTATTACTAAGAAATGAAGTTATCATTAATTAAACTATACATATCATTGACTTGAAGATATATCCTTATTTCAGAGATGTTAAAAATGTTTTTATAAAATGTGCCCTTGAATGAAGTTCTGATGCATGCTATAACATGGATGGACCTTGGAAACATTAGGCCAAATGAAAACAGCCAGTCACAAAAGACCACAAATAGTATGATTCAATTTCTGTGAAATATCCTGAATAGACATATCTTTAGAGACAGAAACTAGATTAGTGCTTGCATGGCACTGGAAAAGGCTGGGGGTTGGGGCGCAGAAATTAGTGGGTGATGGCTAAAGAACATGGGAATTTTTCATGGAGGGGAGGTGATGAAAATATTCTAGAATTGGTTGCAGGAATGGTGGCAAAATTCTGAATATACTAAAAGCCATTGAACTATACACTTTAAATGGGTGAATTGGCACTGGCTGGTGTGGCTCAGTGGATCGAGCACTGGCCTGTGGACCAAAAGGTTGCCAGTTTGATTCCTAGTTAGGGCACATGCCTGGGTCAGGGTGTGCAAGAGGCAACTGGTAGATGTTTCTCTTGCACACGGATGTTCCTCTTCCTCTCTTTCTGCCTCCCCTCTCTTTAAAAATAAATAAATAAGATGTTTTAAAAAATAAAAATAAATAGGTGAGTTGTATGGTACATGAATTATATCTCAATATAGCTGTTATCAACAAAAATGTGTCCATTAGAATCGAGAAAATACAATAAAAGCTCAATGGGAGGGCAGGGTCTGGGGGAGGAATTAGGTCAGAAGGGGAAGGATCTAAGGAAGCTTTTCAGAGTGGACATTGACACTAGAATATGGTAGGAATTGTGCCACACAGAAAGAGAAAGTGGGGTGGGGAAGGTGATCCGGGCAGAAGTACAGCTTAAGCAAAGTCTGGGAGGCCAGCATGCTGGATAAAGTACAAGCAAATGCTTCAGAGGAAAGAAGCAGCAGTTGGAGGAAAGGCCCGAAAGGCAGCTGGGCACACATGGAGGTGGGCATCAAAGACCAGGCTACAGGCTGTGCCTTTCAATGTGTAAAGAGAAGCCTTGAAATTTTTCCCAATGCCAGTCTTTAAAACTGGCAACTCCGTACACCAAAGGAATGTATTGGTAAGGCTTTCCTTCTAGCCACAGAGCACTGTTACTGACCTGCAGGCGGTAAAATCCCCTTTGGAACTTGGAGCCAAATGACAAAAAGATTAGAAAGGCAAAGGGCATTGCCACCGGAAGTGCGGTGTTTAAACAGATGCTGGGAAGAACCAGGGTTTCTGGCAGGGAGCCCTGAAATTCCAAAGGTCACATCAGCAGAGCCAGGAAGCTGAAAGCAAGAAGTCATCGCTGTGCTAGGAGTCACATGGGAGGAATGAGAATTGCATTTCTCCTCCAAAGGGGATGAAAACAGAGAACCGCATGAAGTGGGGAGAAGGAAGTGTGCAGAGTAACAGGAAGGAAAACAGTTGGCCGCCAAGGCGGAAGGTCGCCAATGAATTAACGAAGGAGCCCCTCACTGTCATTTGTGAGCCAGAGCCTGAATTTGCCTGCCCCGAGCTAAGAAGAGGCATGTGCCCTTTGGTCAGGGTACAAAGCAGGCGCAGACCAGGGTTTGGAATGCACACTCGCCACCACTGCCCTGGGCCCTGCAGCCTGAGTGCCCTCTTCCTGACCCTGTTCAGGAAGGGGATCCAGGCAGCTCTGCTAATTCAGTGGACTCCGAGGAGGGAGGTAGAAGGGTGTGGAGAGGTAGGAGCATTGTAGAGTGCACAGCAGCCAGGAATCCCCAGGTTGTGTGCCAGATCTTTCACAGGAGACAGCCACATTAATAAACATAAGAAAATGATGAGGCCCACCTGGGTCTGTCTGCCCTTTAGCTCATTTCTTCCATTTCTGGTAAAGCTTTTGTAAGTTTTAAGTGAGCCAATTATTCAATTTAAATAAGATAAACAGGACAGTCCATTCTCATCATTCCCCAAAATGCTGACACAGTTTCTAAGATGTACAAAGGACCGTAACCTCAGAAAAGCCATAGTAGAAGCCTGTGACCTCATGAGCATGCTCTGACCTTCTTCCTCAGAGGAAACGGCCTTTCTTTTAGAATAACAGTGTTCAGCCCTTCAGTGCAGAGCGCAGTGGCAGGCAGAAAATGGAAGCTACTGGCAACGTGTGCTAAATGAAAGCATTTATTTACCTGGGGTGTAAACCCATCCACCACTACAAAGGGTTGGAAGCCACTGAATTGCAGCCTGTGCCTGTCAGTACTCACTGCCCTTGGAGATTAAGTGCTGACAGACGTCATGCAGTCTGGGTTTTTCCAAACAAAATCTGAAACCCTCTCTTCTTGAACTGTACCCGTGTGCCCATCGAGAGCAGTAACAGGAAGAACTGCTTGGCCAAGCCTGCAGATCTGATAAGGCTCTCGCTTTCTACCTTAAGGTCAAGAGAGGTCTGTACTCTGCCTCCTTGCTGGATCTGAGCTTGAGCTTAGCTCTGCTCTTCTCAGCCTGGAGGCTATGACACCTGGACTCGAGTTCCAGCTGAAGCCATAAGGTAAGGCAGGGTAGGGCCAAGGAATCTTGCTCTGGAAGGGCTCTGGGGTTTTGTAAGCAATGTGAGTAGGAGTGAGTGGTCCTGTCATAATAATAGGCAGGGCTGAATGTGGGCTTGGAGGGTGTTGTGAAATGCACTTGAGCTCAGCTCCAGGCGAAAAGCATAAGGACCTACTCCCTTGGATCTTCTGATTCTGTCAGTTTTGGGATCAGTGCACAAACCTGCATTTTAAAGCATCCCTTTAGACCATCCTTCCAGAAATACTAAAGCAGAAGCTATGGAACACCGTCACAACCCCTGAGACTTGCCCCTTTATTCTCTGCAGAGGGCACTGCTCCTGGATAAGCTGCCCAAATCTACCTACCTCTGTTCAATCTGACATTGCACAAATCTTTCCTACACCTCTCACACACAGTCTGAAGTCATCCTGGTAGACACCAAAAGATGTAGCTTCTACCCCTTTCCAATGTGCATTTTCCTCCCCCTAGAGCGTCGGCCCCTCTGTCTGCCCCTGTCAAAGCTATTCCTATATTCTCAAGGTTCAAAGGAAGGTTCTTTGATCTTCTCAAACCACAGTAATTCCTCTTCCTTCCACACTTACAGAATTCCTATTTACTCTCTATACTATCCATATGATACTCATCTTGTTTGTTTGTTTATTCTTTGTGGTCATTTCTACAGATACCTATTCTCCCTGCTAGACTGAGGTCCCAGATGGCAGAGGCCATGTGTTATGTCATCCATACTACCTATTTTTTGGACATACATGGCACAAAGGAAAACAACCCTCCTAGAACTCGGAGCTAGAACAAATCAAGATACTTTTTCAGTGGATACCTGTTGGTTTTGCCTGCCTGGAACCCATCCACCTTCTTCTGGTAACAGCATCATTATCTTACACTCACTCTCAATTCATGCACAAAAACCAGATCTCCGGAGTGATCAGGCAGCCAAGGCCTAGACCATCTGGGCATTCCATCGCCCTGGACACTGTGATGGGCACATCACCCCAGCCAGGCCAATGAGATTTCACTGCAGCAGTTTTAATGAACTATTGAGAAAAAGAGAAACTTTTTTCCAACCGGACTTGCAACTGGGAGAGCGTGTGCTTGGAACTGTTAGCAGCCACCGCCTGACAAGAGACTATTTGAAGATGACGCAGATGTGAAGTACAGTGATCCAAAGGCCAGGACAATGACACTGTTGGAAACCTCGGAATCTTTGAATTTACATAAATCAATGAATTCTGAGTTGGGTTTTCCATCCTTCATAATTAAAAAAAAAAAAAACCTCTGCTTAATGAGTCCTCTAAAATTTCAATCAGTGTATTCTATACACTCAAAGGGAAGGTGATTGGCAAGCTTCCTGTCAAAGTGTAATGGAATAATTTGACTATCGTCCAACTTCAGTGAAGAAAAAAATGGATATTTCCAGGGAGTTGGGAAAGAATATTGCGATAATTTAGTGAGTAGAAACATAGTAGATTATATAGTGGCCTGAATTGTGTCCTATTGTGAACAGAAGAAAGAGGGAGCATGGAACCCACCAGATCAGAAATCATCCAACTTGCATTTAAGCTCAGATAGGAAGGCAAGGTGCCTTGGCTAATGGACCCAAGTACTTCCAGCAGGTCTATGCCTGCTTCAGATCAGTCAACCACAGCCTCTTGTTCAGATTTCAAGGTTCAATACAAGCAACTTTGTGATAACTTCCCCTTAACACTGAGTCCAGAGAGAAAATACATTTATCCCATTAACATCCAAGCTGCATAACAGTCTGAGATCTCATTACACACAAATATTTTGACTTTCTGGTTTTTTACACCAGGCACCATAAGCTTGATGAATTTGAGATTTCTTCTTGTGTTGTGAGAACAAAATCAAATTTCTGTCCCAGGAAACTGAGGGCCAAATCCCAGGTGAAGTTGAGTTCATCCGGAAAGTTCTCTTTGTTCTAGTGTCCGTAATTTATTGTGAAACATTTCAGCATTTACAATGTGACATTACATGCTTGTTTCTCAAGTTAAGCCAAAACCCTGGAACTAATCAAGCAAGTGCCCTGGAGGGGCCAGCAGCCAGCATCACACCACCGAGTGCCCTGCTTCAGAGCCGGTCCTTGCATCGCCGCGCCTCAGCCGACCGCCGCTGGGCTTCCAATAAGGATACTCAGCGTCAGAGACGGGTTTTAATTAGAGAGCTCCTGACATTTTAATACACACGACTGATATTAAAAATGGGCTTTCAGTGGTAAAATGAAAGGAACCAGGCAGGTAGAGTGGCTAGGGGCAGATTTTTACACCCCGAACAAGGTGTAACAGTCCAGCGAAGCCTGAGCCTGCATCTTCATTAATGGTGCCTAAGGCGTGACGACAAACCAGGTTCCTGACAACCTCTGACTTCTGAGGATTTCAGATTTCCGGAGGCCCACTGTAACTCAAGGAAACCTACCTTGAAAGAACCTTCCACGTGGAGTGTGGTGGAAACACCTACAAAGGCTGAGATGGGGGACTTGAGCTCCCAGGACAGCTGTATGAACTGTGTTGTGCCTGCTGGCTGGTGAAATATTCATCTAATAATGTCTGTATGTGGCGGGATCTGGTCTGACACTCGCTTTCACCACAGCCTGGTAGTGAGGTGTGGGGAAGTAGCCAATCCTTACCTTTGTCTGAACTTCTTTGGAGATTACCATTATCTATCAAGAGGAACCTAAAGTTTATTTGACCAAAGTGACTGACTCAGATTTCACACCAAGGTATTATTCGTACTCTACACCATGACCACAAAATACCTTAGGGTTTCCATAGAGAAAGTTAATGGCTGGTGCGAAAAAGGCCCTCAGCTAATATTTGGTTAATAAATTTGGAGAGTAAATAAATGAATAAATGATGTAAGTGAATGAATGGATGGAATTGGAAAGTAGTAGTGATCATTGTAGTTACTGAGGCCCTAACTCTCCAGCTTCTTCCACGAAGCTTTCCCTTCCTAATCTGCTACTCACCATCACGGACCAACAATAGTATCCTTCTGGTTGAATCCTATTAAATCTCATAGGATATAAATTCTGTAAAAACCCAATGTGCCATTTTTATATCCTGAATATTACAGAATATTATTGAACATTTCTGTAATAGGATATATTATAGAATGTCTCCATTCTGCGTGCCAAACAGGATGTGTTTCATGAAAACTGACTGATGATGATGATTTCAGCCTAATACTAATAACATTAAACATCTACTCCATGCCAAGCACTATTCAAGTGCTTCATGAGTGCTAGGACATTGAATCCACACCATATCCCATAAAGGAAGCATTATTATTTCCATTTGACCATTGAAAATTCCAAGAAGTTACTTGCCCAAGGTCACATGGCTCATAAATTCCAGAGCCTGTATAATACCAAGCCCACGCCCTGGCCATTATGGTTGTGGACTCTCTGACATAGAATGTTCACCAGAACAGCTGATCTGACTCTAGATCAACTGCTACCCTCTGTCTTTAGGAGCTAGTCAACCTCTCCTCAAATTCTTCTAGGACTTAATAAAGCACATACCTACTTCTCTCTCTTCCTTGGAAAGCTCCAGATTTCCCATGAAGAGCAGTCACAGACTGCCAGGACACCTGTCTGCGTGATCTTTAACTGTTGACAGTTTGGGGATCCCTCAGGACCCCAAGGATCTGAGGGAAGGACTATTGCCCTCTTAGAGAAGACTTGGTCTTACTTCAGACACTGATGGCTTTTTTTGTTCTTCCTGAATTGCTGGGAATGGACTTGGAATGCAAACAATGCCATGCTTTCTGAAGGGCGTTACATAGGAAACAGATGTTCACATTCATCTTGGGTTCATGTTCTTTTGTGGTGGGTAATTTCTTGGCTCACCTCGCTGCCTGAGGCACTGCCACCCAATGGATGTTTGGTGGGGACTGAGTCCTGACAAAGCAAAACAGCCTTCTGAGTAGGGCACTGTGAAGAGACAATTCCTGGCTTCACCGGATAGCAGGCAGAGGCCCTCTGGAGAAGCCGGCCTTGGCCATGGTGGGAATGGGAGGGGGAGGGCCATCATGGCCTGCCAGTCTTGCTGGCTGAGAGCCCTGAGCCTCCCGCCAGGGCTTTCAGCATGATGGATGGCAAGCAGGCTGCCGAATCCACTGCACAGCAGTGACCTGAGAGAGTGCAAGGCACGGCTCAGGCTCTGGGGTCCCACAGAAAGAAGGAAAATGGAAGGGCAAGAAACTTCTAGTGTTTCAGAACCAGGCTTAAAAACTCTGTTCCTAATTGATTGGAAACTAGAAGATAAGATGCATTTCCTCCCATCTGCCAGCTGACCCAAGAAGCCCTCCTACTTCCAACAGCCTCTTTTAGCTGCACTTTGACTGCTGAACACGCATAATGCTCCCAACAAACCACGAGGTCAACCTTTTAACTATCTTTCAGAATTATGTGGCCAAGTGAATAATACCACTGGGGCTAGGAGGGTTGTGGCAAAAGGGAACGTTTCATCAGGGTTTGCTTCTTTATTTTGGGAGGAAGGGAATGATTGATTTTCTATGTTGAATTTAAACAAACTACCAATAGACTTTTGAACTGTATCTATGAACTTTGTACCTATATCCATTAATAGTCCATCTTACTGACCAAAAAAACCCAAAAAACAAAAAACCAGCCCTGGCTGGTGTGGCTCAGTGGATTGAGTGTGGGCCTACGAACCAAAGGGTCGCCGGTTTGATTGCCTGGGTTGCAGGCCAGGTCCCCAGATGGGGGCGTGCAAGAGGCAACCACACATTGATGCTTCTCTCCCTCTCTTTCTCCCTCCCTTCCCCTCTCTCTAAGAATAAATAAATAAAATCTTTAAACAAACAAACAAACAAAAAACCCAACCCTCTGGCACTACCCCAAAGTCTCCAACAATCATTTGAGCCATCAGAACCCCTTTATAAGTCTCAATATAAGATAGCACACATGGTGCCAGGCACAGAGCTTTACAAAATAACTCAATCTTCACAAAATCCCTATTATCCTGATTTTACAGACAAAGAAACTGAGGCACAAAGAAGTCAAGGAATTTGCCCAGATTCACACAACTAATAAATAAAAGAGCACAGATCCAAACTTCAGCATCCAAGCTCCAGGATTCAGGCTCTGCAATATTCATTCCATGTCTTGCCATGTTGCAGTTATTGGCATTTTTAAAGAATTTCCTGTAAGTTGTCGAATGTGTTGTCACAAATTGTCTAAGTCTGTAGTAATATGCCCTCTATTTTTCTATTTTTGCCCATTTTTAATTTTATTGATTTCTGGTGTTATCTTTATTATTTCCTACCTTCTACTTACTTTGAGCTTATTTTGATCTTTTTTATCTTCTTAAAGTAGAATTCTTAAATGTTGATTTCAGAATTTTCTTTGTGTCTAATATAAGCATTTAATGTTATGAATTTTGCTCTAAGCATTGCTTTAATTGAATCCCACAAATTTTGATATTTAACATTTTTACAAGTATAAAATATTTTATATATTATTATATATTTGAGATATTTTATAACTTATCTTATAATTTTTTTCCTTGACCCATGGATTACTTAGAAAAGTCTTATTTAATTACCAAATATTTGGAGATTTAACATATATTTTCTCATTTAATTACTTTATAATAAAAAATGCTTGTTTTAAATTTACTGGGACTTAATTTATAACTTAATTTATGGTTTCTCTTAGTGACTATTCTGTGCATACTTGAAAAGAATGTGTAGTCTGCCACTGCTAGGTGCAGTATTTATCTATGCCGATTGGGTCATGTTGATAGTTTTCAAATCTGTGTCCTCACTGGTTGAGAAAGGAGTACTAAAATTTCTAGCTACAATTGTGGATTTGTCTATTTCTTGCTTTAATTCTGTCAGTTCTTCATGTATTTTGAAGCTCTGTTACTAAGGCATACACTTTCAGGACTGTTAGGTCTTCACAATGAGTTGGCTATTTTGTCATTATGAAATGTCCCTCTGCCACTGATAATGGCCTTTTTCCTGAAGTCTACTTTAATATAACTTTGTTTTGATTAATACTTGCATAGTATATTTTATTTCATAGTTTCATTTTAAAAATTATCTTTATATTTAGAATATGTTTCTTTCAGACAACTTATATGGATCTCGTTTTCTTCCAGTCTGACAATCTCTGCTTTTAATTGAAGTTTTTAGTCCATTTGTATTTAATGTAATTATTGATATTGTTGTTGTTGTTTTTACATCAGTTATCTTGCTATTTGTTTTCTATTTGTCCCATTTCTCTCTCTCTTTTTCTAATGTTGACTCAAACTCTTCTCTTAAAAAAAAGATTTTATTTACTTCTTTCTAGAGAGAGGAGAAGGGAGGGAGAAAGAGGAAGAGAAACATTGACTTGAGAGGGAAACATGGATCAGTTGCCTCTCATACGCGTGCTGACTGGGACCAAACCCACAACTGAGGCATGTGCCCTGACCGGGAATCAAACCCACAACCTTTTGATTTGCAGGACAACACCCAAACAACTGAACTGCAATAGTCAGGGCAGTCCCTTCTCGTCTTTGTTCATTCTTCCATATCTCCTGCTTTTTTTAAGATTGAATATTTTTAATATGCCATTTAATCTCTTCCATTGCTTTCTACATCTTAATTTTAATTTTATAATGGCTGCTTTGAGGTTTACAATATGCATCTTTACCTTATCACAATTTACCTTCAAATAAAATTGTACTGCTGCATAGCTAATGTTAGACTTTATAACAGTTTATTCCCATTCCCCCTTCCATTGTCATGCCTTTTGCTTACACGTTATTGATCCTAAATATATTGATTTTTGTTTTACATACTCAACTATCTTTGAAGAAAATTTCAATAATGAGAACACTTTTACCCACATATTTACTAATTTCAAAGAAAGCATTTCTTTGTGTGGAGCTAGTACTTTTTTCCTCATAGACTAAAGAACTTCCTTTTCCATTTCTTTCAGCATAGGCAATAATTATTTTCTAATAATTGGCTATGCAGGTAATAATTACTTTTCAGTAATTAGCTATTGTTTATCTAAAAATAACTTTCCTCTGCTTTTAAAGGTTCTGTTTATTGCATGTACATTTCTAAAACAACATTTTCTTTCTTTCTAAGTTATTCTGTACCTTCTGGTTTACATTAATTCTGATGTAAAGTCAGTGGACATTCTTGTCTTTGTTCCCTTGAAAGTAATGTGTCTTCATTTTTCTGGCTGCTTTTAACATATTCACTTTATCATTGGTTTTCAGCAATTTGATTAACATATATCTTGATGTGGTTCTTTGTATTTATCCTGTTTGGGGGTTGTTGAGTTTATTGCATCTCTTGGTAAAAATATTTTTTAAAATCATATTTGGAATGTCAGCTGTTATTTCTTCAAATATCTTTCCCACATTCCCTCCTTTTGAGACTCAAATTACATATGTTACTATAGATTACTTGATATTGTACCACATGGTCCCAGGGGTCTCTATTTATTTATTTTTTCAGCTTTTTTTCTTTCTGGGCTTCAGTCTGGATCTTTTTCTTTTTCTTCCTTTTTCCCCCTTTTTGAGGGGGAGGGAGGCTACATTTTCAAGTTCACTGACCTTGTCTTTCACAGTGTGCTGCTAAGCTCATCCAGTGAATTATGCATTTCAGATTTTTAGATCTAGAAATTACATTTGGCTCTGTTATTATAATTTTTCATGTTTCTTACTGTGTTCACTAAGTTCTTCTATAAATCCCTAACTATATTCACAATGGTTCTCTTATAGTCCTTGTCTGCTACTTTCATGATGTCTGGATTTGTTTCTATTGACTGTTTTTTCTCCTGGTTAAGAATCTTATTTTCATGTTCTTTTACATGTCTGATAATCTTTTAATTGGATTCTGGTCATTATGTCATGTTGTTGAGTGTCTGGATTTTTGTTGTTTTCCTTTTTAAAGTGTTGAGCTTTACTCTTGTAGGGAGTTAATTTAGTTGGGGATCAGCTTGGTCTTTTTGAGGCTTCTTTTCAAGCTTTTCTTGGAAGGTCTAAAGTGGCCTTTACTGTTGCCTTACTCCTAAGGTATGGCCTTTCTGGAGTCTACTGAACGTCTGGCTGGTTGGAATTAGAACGTCTCTGAACCCTCTGCAAGCTCCAGTTATTGTTCAGTTTGCAGGTCCCTTATAGTTTTTCTTCCACTGGTAAATTGTTTTATGTGCCCAGTCACAGAGTCTCCCCTTACACATATACAGTCTAGTATTTGGCCAAAGATTCAAGGGGACTCTGTGAATACCTATAGTCCTTTTCCTGCCTACTTCCTGTGTCGTGAATCATTTGTACCACAAATTCAAGTGGCCTCAACCTCCCCAAACTCTGATCTATGTCTGTCTCCACATTTCCAAGAGGCTGCTGTGCTCTTTGTACAAACCCCTTCCTGTGCTATCGCCCAGAAAGCCAGAGGACGCACAGAGCCCCCGATGTGTTCTTCATCTCCCAGGAGTCAAAGTCCCGCACACCTGCTGTTCAATGTCTGAATGCAGTTGTTGCATAGATTTTGTCCAGCTCTCTAGGTATTTGTTGCAGGAAGGCTAATCAGCTATCAGTTATGCTATTGTGACCTCAGCAGAAGCAGAAGCCAGGCTAGGCTTTTATTAAAATTACCTTTACTGAGCCCTTACTCTCTATTAGATATCATTTAAAAACCCTTCTCTGAATTGTTTTTGTTTAATTTTCATATAAACCCTATAAAGTAGGTAATTTTTTTTTCTTCTTACAGACACAAAAATGAGGCTGAGGAAGGTTAAGGAACTTGCCCCAGGTCCTGCATCTGGTAAGTCACCTGCCGGGGCCCAGACCTGTCTGACTCTCAATCCTTCTTTTAAAAGACTCTCCTCCCTTTCGATATTGAATTATTATTTTTCTGATCATAAAACTAATGTATGTTTTTAAAGTAAATGTTTGAAAATATGAAGAAGTATAAAAAGAAAACTCTACAGTTCCCACATTGCACCACCCCGGGACAGCCATGGTTAACATTATTTTGTGTACAAGTATATATTTTCACTGTATAAAATTAATGGACAGGTTTGTCTGTTATGCAAAACTGGAATCCTACCACACATCTACATATACTGTTTGATAGTCTGCTGATTTCCACTTGATAATATCTTTTATTTTCCATTAGCTGTAGACATTCTCTGAGAACAAGAGTTTTAGTTTCGATTATCACACATTTCAACCATTCCCCAAAGTATAGAAGATACTGTGATTAACTCTCACATACACCTCACTTAACTTTAAAATCATTGATATTTTTTTATCTTTAAATAGAACTTTAATGGTCACCTCATATTCTAATGCATAGCTGTAATATTGTTAATTTAACCAATTTTGTATTGTTGAACCTTTGTATTGTCTTTCATTATTATAAATAACACTTAAAAGAAGATCTTTCTGAATAAGGTTTTTGTGCAAATATAAGATTATTTCCTCAGGAAAAATTCCTGTAAATAATATTACTTGATTAAAGAGGATGAACATTTTAAGGCTTTTGAAACATGTTGCCAAAATGCTCATTAGAAGTTTGTATTAATTTGCCTTACTTTCTCCCACTAACATTTTATGAGAGTGCTATTTTACAACACTCTGAAAGTATTATTCTTTAACCACACATTTGCCTATTGGACAGGTGGGTTGACACACCGGTATTCTCTCTCCATCACCTCCTATCTCCATTCCTGAAATTACCTGCATTGACACTGAAAATCAAAATGAAATGGGAGTAAAAGACAGAAAACTGTACAAGAACAACAATTAAAATAAAAATTTTTTTTAAAAAAATGAGAGTAGACAATACTATTCTTTGAGCTATACATTTCCCTTATCAAAATATACAACATACCTATCCCATACGTGGGATCCTGGTGTCTGGCATTTGTCCCCACTTAGAAAAGCAAGAATCCTTTATCTTGGCAGCTAATGAGCCACAGATCCTGACAACGGTGGCACCCACCACCTGTCTGGGACTAGACCAAAGTGTTGGGGCCTGGCTAACCCTGTGCCCAGATTTGCATGTGCCTTCCTGTTTTCTTGGCCTGCATCCAAACTTACAAATATTATCTCCAGAAATTGGCTCCAACACAGCTTACAAACATGTTTAAATGGGGAGAGGGAAGCTCAGGACACAGGATGGCTTATGAGAGAGAACCATCCTGAGTGAACTGAAATGCCCCTCAAAACACTTCACTTCCCCATCTCAGCCTTGGCAGTCAAGAGGAAGATCTGAACAGGTGCCAGAACAGTCCAGCACTGGAATCTGGGCTCTGGACGACAAAGGGACAGGGAAACTACAGAAATGAATTTAAAACATAAGGCTAGGGCATTTGAATTTCAATACACAAACTTACATTCTCACTAGAAAGTAAGCTTCATGACAATAGAGTTTTATCTTTTTTGTTTGTGCACTTATTCCAAGGGTAAGAAAAAAAAATGCCTGACACCTCATTGATACTCAATAAATATTTGGTGAATGGATTCTTTAAAGGAAGGATAGAATTGGAAAAACCATACATTCACCAATTATGTATTAAACAATATATGTATGCCACTGAATTGGGAGCTAAGCAATACGCAAGGAAGCATTCAAAAACAAGCTGTCATCTTGGAGAAGCTGACACACACACAATCAAAACCTGAGTCCTCGGTAATGGCGCAAACAGCAAGTACTCTTGGAGTTCAGAGGAGGGAGTAACACTTTACCTAAGGTGCTGAGGGAAGGCCATGCATGGCGAGGAGGCAGAGTTCAGGCCACATGTTGAAGGATGGCACATTAGTTTCCTAGGGCTTCTGTACCAAAGTACCACAAACTAGGTGGTTTGAAACGGCAGACTTTTTTTTCACACGCAGTTCTGGAGTCCAGGAGTCTAGCAGTCCAGGTGCCAGCTCCCTCCAAAGTTCCTGGGGGAGAACCCTTCCTGGCCTCTTCCAGCTGCTGGTGGCTCCTGGTTGTCCTTGTCTTGTGCCAACGCAACTCTAACCTCTGCCCCTGTCCTCACATGGCCTTCTTCCAATGTCACCCTGTGTCTTTTTCTGTCTCTTATAATGACACTCGTTGGTTTTAGGGCTTGCCTTAATCAATATGATCACATTATGAGCCTAATCTTAATTACATCTGCAAAGACTATTTCCAAACAAGGTCCCATCCTGAGGTTCCATGACATGAATTTTTATGTGAGACTACTCACCTCACTGTGAATGGGTAGAGCACCAGTGATGAAAAAAGGAAACGACAGCCTCAAGGGGAATTTATTTATCCAGATTCCCCTCAAACCAATGCTCAACCGAAGACTCAAAACTTTCTGAAACCAAAATACAGAACAACCTCTGATGAATACACAAGAAAATAGAAAACGTCAATTGTAAGGTTCTCAATAGACATGTAATCTTCAGAACTGAATGTCCAAAAACAGAACAATTTAAAAACCACATGGAATGCACAAGATGGGAAATTTTACTTCAAAATTGTGTTTAAGTTTGAAATGGGCTACTTACTTTTTAGAAAGATCAAACAATTAAAAACCTAACGTCTGGATTAGATTCCTGGCTTCTTAATTTACTCGCTCTGTGATTTGAGGATATTACTGGCCTCACCATGCCTCCTTTTTCTTACCAGTGGAATGGTAATAATAAAACTTCCTGTCTCCTGAAGTTGTGTAAACAACACCTCAGTCCTCTTCCTGTGTTTTTCCTTTCTTCCCACACCACTAACACACTCACAACACTTCTGACACCAGGCGTGAACGGGGAGGAGCTCCCCCACAGCAAGCAATTCTGTGACCCCAGCTGTGTATCCCACAATTTAACTCAGTCTGGCACTATCTACCTAGAGACAGAGTCATATCCCACATGTTAAGAGCTCAGTTCCACAAGATGGCTCCTCCACATCAGCACCAATCACAGGTCCAGTCTGTGCTTCTGACACCTCAGCTACACACGGGAGGTTCCCATGAACCCCTTCATGGGTTCAGTTAATTGCCAGAGTAGTTCGCTGCACTCAGGAAAACAGTTTACCTACTGCTTCCCAGTTTACTATAAAAGGATATAAGAAAAGATACAGACAAACATGCAAATGGAAGAGATGCATAGAGCAAGGTACATGGGAAGAGGCCCAGAGCTTCCACACCCTGTCTGGGCACAGCACCCTCCCAGCACCTCCATCAGTTCACCAGCCTGGAAGCTCCCTTAACCCTGTGCTTACAGGATGTGTGCATAGGCTTCCGCACGTAGGCGTGACCAGTTATTCACCCCTCCCTGAAGGGTGGTGCGGAAAGTTCCGAGCTTCTAATCATGGCTTTGTCTTTCTGGTGACCAGCCCCACCCAGGAATCCACCAAGAGTCACCTCCAGAATAAAAGACATTCCTACCACCCAGGAAATTCCAAAGAACTTAGAAACCAGGATCAAAGAGAAAGTACTTAGAAAATTACAGGGGCTTTAGGAGCGCTGTGCCATGATCAGGGGCAGAGACTAACACACATTTTGTCTGTTATCTCAAAGGTTGGTAGAAAGATGATGGGAGATAATGTGAGTAAGGCGAGTAGTCTAGGACCTGGCATATACTGCTCAATAAATGTTACCTCATTAGTCTAAGATGTTGACAGCAGTGGAGAATGAATCCGATGCTGGGACAGAGAGGGTTATGAAACTGGAGACTACAGGATATTATAAGAGCCAAGCAAGAGATTGTTTACATTCAAGAAGAAAAAATAATTTATCATTTCCAAGGACTAGGCTATATTCCTACTAACTGCAATATCTAATGTCGGTTCTGAAAGGGTGTTTGGGGACACCTGGGAACCCCAAAACCCTTTGAGGGAGGCTGTGAGGCTTTTCTCAGTCTCCTTTTCTCATGAGGATGCTGTGAGCTGTCCAGAGACTTCACAATATGTGATGTCCAACCTGACTGAACGAAGAGGCAGGTGTGAGAACCCAGCTCTTTTATTAAGCCAGACATTAACGATACTTCCAAAAATATCAGTGACACCTCTACCACTAAATTTTTTTGGAAAAATATTTATGTTAACATATGCATTTATTATTTGAAAATTAATAAAGAAATTAAAATGTTAAAGATTTCTGTTTTAACTTCAGATAGAGTAACTATGAATAAATATAACCCTCATAAGTAAAAGCTTTTTGGAATTCTCAATAATTTTTATAGTATAAAGATTCTGAAAACAAAAAGGAGGAGAACCTGTGGTCTAAAGGAGCCCAGGACACACCATGGGGCCAAACTGCCTTGCCACGTGCCAGTGATCCCTGGGTAGAAGTGGGAGTGGGCTCTAAGTTTATATTCAGAGGTTATTACCTCATCAGAATGATCTTCAGGAAGTCTATGGGGAAAACAATATGGAATTAAAGTTCCTATAAGATATCTATTTCCTTTTTTTGCGGGCAATGGTCCTAATAAGGGCAGAGCTCCACTGGTTGCGAAGATCAGTGATCACTCAAGCAGAGAGGAACACTGGGCCTACCACTGCAAACTCAGACTGTGACATGTATTTGTGCTATAAGTTTTCAGCTTAAACTCCCCATATTTCATTCTTTTTTGCTTCACTCATATTGGAATCGCCAATTTCATTTGCAGTAAATTGAAAACCACTCAAGCCTTTAATCAGAAGTTAAGTCACTTCTTTGCTTTTTGTTTTCATTGTTATGATTTCAGGACATTTCCTTCCATGGTATAAGTGATCATATTTTGTACTGCATGACCCCAGCCTAACGAGCCACAGCACACTGAACTGGAACTGGACGCTCAATCCAATGGGGGGTAGCCATCCATGGCTGATCTATGACATGTGTTCCCTGCTAGTCTGTTTAGGGAAATCACCTACTTTAGGTAGGCCTCCAGAGCAGCATGCTCAGAATTCTCTGATCATCTTTTTAAAAGTGGGATGGTAAATGGGTGGGTGGCTGATTAAAAGTACAGATTCCCAAAGCTCTGTCTTAGAGACTCTGATTCAGGGGTTTAGAAAGAGTTTATTTAACAAGGTCCCAGGTGTGTCTACCATCAGGGAAATTTAGAACATAGATACTTGTTTTATAAGGCATTGGGAGGTACCCGTTATGGCAAAGGGCATGGATTTTCACACTTCAGTGACCATACCAGTTACCTGGATCTACCGCTTACATTCTGACTAAGTAGGTCTGGCCTGGGGGCCAGGATCACAATTTCACTCCCCCAGAGGACTGAGGTATACACTCAACTTTGAGAATAGCCAAGACTGAGATGGTTTCACTCGACTGTTTTGCTTCTGAGATTCCCTGCTATGAGAGAATGATTTTTTAAAAAATCGTAAGTAATGGAGTGAAGACAATTTTGGAGCAGACTCTGCTGTCTTTGGTACAGGGAAGGTGGAGCACCATGAGGGGCCATGGGGGACTTGAGGACAACTCTGAGATACCTAGGGCCTGAGGCTGGGCTCAGGCTGAGGCAGCTGGGGCACAGACAGAAGCTCCGTTCCTCCCCTCCTTTGCGGCAGCTCTTTGGTCCAAATGTCCCCAAATCCTACCATCCCAACTCCAACAGGGAGTGTGTAGCTGAGTAGAACTGGTTGGAACAGCCACATGACATTATAAATGCCTTTGTAGACTGCAGCTGGACCCAGTCTTAGTGAAGAGAGAAAATTATGCCTCGAATTTCCCAGTCCCTGGAATCTCCTTATTTATGTCATTTCAACGCACAGGCCACACAGGGGGAAATGAGGATATCCGTTTTCAACGAAGTGCTTATCTTTACTATCAGATCACACACTATTTTCCAAGAAGGCCCAATCACACGTTGCTTCTTCTCCTTCCTGGAAAGAACTTAATCACATGTGCCATCTTGATTTGGTATGAGTTATTTGTTTCTTCTACTAGAAAAATGTTCTTTAGTCACCTCTCAGGATTCACAGTGAACCTCTATCTACTGGTTTCTCGTATTCCCAGATAGGTCTTGGATTTGGACCCACAGACACCATAACAAAATTTTATTTTGCTTTATCACAATCTATCCCCATCTATCAAACTATATACCAGCCTACGCATTTTGTTTTCTGCCTCCCTCTACTAGAATGTAGGTTCTACATAGTTTGGGGCATAGTTTTGGTCTGTTTTCTTCCCTGGGCCTAAAACTGTACCTGGTTCTTAGTAGGCTCTGAGTAAATATTTGTTGAGGTCATAAATAAATGGATTTTGTTTTCATCTCTGGCTAGTTAGGGGAGGGGAGAACGGCTGAAGTTTGCTGAGCCAAGGGGACAGGAGAGAGTGGTGGGTTCTAAGAACCAGGGTTAGACAAAGGAACATTATTTAAGGAAATAAGAGATACTATGGGCAAAGAGACAATCTGCGCTGAAGTTTAATGCAGAGGAGCTACAAGGCCCTACTCCTGGGGCAAACACGTAGCACTGAGACTGAAGGGGCCAGTGGACAGGAGCTAAGGCTGGGCTGGTGGAGCCCACAGATTGGATGTGAGGTCAGGGTGAGCAGGAGGGAAAGGGCGTGGCACACTCACTGAGGAGCCCCCACGCCCCGCAGAGATGCACCAAATTACCTGCTTCCTGTGGGTTTCCCCTTGCAAAAGCAGGGCTTTAAAAACTGGTTTTGGTTTTTGTTTTCAATTTGCGTTGAAAGTAGCAAGTTATTATTGCTTTAGGTAAATTAGCACAAAAACTCCTAAGCGATAAGGAAATACTCCAGTACAAGATGGGGTAAACCAGTAACAACGTACAATCTCCCACCCCACCTCCCGTTTATTATGTCATAAAATCCGACAAATTAGTAACCATTGTGAGACCTAGTTTGAATCTCAGAGTATTTTATACGTTTCACTTTTTATTTTGAAACAATTTCAGAGTTATAGAAGTTACCAAAAAAAAGAATTTCTGTATACCAGATTCCCCAAATGTTAATTTTTACCATGTTTACTTTACCATTGTCTCTCCATATATATACTGTTGACTGAACTATTTGAGAGTAAGTTGTAAATATAACATTCCTTTGTCCCTAAACATTCTGTGTGTACGTCCTAAAAACAGACACTTTTTGACATAACTACAGTACAATGACCAGAATCAAGAAAATAACTTTGCTTTACCACTATAGTCCAATCTACAGACCTTATTCAAATGTTGCCAATTGTTGTATTAATGCCCTTGACAGCCCCTTGCAGGAGTGAACCTGTACTGTCACCCCGGCCAGCCGCCACATCGGCCACTGGCTGGGAGCATGAAGGCGCCTGGCAGATGCAGGCAGTGGGGCTGTGGGCGCGCTCTCCCACAGCTGGAGATCTGGGCAGTGAGTCTCCATGGCTGCCCCAGGCAGTCTTTTTGCAGCCCAACAGGAAAGCCCAGAGCATCCCAGAGGTCCATCCTGATTAGGGTTGGACTGTTGAACCCCCGTCAGCCACTGCCTACCTCTGGACTTCTTGCTAAGCCAGAAACATAAACCCCTATGTGCTTAAGCCACTGTAAGTTAATGTGGTGTGTTGTTGTTGTTGTTGTTGTGGTTGTTGGTATTTATGCCCCAAAACATTCCTGCCCAACATGATACCAGATTTTTATGCCCACACGTGTGTGCACGTGCACATGCACGTTCAAATTGTGCTCAAGAAACAAATTTAGTACATGCACTATGCAATATGGGAGTGCACCTGCTTCCCCTCAGCATGTTCAATGTGTTTTTATCACTTCAATTTATTTTGATATCTTTAAAAGACACAACACCTTTCTTTCACAATTCTCACAGGGTCTCAGAACATGAGAGAAGAAGCCTGAGTGATTATCTCATCTAAACTCCTTCACAGCACATGTAATTTTAAGAAGTGTATTTAGAAGTAACAGAAGTAGTCCCAAAAGGGGAAAGAGTGATGTCACAGCAGGTGCAGAAGTAGGTGGACCCAGGTTAAGGTATTTCAGTCATCTCAAAGCAAGAGTCAAAGTCCGTACTCATTAATGTGTTCAGGAAACACTTGCAATATTCACTATAGTCAAAATCAGTAAATCTCTCTTTTTAGATAAATAATAGTAAAACCTTTTTAAAAATTTGCATTGATAAAGTGTTACTATGTCATTATATCTATATACCGTGGCAGGGAGAAGCAAAGTCTTTTTTTCTTTTTTTTCTTTTTTTAAGAGAAGCAAATTCTTTGATGTTAACCTCATAAATTCTACTGTGGCTCCGCCACTTGCTAAGGCTGTAACCTCCTTTCTTTGCCGTAGTTTCATCATCTATAAAATGGGAGTGATGTAATAGTTACTACCTCCTACGGTTACTGTGAGAATTAAATGAATTAATATGTATAAACATTTAGAACATGTTAACTGGTATTATTGTAACAGTGTGATATGCTAAGCTATATGCACTGTTATGTCATAAGAGTGAACATGGATTATTAAATTGCCCTGGCACTTATTGGCGTGGTAGTGCCTGCTGCAAGGAATGAGTTTTGTGTTCAACCTGCCAGTGTGTCTGACAGGGCCCCAGACTCCCTGCCTTTCCATTGTTGGCAGGAGGCTTGGCCTCCGATCTTTGCACCTTTGGGAACCTTTGAACCTGGAATTGCAACAAATGGAGGTCATTTTATTTGGTGAGGCTTTATTCATGTTGCTATGGAAATTGATCTTTCCCAACCATCTGTCCACACTTTCCAGGGCAGAGTCACTACTCCTCAGGAGACTTTTAAAAGATTCCAATGGATACCCTCAGACACGTCTGAACACCTAAACCAGGGCCTGAGGCTTTCTGTGCAGTCCCTTCTGTGATCTATGCAGGTCCTTTCTCTGGAACTCATGGAATGTTGGGACGCTATATTGGTAAGTGGGAAATCTATACATGAGAAGCAGAAATGTTTCTGGTCCGAGTGTCCATGCCCAGCTGAGGTGCTGTTCAAGCCTAAGGGTAACAGAAATGCATTCTCAGTTATTCAAGGGCGTACCTTCAGGGTATTTCTGAAAAAATTATTCCAAACCAGAAATGGCAAACTTAATAATGGATAAGTTGTGGCATGAAAAGCACTAGTGATGAGCAATGAGACTAGTGCATTAGGCTAAATGAGTGTTATTAGCTCAGAAGGTAGCTGTGCCTTAATTAGCTGAGCTACTTGGGCAATAATTTGTCCTTCATAGGTTGAAAGGAACCAAGTAGTAATGATCCTTGGAAATTTAGCTTAGTAACTACAGATTGCTGGAAAAATTTCCTGGTCTACTGTGTAAAGGTTGTGCAATCCTGTCTGCAGCCTACAATAAACTAGTTAAACAGGATTTTTAAAAAGTCAAATAAGTTATTTACTTACATATACTAAGCTAGGCTAATAATGCCTCAATTCTAAATAAAATCAAAATTTATCTTATTTTATGCTTTAAGTCAGATTATCCATCTTTCCCCGCTGTTTCTAAAAATAATATATGTGGTAAAGAATAAGTTGTACCCAAAGGACTCTGTCTTTCCCATTTCCTAGCCTTTTGCGAGACCAAATGACATAATGGAAATAGCAATTCAGTCGGGCCAGTGTGTAACCTTAGACAAATCACTTCACTGCTCTTTGCCTCAAATTTCTGATTTATCCCTCTTTCTACAGAAAAGGTAGACAAAGGAGCTTTCCCAATTCTCTCTAGTCTGCACTCTACAGTAAAAGAGAGATCATCAGTAATCAATATTATCTAAGGTGATACATGATTTCTTCGATCAAGAATATTAAGAGAAGAATTCACACACTCAGAAAGGTTTAAGAACTAAAATTGGCATGCTAAAGAATGTAGAGAATTTATATCCTCCCTGAAAATGGGCACAGCAATCGCACTCCTATCTGTAGAACTTTTGTAGGGAGCCTACATATGGTATGTGTGTGCTTGTGTGTAATTTGATCTTTGTAATTCCCTCTTCATGGAATGAATTATCATCTCCAGTTTTCCTTCAAACGAAGAAACAGAAACTCAGAGAAATTCAGTGATTTGCTCAAAAATAAATGGCAAGACAGGTAGGGAGGCAGTAACAGTAGGAAAACGGTGGAGTAAGGAACTCTGAAAAGCCGCTCTTCCATAAAAACAAGGAGAACCCTGACAAATATGGTCAAAACAACTTTTTTGGACTCAGGACATTAGCCAATTGAAAACTTTTATTTATAAAAATAAGCAAACAACTCCCCTCCCCCCACTAAATCTCAGCACAGCAAGCTTTCTGGCATTGACTTGCCCTGTTTCTACCCCGATTCCCCAGCGACATAGTAGTCCAGAGGCCAAACACCTCTCACAGTGACAGCCAGCAGCTGAGCAGCCACTGGAGGGGACAGAATGGGTTTTGAACTCCCCAAAACATCATTCTCAGAGAACTGCCATCATTTGACATGCCTGGCGGTTCCCTTCAAAACCTTGTTCTAAGGCCTTATCTTTATTTGACCTGACTCAGAACGGCCTTTTTCCCAGGAAGATTTGTCAAAAACAATCAAAAGCAACTGTTTAACATTATGACTTCCTGAGGCCGTGAGAACAATGGAGACAAACAAGGAGCAGACCAAAAAACTTAAGGGAAGACCTAAGGAATCAGACATTCATAGGGTGCTTTGAAAAGGTCCAGCATATTCCTAGCCACCTAGAAGTACAAAAATTGATAGGGCTGTGAAATGCCCAGGAAAGACCTAAACAAATGGAAAGACATATTTTGCTCATGGATAAAGCTTTAATACTGTTAATATTTAACATTGTTAAATATTAAGACAAGATTTAATATTTAGTAATACTCTCCAAATCGATAATAGATTCAATGAAAATTGTATCTGCCTTTTTTGCAGAAATTGGCAGGCTAATCCTAAAATTCATGTGGAAATGTAAGGGACCCAGAGCAGCCCAAACATTTTGGGGGGAAAAGCAACAATAGAATCATAATTTTCAATTTCAAAAGTTACTACAAAGGTATAGTAATCTATTCAGTGAGGGATTAACATAAGAATTGATAGATCAATGGAATTGAACTGAGAGTCCAGAAATAAATTATTACATTTAGGGTCACTTGATTTCTTCAGGGATGCCAAGATAATTCAATGGGGAAGAAACTGTTATTTCAGTAAATGCTGTTCTGGGACAACTAGATATCTACATGCAAATGAATGAGGTCAAATTGACATATAAAATTCACTATTACATCATCCACAAAAATGAACTCAGAATTGATCAGAGACCTAAGTGTAAGATCTAAAACTATAAAACTTTTAGAAGAAAATAGAGGAGGAAAACTTTGCAAGCAATGGTTTCTTAAATACAACACCGAAAGCAGAGCAACAAAAGATAAAATCAACTGTACTTCATTAAAATTTAAACTTTTGTGCTTCAAATGACACTATCAAGAAAGTGAAAAAAACTCACAGGATAGAGGAAAATATTTGCAAATGATATATCTGATAGGAGCCTAGCATCTAGAATACATAAAGAACTTACACAACATGATAATAAAAAAAGCCAATAACCCAATTTTAAAATGGGCAAAGTATTTGAAGAGATATTTTTCATAAAATATATGCAAATTACATGAAAAAATGCTCAACATCATTAATTATTAGAGAAATGCAAATTCAAACCATGATGAGATAATACTTCATACCCACTAGGATAGCTATAGTAAAAAAGGGTGATAGGAACACGTGTTGATAAGGAAGAATGTGGAAAAACTGCAACTCTCCTCCACTGCTGGTGGGAATGCAAAATGGTCCAGTCACTTTGGAAAACAATTTGGAATTCCTAAAAATGTTAAACATAGAGTTACCATATGACCTACCATTCTATTCCTAGATATTACCCAAAAGAATGAAAACATGTGTTCACACAAAAACTTATACACAAATGTTCATAGCAGCTCTCATTATAGCTAAAAAGGAAAACAGCCCAAATGTCCATCGACTGATGAATGGATAAATTATGGAATACCTAATTTGGGTGTGCAGCACCCAAACAATGGAATATTATTTAGCCATAAAAAGGAGTAAAGTACTGATACCTGCTACAGCATAGATGAAAGAATTCAGACTCAAAAGGCCACAGACTGCATGATATTGGATTTCCAGAAGAGGAAAATCTATACAGACTGACGGTATTAGATTGGTGACTGCCTTGGGTTAGGGAGGCTGGGATGAAAGGAGAGGGACCACTAAAGGGGAAGGGGTTCTTTTGGGAATGATGAGAGTGTTCTGAAATTAGAGAGTAGTGATGGCTACATCACTTTGTGAGGTTTAAAAACCACTGGAATGTACACTTTAAAAGGAAGAATTGTATTATATGTGAATTATATCTCAACAAAAAATTAATTAAAATAAAAAGAGGTGAAGGCAAGGAGCAGGTATTTGAGCTGTGAGGTCAGGGGCTCTCACCGCAGGACACCAGACGAAAGGCAGTAGCCATCACAAACTGTTGTTTGTGAACATACGTGAAAAGAGAGGGGACTGCTCTTTTTCCTGGATGATAAGGGTGAGTGTTTGTGAGGCAGTTGATAGTTTTTACATAGTTCTTTTGAATTCTCATGGCCCCCATTGGGACCCACACATGAGAACTCTTAATAATGATCTGTTAATTGTGTAAATGAACTAGATTTTGGTTCTCTAAGAAAAAAGTCTTGTTGGCAAGATATGTTTCACAAACTCTTCTTTGGTAATTGTCATCCTTTCTCCTTGGAAAGCTTAGGCAAGAGTAAGAACAGCATAGAGAAATTAGAGTATATTAGAGGGTCTTGTACTGGAAAAAAAATAAGTTGGAAATCTTCCCATGTATTGGCTTATCTGGTTTATTCTAAACTACTCTCTGAGAAAAGTTCTTCTCTTATTTCCAGGCATGACACGTCAACTGTCCCATGGAGTTTCAGAAGAGAAACTCAACGTGAGCACCTGTGTGATGAGCTGCTCTGCTAATTATTAGAATGCTTCTTTCTAATATTATTTTTGGGCAAATAATATACACATTGAATATACCATATTTGTTAAAATGAAACTCCTAAAAATAAAAATAAGGCAAACAATAACTAATGATCAAAGTTTATTCCACAATTAAGGATCTCTCTACCTTTATGGAAATTCCATTATTCTTTGCATTCATGTGTGAAGAAAAGGGGTTTCAATATATGAAACTATTAAATTCAGTATGTATTTAATGCTTTCTGTATTCAAAGAACTGTTATATATGAAGATGCTTTAACTTCCGGCCAGGATGGAGGCGTAGGTGAACACACTGTGCCTCCTTGCACAACCAAAATTAAGGACAACAAAGATTTAGAAACAAGAAAACAACGAGAACTGATGGAAAATTGAACTGTACAAAAGTTCAACAACCATTCATCCAGATCAATAATCCAGGCAAAAATGGGGAGCGAGACAGACCTCACAACCCAGGGTCCCAGCTCCAGGAAATAAAACCTAAAAACACCAATTGAAAACACTTGTGGGGGTTGAGGTGCCAGGAGAGACTCCCAGCCTTACAGGAGAATTCACTGGAGAGACCCACAGGGTCCTAGAATGTACACAAGCCCACCCACATGGAAATCAGCACCAGAAGGGCCCAATTTGCTTGGGGGAAGCATCGGAAAGGACTGGAATCTGAGAGAGAGTGGAGCAAGAGCCATTGTTCCCTCTCGGACCCCACCCCCACATCCAGTGTCACTACCCAGAGACTGGGCTGCCCCACCTCGGGGAACACCTAAGGCTCTGCGCCTCATATGTAACAGCCCCGACCAGACCAAAAAAATCCCCCCCAAAAACCAAAAAGGGCTCAAATGGGAGAACAGATCAAAGCCCCAGAGCCAATTCATCTAAGTGACAAAGAGATAGCCAACCTATCACGTGCACAGTTCAAAGCACTGGTGATCAGGATGCTCACAGAATTGGATGATTTTGGTCGCAAATTAGATGAACAAATGAAGGCTACAATAAGTGAAATGAAGGAAAACACACAGGGAACGAATAGTGATGGGAGGGAAACTGGGACTCAAATTAATGGAGTGGACCAGAAGGAAGAAAGAAACAACCAAACAGAAAAGAAGGAAGAAACAAGAATTCAAAAAAACAAGGAGAGGCTTAGGCACCTCCAGGACTTCTTTAAATGTCCCAACATCCGAATTGTAGGGGTACCAGAAGGGGAAGAAGAAGAGCAACAAGTGGAAAACTTACTTGAACAAATAATAAAGGAGAACTTCCCCAATCTGGCAAAGGAAATATACTACCAGGAAGTCCAGGAAGCTCAGAGAGTCCCAAAGAAGGTGGACTCAAGGAGGAACACACCAAGGCACATCATAATTACATTAGCCAAGATCAAAATGAAGGAGAGAATTCTAGAAGCAGCAAGGGATAAGGGCACAGTGACCTACGAAGGAGTTCCCATCAGACTGTCAGCTGATTTCTCAGAAGAGGCCTTCCAGGCAAGAAAGAGCTGGAAAGAAGTATTCCAAGTCATGAAAGGCAAGGACCTACATCCAAGATTGCTCTATCCAGCAAAGCTGTCATTTGGAATGAAAGGGCAGATAAAGTGCTTCTCAGATAAGGTCAAGTTCAAGGAGTTCATCATCACCAAGCCCTTATTATATGAAATGTTAAAGGGACTTATCTAAGAAAAAGAAGATAAAAAATAGGACAGTAAAAAGACAGCAAACTCACAGTTATTAACAACCACACCTAAAATAAAAGCAAACTAAACAAACAGCTAGACCAGGAGCAGGAACACAGAAATGGAGATCACATGGAGGGTTAGCAACAGGGGAGTGGGAAGAGGAGAGAGGGGGAAAGGTACAGAGAATAAGTAGCATAGACAGTGGGTGGAAGATAGACATGGGGAGGGCAGAAATAGTGTGGGAAATGTAGAAACTAGAGAACTTATGACACATGGACATGAACTAAAGTGGGGGAATGTGGATGGGAGAGGGTGTGCAGGGTGGAGGGGAATGATGGGGAGAAATGGGACAACTGTAATAGCATAATCAATAAAATATATTTTAAAAAGATGCTTTATATATAAAGCATCTATATATATAACTTGAAATTAGATGTCCCTAAAATTTGAGGTAGAAGAAACATATATGTTGACATATGTATTACATATATAGTACATACATGACCCTGGCATCATGGACATTATAGTCTTCTTGGTGAGGCTGATGATCCCACTGAAAAATTTAAACGACCACACTGTTTTGACACTCTCTACCTAGTCCATGCTTTCTTTTTCTCTAGGAAAAATCTACTATGCTGTGTAGACTATCTTTTTTGTTTGTTGCCCCCTCCCTCCCAACAGAGTAGAAGCTCCAGCAGGACAAGCGCTGTTGTGTGTCCTGTTCACCATTTTACAGCCAACATCCGGGGTGGTGGTTGCAATGCGTGTATATATAAAATTGTCAATATAATATTATCCCATGAATAATGCTGCTATGAATATTTGTGTGTAGGCTTTTGTGTGAACACATGTTTTCAATTCTTTTAAATATATACCTAGGAGTGGAATGCTAAGTCATATGGTAACTCTGTATTTAACTTTTTGAGAAACTGCCAAACTATTTTCTCTCCAAGATCTTTTCTTTCCTTTTCTTTCTTTCTCTTTCTTTCTTTTCTTTCTTTCTTTCCCTCTTTCTTTCCCTCTTTCTTTCTTTCTTTCTTTCTTTCTTTCTCTCTTTCTTTCTTTCTTTCCCTCTTTCTTTCTTTCCCTCTTTCTCTCTCTCTTTCTTTCTTTCCCTCTTTCTTTCTTTCTTTCCCTCTTTCTTTCTTTCCCTCTTTCTTTCTTTCCCTCTTTCTCTCTCTCTTTCTTTCTTTCCCTCTTTCTTTCTTTCTTTCCCTCTTTCTTTCTTTCCCTCTTTCTTTCTTTCTTTCTTTCTTTCTTTCTTTCTTTCTTTCTTTCTTTCTTTCTCTTTCTTTCTTTCTCTTTCTTTCTTTCTTTTTTTGCCCCTGGGATATTTTGAATGTGCCATTCCTTAGCCTGATGCGTTTGTCCTTTTAGGTTCCAGCTCAGACATGACTTCCACCTGAAGCCTTCTCTGACAATTTACCTTGAAATTAGATGTCCCTAAAATCTGAGGTAGGAAATATCACCCAAGCACTCACCATATTCTTTTGTACTACCCATTTCTCTCTTTCCGCCAGCACACCCCTAGCCTGTGAGTTCTGTTAAGAGGGAATATATTCATGTATATTGTATTCTCTAGCACAGTGCCTGGCATCTGGGAGGCATGCAATGAGAAACTGTTGGATTGAATAGTCACATAATTTATTCTATTCAAAGCAACAAAAGCTTTGAAACACTTGTACAGATTTTCAAACTGGGCATGATTTTTCCACTTACAAAAGTCCATGTCATTGAAGAATGATAATTAGTGAATTATTTATATACATGTATATACAGGTTCTGGCACAAATAATGCCCCTTTTTATTACAAAATCATAAGCATGTAATTCTGTAACATAACAATATCATACTCAAGCATAGTATATGACATTTTAGGTGAAATGCTAAAATTAAAACTATAGATTATTACATCCCTATTATTACCCTACCAACCACACTCTAGAAGGCATTACTTCTGCTGAACCCTGTATATATAAAACTATATAGGTTTCAGGTGTACCATTCTATAATACATCATCTGTATAAATAATTATTTTAGTGACTGATTTTTTTTGAATGTTCAAGATTAAAGTTTGGAGGATGGAGGAGGTAGGAGAGAGTAAAGGTGACAAATGATGACAGGAGACTTGGGGTGGTGAACACATAGTACAATAAGCAGATAACGTATTATAGAATGGTACACCTGAAACCTATATAACTTTATTAACTAATGTCACTCCAATAAATTCAATTTAAAAAATAAAATAAAAACAATAAAAATAAATAAAATGTTTGAAAAAATGGAAATTCTAAATATAATATGTCTGTAAAAAACATACTTGACCTCTTATGCCCAGATAGAAACTGCATTAATTTGTACAAATGTTTAAAAATAATTGTTACTGTTTTGGGCCAAGCAATTTCACTTATAAAAATCTTAAAGAAATAATTCAAAGTGCAGAAAATGTTTAATGTATAAAGGCATTGACTAAAGAATTATTTATAAAAAATTAAAATTAGTAATAAGCTCCCTCAATAGGTAATAGGGGAATAGCTACATAAATTCTACAGATATTAAAAATAATGTTCAAGAAAATATGAATAATGTAGTGGAAATAGTATTACACTATGACTACAACTTAAAAGGGGGAAAATCCCCAAATTATGCTAAGAAATATACCAAAATCCTAACAATGGTATGGTTTGTATGGTAGGGCCAAGTATGGGTTTTCTTTTGTTTCATTTTTTAAATTTTAAATGTAACTTTATTACTATTTTTTAGAGTACAACAAACATGGAAGCAAAGAACATGAGAACTTTTTTTAAAGCCAATATGATGAAAATGGATGTCTCTGAAGGAGTTTTTGTTTAGAACTTTAAAAAATGTTTGTCCCTTAGTATAGGGATGAAGATTTATAACTGCTTTATGAAATGCTGTAGAGCAACTAGCAATTCAGAGTTTACTTAAAAAGTGAGAAAATGAACTCCCTCTCTAAGACAAAAAATATTGGTACTCTTATATAAAAATTTCTATATTTCATTTTATTACACAATGCCTGAAGAAGGTAGAGAAGAAATCTTTTCCTTAAATTTCAATGAGCAGAATAATTTCCAAAGCCTCTGGATTAAATAAGATTCCCCAGGCCTGGCCACAGAAACAGATTCACTAAATCCAGGAAGGAGTTCAGGCATCTGCCATTTTTATCGAACAAGCAAAGTAATGATATAGATGAGTCATAGACCACGCGGGAGAAAACATGCTTTCCATCATCTTCCAAGGTCTTGACCTACTTCTAATTTAGAAGTGGCCAATTTTAATGAGCTCTGCTCTGGAAGATAAATTCTACAAAATACACAAAGCTATAGCACAGCTGACCCCAGCAACCTCAAGTTGGATGTTTTCAGAGTACCTCACATTAGTTTGTTTGCCCTTAGGGAAAGACAGAAAATAGAAAAAGAGAGAGAATGCCTTGGCTTTCAATTTGAGGAGTGTCTTTGTCACCTTGGGACAATAATACAATAGATGAGCAGTTACCTGTATCACTTGTAAAATAGCTCCTTCGATGGGTCTGTTGATATAGAATATAAGCTAAAAAACGAAACTTCCTCTTCTAACTTTCAGAACCTTTGCTATTCAGTCACTAGACGTGGTCTTTGGAAAAACAATGATAATATCTCCTGGGCACAGCAACAGAATTTTATCTTCTTAAAACTTGGAGAGTGCAGTGAGAACGTCCCTGTCTGGCAGGGATTGTTATTCCAGAGGGGAGAAAGTGGGACATTCACACACTGCGTGTGATCACAATCTCAGTGCTTGCCAAATATTACATATCCAACTGCGTGGAGTCTGTGCTGGAACGAAAGGGAATCTATGCTAGAGGCTTTTGCCTAACTCTAAAGGGAATTTAGTTTCATTCGTAGCCAGCCCTGAGTTCTTCTCCATCAGTTGTGTAATCAAGAGGCAATGATTCCTCAAGAGCCAGAGTCACAAAGTAAAGCCACAGAGGAAAAAAATTGTTTCAACAGACCTGTCAACTGGTGCCTTGTCATGGTCCTTACACTGTATAACTTTCCTTCCTTCCTTCCTTCCTTCCTTCCTTCCTTCCTTCCTTCCTTCCTTCCTTCCTTCCTTCCTTCCTTCCCTCATTCTTTTTTCTTACTCATTTGGTGCCTGTGTGCACGTCCACCTCTTCCTCATCCCTAAGGGCTTCTCTACGAAATTGGTGGGGTGGGAGAGGGGTTAGGGTAATAGGCCGTGCGCAAGACTATAGGGAAGGTGAGGTTTTTGGAAAACAGCCAGCAGAGGGGACAGAGCTCGAGACACCCTTTTAAAACTCAAGTGGCTGCAGGGATATACTTCTTGGATGGCACTTGCCCCTCTATTTACCTGGCCAGGAATCAGCCAGCTCATGGCTATCTTTAATAGCCCAGTCCCCTTTCCGTTTGCCAGAACCCGAACTCTGCCTAGTAACAGGACATTTGAGGTTTCCATTGGCCCAGACTAGTTTTTTTAAAACTAAATATTGGTGGGCACTTAGATGTAATTCAAGAAAGGGATGATATATTATTTTTTTTTTTACTTTCTAGTTTGAGACTTTTTAAAAACAGCTTTAGATTTACGGAAACAAATTGAGCAGATAATACCTAGAGTTCAGATATCCCTTCCCCAATCCCCACCCCAGCACACACAGATTCCCCTATTACAGAGATTTTCAACCTTTTTTAAAATCACATGGCACACATAAACTAATTACTAAATACCAAAAAAATGTATTTTTGCCATTCTGACAAAAATAGGTGTAATTTTAGTTCTTTCACATCGGATGGCTATTGTTGTGTTGGCTGCTGTCATTTTTTTATTTGACGATCTAAGAGGTCAGAGTTCCTGACTAAGTAGTTGGGTATTGCATGTTTTAAAAACTCTTGCATCACAGCAGTTGAAAATCGCAACCGTATTAGAAACATCTTACATACGTATAGTACATTTGTTACAGTTAATATTCTAACATGCAATAATTAATAACATTGTTATTAACTAAAGTCTATAGCTTATTCAGATTTCTTAGTTTTTACCTCCCTGCTGGCATCACTTTGATTTGACTTAATCTTTCCAAAGTACAGGCTGGTGAATATAATAAAAGGTGTAAAATGACACCTGAGAAAACAGCCAAGAAATAAAAGAATCTTGTGATTATTATTACAAAAATATTTATATTAGTACTAGTTGTAATAGTGAGGAATGGCCCAAATGTCAAAGAGTAGGGAAATAGCTAAGCAAACTATCACATATTAACAGAGTGGTATAACTTCTGGCTGATAAAATTGCAAACTAGGAAAAAGTGCTTTACTATATGGAGTATGCTGTTAACGAAAATAGTAGAAAGTAAAATAAAATATGGATGCTGTTTATAATTAGGCAGTCAAAAGTTAAAAGGGAATTTATGGAATGGAAATAATTAGAATTAAGGATTAGTATTAATCCTTAGGTTTTACTAAATTTTTAAATAAAACTAGCAGCAATTTTCATCTTCAGGAAATGCTTTAAATAAAGGATCTATATCATCAGAGAAAAATATTTAAATTCCTAGTTTTCCTTTCTCATCCTTATGTTGAGTGATTAAGTAGTTTTCATATATTCTACCTAGCTATCACAAAAAAATAAAGATAAAAAACAGATCAGTGATACTGATAGATCTGGCCCATTTTAATTTTGTGATCAAACATAGAAAACGTTCTGCAATCACATCTGGCTCACACCTGTCTCATGTTTGTCTCATGCCTATAAACAAACAGAAAAGCTATAGGTGTGAGCTGGGTTGTCCGAACCAGGAATTCCCTTTAGTCTTTCCGCCCCAAATGGGTGCAAGCAATCAGTTTCCTGGAGGAAGGGGCTCCTCCCTGAAAAGGCAGGCACCCAGAAAACAGGCAAAGAAGCTCACTAAAAACAAAAGAACATCATTGCTTCAAGTCAAAGGAATGCAAAGAATGATTTTTCAATAAGCGAAAATAATACATTTAGAATATAACCCTTAGACTGCAGAGAATGGAGGTGACATTTAAGCAAAAGTCTGGTCTATAAGTAAATTCTTGAACTTCCCCACTTTCAGCCCTCTGAAGACCTAAACTTTTCTTGATCTTGAACTCAATATATGATACCCAATTCAAATGGAAAAATAAATATGTTAAACAATATAATAGGTTAGATATTATTAGGTAGTGTGGATTCATTTTTGTTATAAATTTGGGGAGGACACACGCCAAAATCTTACCTGGGAATACCTAAGGTTGAAAAATTAGGGCTTTTGTTGTCATCTGTTATCCGATTTCTACAATAAGAATGTGCTATTTGTATATTTTTCAATTCTTTAAAATATAAAAAAATGTAAAATTTATAAAACCTAACCTTTCATCAACTGACTTTACTTATGTGCATCTAAAGTGCAAAGATAATTGATATTCACAATAATAAGGTCAAAAAACACTCAGGGTCTTGTGTGTTTTTTTGAAACACATAAATTACTTTGCGTTTAGTGTTAGTGCTTAGTATAATTAATTGTACTTAGTAGTTCAATTTGCTTAAACTGTTAATCATATAAAGTATAGGTAAGAAAACCCTATTCACTAGAATAATTTACTAATCAAAGCAATTCATTTCCCAAACCTACCAGATAACGGGAGTATTTGGTGTGGTACCTTCCCACATCACAGAACACTGCTTCATCTCCCCTCATAGAAATGCTCTGTTTCCTTATAGGGACACCAACTTTTAGTTACTTTGAAACCATTCTCCACCATAAGCTGGTATCTAGATGCTATGGCTTTCAGTTTATAAGGGATAATGATTTTCTTTTCTCAGTTCAGAGAAAATGAACAAAGAAATAAGAAGTTTTGAACCTGAGACAATACCACACAAAGACCTCTAAAACACAATTCGAGTCAGCCATATACCACAATAGAGAGAAAGCATTAAATATGGCAGGATAACAGCCATCCTGTGCCCACAATGTACAGATTGCCAGGTGGCATTGTCCACCTGATCTGTCACTCTACTTTTCCAGGTGGCCTTGTAAAGCTTTTAGCAGAAAAACACCTGGATCCAAGAGACCACAAGAAGGTGTAAGGTGACACACACCTAAGAGACATAGAGTTACAGTGGTACCTAGTGCAACTCCAGCCTACGGATGTTTGTCTTTGCCCTAGAATTAATCTTTTCTCAGAGAATCCCAGGCTATTCACAGAATTAAACATGTTAGGAGTCAGCTTCCTTATATAGATGCCTTCCTTCACTAAGAATCTGGGAGATAAATAAATACAATATACCTTGTGGTATATAAATACAGATACAACTAACTTAATCCCCCATTATCCATGATAGAGCCATATGAGGAGGGGAGGATAAAGTGGCATAGAGTCTTAATAACACTGATCATTGAAAATGCCAAGTAATTTAAAGATCTAGACAAGAAGCTGTAGTCTTAAATTCCAACCCCTATCTGCTCCTTGCCATAGTCGGCCAAAAACAAAGATCAGAAGAAAAATGTCTATGAAAGATGATTCACTTTTAATTCACTGCTCCTGAAGGAGACGTATACAGCATCCCCCATGTTTCAAAAGTTTACCCAAGACTTCATGACAGATACCAAGAATCTTGCCCAAAAAATCCAGGGCAAGAAAGATGGCTCCACAGGTAACCATTACATGTTATTGAGAAACATCGCTTAGTTCATGTGGTCCTTAAGAATCAAGTTAAAATTTCTATTGAGGGGACATTTGGGTTCAGGATAAAGCAAAACCAGCCTTCTGTTCTTATTTTCCCTGTTTGCTGTTCTCCATGGTAATATTGCACATTTTAGCACAGTCCATCCTGAAGATCTGAGGCCAATATAATGCTATTGGTGTGTTTTCCCCTTCCTCAGCTCTCCTTTCCTCACAGGATCAGGGCTCACAGAGATTTCATATTTGGCATATACTCAGTTAGGGTCAAACCAGGCGGGAAACTGAGGAGAACCCTCAGTCATCATTCAAATGCTGAAAGGGCATGGCTATTTCTGTTCTGGTGGATATATTCTAGCTCTTCCCAGAAGGAAAAATCAGTGTGACTCTCCCTGGACCCTCAGTTCAGTCAAGGTTATGGTCACCTGCTGAATGAATATTCATTTTGCTCACTTTAAAAATTTGTTTTAATTAGAAACTCCAAGTCCTCTGATTGAGACACCCTTATACGATTTGGCAAGACTACTTCCTCAAGCCACTGGGGGAATGGGACTATTTCTGGCGCAGTTCCTCCTTGCCTCAGCCCTACCTTAGCCAGTCCAGGCTCTTGGGCCATGAGACCCATTACAGGATGTGGCCAGTCACTTACTTCGTTCACCACATTCATGTCGCTGGAGCACTTCCCTGATCGACACCAAAGCACAGGAGCTCACTAGAAAGCTGATTCTATTTGGGGACATAAATATAATAACAAATGCTTGAAGTTCTATAAGATTAACAATTATAGTTTCAGAAACCGTGATTGTACAGAAATACCTGGTAATGGCTGTTAGACTTGGAAGTGTTCACTCTATCCAAAAAGAGAAATCGGATGCCTGGAAGAATCAGACCTCCTCAAAACAGAGTCCTGGCTCTAGCCCCAGCAGGCGATTGACAAACATCTTTCTCCTATTGTCTTGTCACTTTCTTGTTTTGCAGTATGATTTACAGAGAGCTATGCCCCCTTTTAAAACCCCAAGTCTTAAAAGTAGAAAAGAGAAGTCAAACTTGGGAGCTAGAAATCAACAAGTACTGTTTTCACACCACGGAGAAAGAATAGTTTAATAGATCAATAATTTTTAATCCAAAATGAGACTTTTCTTGACCAAGTCAATGAAATTTTGATAAAGTTTATTGCATGGTTAAATTTAGATATTTCAATTTCTTAATTAATAGTACCTTTATACACACACACACACACACACACACACCCCTCTCCTCAACTTCAGCACTTCAGACCTCTTCCTGGGTTTCAGTTCCAGGACACACCAGAGTTGCTTATTTGTTGGGTGTTAGCTTATGTGACTTCAATTTGACATAATTCTCTTCAGTGACAAAGCATAATAACTAATGATTGTTACACACAAGAGATAGTTGAATAGTTCTTTTTCATTTGAAATGAGAAACACACATCTTTTTATATAGAAGTATAAGGAAAAATGTTTGGGTTTATTAGTAAGTAAATCCTATTCTTGTAGCACCTTTTTAGTCAACTAGAGGATTTCTTTTTCTTCAGCACAAGTGCAAATTTAAAGTGATCTGTGTATTTCAAATGTTGTTGAAAAATAATAATAGCTGACATTCATTGAGAATTTACTATGTGCCAGGCATTTTCTAAGGACACTGTATTAATTCATTTGATCCTCTCAAAAAGAAATCCGTCGTAAAATACGAAAATTGAGAAGTGGAAGATCTTCATCAAGCTAGGACAGAAACGCAAGCAGCCTCGCCCCATTGCCACGAGCTTGGGTACTGCACTGTTCTACGCCTTTTTAATCATTCGTGTGGTTCGGCGAACGCGTGCGCACAGCAGCACCTCTGCGCTAACGTGCCTGAGACTGAGTGTGCCTCCCAGATCAGTGCAGGGGTGGGGGGGCGGCCCAGACTGTCGTCGTCACAGTGACAAAATGACTTCATCACTGAACCAGGGCGTTTGAGAATGGAGAGGAAATACAGAGCTCTTTTGGGATCTTATCTAATTCTTTCTAATTCTTATCAACCAAAGCAACCCCCAACTAAAATTTTCTTCCACATTCTAGACATCCAATTTTATTCACCTTATTCAGCTGACTGAACCAACATTCCTAATATTTTCAGTATGAAACCAAGACACTATAAACACTTACCTGACTTCTGCTTTTAGCTTGTCCCTCCTACTGTAACAAGAGAAATCTTCTTTTCACCTCAGCCTGTTTCTGTCACTCCCCTGCAGTGAGCTGTCTCCACTCCCGGGTCAGTGGTTCTCAGACTCATAGAGCAGAAGATTGCACAACTCTGTGAATTTACAAAAGCCATAGAACTGTACACTTTAAACGGGTTCATTGTATGGCATGTAAATTAAGTCTCAGTGAAGCTGCTATTTAGAGAAATTTACAGAGGAGTCAAAGCACCTGGAAGTCACGGCATGCCATGTGTAATACCCTGAAATGTTGACCCAAAAGCAATTTTTCTAGCAGAAAATGAGACTATGATCTATGCCAGTTTATTTACAAGATTAAAATTCACTACTGTACAACTATTTTAAAGGAAGCAAGTGGTTGAGCTACAGTAATCAACAGTTTCTAATATTGGCCTTTAATATTAAAGTGCCATTGGTTATATTATTTTATTGCCTACTACTGTTTTCTAGGAAACAAGCATTAACATCAAAGACAAGAAAATTTGAAAGGGAAAGTTTAAAATTAAGTACATTCTATATAATATTTTGATGTATTTTTTTTACCTCAAATGAAGACTTAGCAAAACATCTATATCTGGAATAACACTAACACTGTCTGAAGGAGCTTTGACAATCCCTGGCATCCTAGAAAATGCCATATCATACCTGACATATCATAAAATACTTTTTTTCAACCTGGACTTAAGTTACCTTTCTATCTTTGTCTCTTTCCACACCACCCCACTGTGAACAAAGCAGTGGCCACGCATCCCTCACAACCATAAAGTGGCTAAGTATTCTGTGAACACATCCTGCAGCTTTGCTCCTGCTCCTTCTGGAATATTCTTTCTTCCTTTCTCCACTTGGCCCTTCAAGGCCCATCTAACTTCCATATTGCATTCTTGACTCCCCCCCCCCCATCTAGGAAAAGTGCCACGAGAGCAGGAAACGTATATCTTACTGAATGTTGTATTTCCAGCAAAAACATAGAGTCTGATACATCGAAAGTGCTCCACAAATATCCCCTTCTTTGTATTCTCACGCAGTCTTGATGCACACATCTACCCACTTACCTCACTGTTCGGGAATTAGTTTTCAGTGACTCCACCCTCACACTCTCTATCTTTATCACATAACAGATGATCCATAAATATCTAGTCAATTTAGATGAGTTGAAAATACATTCTCTAATCTCCAGATGTTCAAAGTCTTAAGGAAAACATCAAACATTCAAACAATTTAGTAAATACTATTTGGCAAAACCGTAAGTGGAATGTGGGCACAGTGTTATGAGAATTCTTATGGAGTGCTACCTCTTCTGATTTGTAGGTCTGTACCCTAGAATCTTCTGATTTGAACTGTTCTGGGGACACTTGAACTGCCCGTCAGAAAAAATAAGAGTAATTTCACCAGGAAAACAACAAAAGGGATTCTAAGCTAAAGGACTCAACAGCAACATAGAAACTGAGAGATGGGTTGGTATGACTTCAGTGGAGGGTTCGTGGCAGGGATTGGTTGGCAGGCAGCTGGAGGAATGTGCTGGGCCTGGCAGCTCTTCTGGCCTGGATCTTACAACATGAGCAAGAGGGTGATTTGATCAGGTCTGTGTTTTAGATCTGTTTTAACTGTGCTCACACCCTCTTCTGCCCTGCCTCCTCCCCACACACGTGTAGACCATGTAACAGAGCCGATCAGAGTCTCAGTTATGACATGTGGACAAAGGCCAGAGCAACCTGAGTGCTCATGAAAACCAACTTGAACCGGGGAACTGCGCTCTGACCTTGGAGCAATCAGCCAACACCAGTGCTATGCAAATCACGCGCTGAAGCAGAAGTTAAGAATGTGGTAGAACCACCAAAGCTGGTTTCTTTGGACAGCCCGCATCATTCACTAAGACTCCAGGCCTCAGTGAAGCCCTGATCTTCCCAGCCCAAAGGAAACTCCCCTCTGAAATACTCTGGAGTGCTTAATTTTGTACTTATGACACTTAGAATTTTTTTTTCTTGCATTATGGTTATTTTGTGCTCATTCCTGGTACCACCTTTTTTTCTCTTTGCCTCATTTTAAAAGCTTACATATAATATAATGCAGCTTTAAAAGATACCTTGGGAGCAAGATAGGGTATAAATCACTCAACAACAAATCCTGCTAGGTTTTCAGTTTCAAGAAGAAAGAGGTCATGTCCCATTCACCTATATAAATCCTACAGCATTAAGCAAAACATATTGGTTGAATAAACTGATGCAGTGATAAAAATATGGTAAAGTAAAAACATTCTTTGGCTTTTAAAGTTGATATTGTTGTAATTTCTTTCCTTGAAAAACACTCATTTACTAAAGTATTTGCATAGATGTTTATCTTTTATTCTTTAAATTTTCATCTCTCCTAACTATGGCTCCACTGTCTGGGGATGTCCCTCTTTTTTCTTGATTTGATTTGCCAAAGATTCATCCCTTGTATAGGCCTCTTTGGAAAAAAACAACACTTAGATTTCTTTATTATGCCTATTTTAATGTTTTTTTCATAGAACAGAGATATGTTTATTTCAGCAAAATTATAAAGTAAAACTACAAACAAAAAATATTTGACATTCACTGAGACACAGTTTTGTAAAGAAGAAAGTTAAGAGTAATCAGCATAAAAACAATAAGTTATAAAGATTTGTTGACATTTAAATGGGGAAGGGAGATAACCAGAAGATACACAAAAAACACTTTTGAAAGACATCATCATTGCCACAGCACATGAAAACACTTCCATAAAAAATTCACAAACTCCACTTGGACATTTCACTTTTTAACCCTCTTTGAATTTACATACTGAAATGTTGATGTTCTCATTTCACAGGCCCACAAAGTTCAGCCCCAGCCCCATCACAAGCAATTAAGAGGAGCACTTCCTGTTAGAGATACAGCACTTCAGGCTAATATTTAATCTTAATTGGCAACAAGTTTAGTGCAAATAAAATTATATTTAGCAGCTTAAAAAATTCCTGGTGGGGAGGCCTTCACCCCTTTATCCTCACTGCTGCCCCAAAGGGAAATCATTTCTCTCCTTTGGTGAGTGTGGAGTGTTGGCCATTCAGACCTATTGAAGACTACTAATGTTGATTACGCAGTTTGTGACACAGGGAGTTTCCATGAAAGCTGGTTTCAGTCACCAGGCAGGTGAGCCAACAGTGTTCACATTTGGAAAGTTTACCTTAGGTTGATTTAAGGCCTGAACACCAGTCATAACTGGATCTTACCCAACAGCTTCTCTAATTGTGGAGAAGAGACCCAAAGGAGGCACTAATAATTTCATGCAGTAGCCTCCAGTAGGTTGCATCTAAAGGAAGACCAGGACAGAGCTGAGGAATCTCTTAAATCAAATTTGGCTCTCAGGTAATAAGTTCATTTCACTGATTTGAATGGGAAATGAGGTAGGGAAGAAGGAAGGAAGGGGAAAAGAGAAAAAAAAAAGAATGAAAGAAGAAAAAGATTTTTAAAAGAATGAAAAAAGAAAAGAGGAGCCATCTGATTTCAAATCTGGTGTTTTCCACTCTCAGCCAAATTATTCTCCAAATGAACAGATGCCAGAATGCTACCAGCCAGAGGATTTTGCCTGAGCTTTGTCAATTCCTCGAAGTGCCTCCCTTCTTGTTAGACATCTGTTCCCTCTCTAGCCAAGGCCTGGTACTGCTGCTTCAGAAAACAATGTGGCTGGCTGTGCCCCGATCTGAGGTGCAAGGGAAGAGGAAGAGCACATGCCAGGTTTCAGCACCTGGCTCTGCCCCTTGTAGAGGTTTCACTGGCCCAAGGACTTGAGCTGTCAGAAAGCTTGAATGATCCCTGAGATCCACGATGTGCTGACAAAAAATCCAGGTAAACAATAGGTAGGCTGTCTCACTTGATCTCTCTCTCTCTACCAACTCCTCAGCAGTTTTTCCATTCCCCCTGAATTCTCTCACTGAGTCACTCAAGGATTGGGTGTGGTGGCTGCATGTTGGAGAGAGGGGCCCACCTTAGTCACTGTACTCTTCTCTTTCCCTTGGAGTGGGGAGTTTCTCATACTGGTTGGCCAATTTCCATTTGTTGTGCTGACTTTTGAGTAATGCAGCCAAGGAAGTCTTTCGGGTGATATTTTTAGTTATATCCCGGCCCTTGGCCTTCCTGGTAGGGGAAGAGCTTCGGACTAAGGGATAGACAGGAAATATAGGCTTGCCCCGAGGGGCTCCCAGGAGCTGCCATATTTCTCCAGAGGTATTGCTAGACAGATACTGCCATGGCTTCTTCCCACTGCTGTCCCGGACATTGACCCGAGAAGCCAACCTTTGCACAAGCAATTTCATGACTCCCTGGTGGCCATGAATAGCTGCAAGGTGCAGAGGGGTATACCCACAACTGGACTTCACATTTACATCAAGAGCAATTCCCGCTTTCTGGGTGCCCAAGACCAAGTCCTGAAGGGCTCTGAGGTTACCATGTTTGGCTATCCAGTGCAAAGCAGTGTACCCAGTTAAGAAGTCCTTGTGCAGAGCCAGCTGGGGATCCTCCCAGAACAAAGCCAACACCTGAATCCAAGAGCCAGTGGCAAGCTTCACAATCCATTCATGCTCCCTGGCATCTAGAGGGACCAGACACGACTTGTGCTCAGAAGGCCTGTGCAGGACCAAGGCTGCAGGCTCCTGACTACCCAGGGCCCACAAGCTGTGTAGCCAACCCTTCTCTGCAACAGCCGCCTTAACGTCAGCGGGTTTGAGTATCAAAGCAGCATCCACCCTAGGGCTGGACGCTGCCGCTCCTGCCTTGGAGGGTTTCTTGGACCGTGGTGGGCGCCGACTCCTTTTCAGCAAGTCCTCCTGAAGATACTCCTCATCGGAGGAGGAGGATTTGGCTCTTCCGGCCCGAGAGCTCCTCCTGAGCGATCTCCTTAACTTGGGAGCTGGCCAGGCCAAAGTCTCCTGCGAGTGGCCTACAAGGCCATTAGACCCTGTTCGGACCTGCTGAGAGGCATGCCCATCCTCTCTGTTCCTGAGGCCCTGAGGGCTCCTGCTGGAGCTGACCTCCTTTGGAGAAAGGCAGACAGATGAATTCCTGAGCTTTCTCCAGTCTGGGGTTCCCAGGGCACCGTGCAGCCCCTCTTCAGAACCCCCAGGGGACTCTTTGGGTCCACTGCTGCTCTCCTCACTGCTGTGGTTGTCCTGGTCCACAAAGTCATCCAGTTCTTGGAGGGACAGCTGACAACGAATGCTACGAAAGACTGTCAATGGAGGATTCCCGGGCCAGGATTCCCGAACAACCGGAGAATGAGAATGGGGGGAAAGAGAAGGGTCTAAAGGTGCCGACTTAGGTTCTGGGACCCAGAATCCCAGCTCCGAAGGGAAGTTGTCTGGCAACACTGACCAGGCTCTGATGGGGCCTTGGTCCCGGGCCTCGGGGATGTGGGGATGTCTGGCCACCCATTCTCGAGTGCGTTGCTGCTGTTGCTGTTGCTGCTGCTGCTGCGCGGAATAATGCAGATCGCCCGGGGTCCACAGCTCCGGCGGGTCTCGGGGAGAAGGAGGGCTGGACAAGGGGGTGGGCTGGGAAGCCCCGCACCTAGTAGCCTCGACGGTTGGAGGAGGAGAGGGGGGCTCAGCGGGAGCGCCTTCCCACTCCTGCCTGGGAGCCCCGCTGTCATCTTGGACAGCCGGAGCCCGCGCCGTCTCCTTCCTAGCGGTGGCGGGGTCCGGGAGCGCGCCGGGCAGCGGCGGCGGCCGGGGGAGCTCCCCCGGGCCGTTCTGGAGTCTTTCCCAGGAGCAGCGGCCCTGCGTCTCTACCGCCGCGCCTTTCGCACGGACCTGGGCAGCTGCCGCCGCAGCTGCGGATACCTGCGCGCTGTGACGCGAGTCGCGTCCCAGCCCGCTGCCTCCCGGAGCCGCCAGCCCGGCGCCGCCGGCGGGGAGTCCATTGCAACCTGGATCCTCCGCTAGGGCTGCGGCACCTGCTGGCTCCTCCTCTTGCTCCTTTTCGCGCCGCCGCCGCCGCCGCCTAGGCTGCTGCTGCGGCGGCGTCTCCTGTAGGCGCTCGCCGGGCGGGGGGCCGGGCGCAGCTCCACCTGCCGCGGCGGCGGCCGCCGCGGGGAGTTCACTGGGTCGCTGCAGCCCCTCCTCCCCCAAAAGGTCCCTGTACTTCTTCTTGAGTACCACGTACTTGGTGCCGTCGGGGTCCTGGCGCACTGCGGCGACCGAGTTGACAAAGCCCTTGAAAAGCTCGCGGCAGCGCTGGTGCTGGCTGGGGGACGCGTCCGGGTCTCGGAGAAAGCTCCTGAAGTGGCTCACCAAAGCGGCGTTGGTCACTCGGCCCCCCGCCTGGCACAGAAAGTCCAGTAGTGCCTCCTGGCTCAACTCCCGGGCCATCGCCGCCTTGTCGTCCCCTGGTCCCAGGGTGTCTGTGTCTCGCCTTCCCTGCGCTCTCCCCTGCCGGCCGAAACCTTGGCCTGTCGAGTGTCACCTGCACCCGGGGCGGCGCCACCCGCCTCCATCGGCCGCGGTGGCTGGCGCGGCTTGCAGCCCAGGAGCGCGCCCAGCGGGCGGCGGGTCCCTGGGGGAGAAGCCCCCGGGCTGAGCCCCGGCACGCAGCCCCAGGTGGGGGGGAGAGGGCGGCTCCCTGGCCGCCCCTGCGCGACACTGGCCTCTTGCAGCGAGCCCCGGCAGCGAAAGTTCCCGGGATAGGTCGGAGTCGGTTTCACCTGCGCCCTGGCAACGCCTCCTCCCGGACTCTGGGGAAAGGGTCCGACCCGCCCACTCCGGTCCCTCCGCCCTGTGAGGTCTCCGCGACGACCCGCGCCGCCCATCCCATCTGAGTCAGGCGGGCGGGACGCAGGGCGAGCGCCGGTGGGTGAGGTCGCGAGCCGCTGGAACCCGCGCGCCCGACCCGGGAACTGGAAGGCAGGTAAGCGACCGGCCGCTCCTTTGGGCCTCGGCCACGTAGGAAACAAAAGCAATGGAAGATCCGTTCCTGCCTTCTCCTCGAGCTGCCTAAGTAATGGCTGAAGTGGGTGGATGGGGAAAAAGGTGCATATTAACCAGCGTCCTGCGGTCTCTCTAAAAGGTGCCTTTCTTTATCGATGCTGTGGGGTAGTAATTTCAGATCGCCTGAGGTCCGGGGAAACACCCTTTGCATCCCAAACAGGCCTCTCGTGATCTGAGGATACTGCCCAGGTACTGGCTACAAGGGGTCCAAATACACGAAAAAAAAAAAAAAAAAAACCCTCTGTGAAGGTTACAGGTTGGTCTCGGCCTTTCCTTTTGCTTTCTGATTGTCTTGCGTTAAGGTGCAGCAAAAATCAGTTTGGTCATTGATTGCCCCAGCAGCTGAAATGACCAGTAATTATGCCCTGACGGTTAAGGTATTTGATGTCCAGTGTTACTTTGTTTTTATCTACTCTAAAACTTGTGAACCAAAGGGATTTTTGTGCAGTCTCTTTTGTGTTGGCTTAAGTGAAGTTGTCTTTTCCCTCTGAATGTAAGGTTCCCCCCTCACATCCAAAATGTCATGCGTGTTACAGATTAGCCTGATTTGACCCCAATACTCCCCACATTAGAATGTCCCTACGCTCTAACTCTCCCTCCAGAGGCTGTGACTTTCTAATTCCAGTCCATTGGTAGCTGGAGCTATCTTTGTCATTGGCCTCTTCAAGGCAGTAGAGTCCCAGCACTTCTCCTTACAGCTGCTTCTCCCCTTCATTTTGTCCTTAGGTTGGTCCTGCGCTTTCTTTCATTGAGGTCCTTGAGGAGAGGTCTTGTTTACATTCCCAAGATACTCTCATTGGTTGATGGACTCACCTCTGGCTCCATGCCCTCCTCCATTCTTTTCTCAGCTGTCTTCCCATTTCTTTCCACTGTGATGTCCTTGTTACCCTCAGCTCCAAATGTGAGGGCAAGTCTGTTCCTTGAAATCCTGTCAGCTATATGTTTTCCCGGTGATGAAGTCTGGTTTCTCCTGCTCTGTCATTTGCCACTCTTCTTTCCTATACTGCCCTTGTCTTTTAAATTTCCTTCTTTTCTCTGTCATTTTTGATTGTGTAATCCCTGTCTTTTTTTTTTTTTTTTTTTTTTTTTGCCAAGGGAAGGTATTGGAAGTATGTTGGCCCCACAATCTCAACATGTTTTAACATAAATTGATCTTAGTGATGGCCACATAGGCCATTAGCTAAGATTTATTTTAAGTCCCCAGCAGTAACCTGGTACTTTTCTATGGATGCATTGCAATCTTCAGCTTTGTTATTTGGTCAGAAAAGAAAACTGGGAGTCTATTTGTCTATTTTTGGCATTTTCTAGATCTAAAACCAGTACCAGGTTGAGAGGGGGATAATGGTTTCCACTGAGTTGGAACATTGGCTTTAAGCTTTTCAAAGGGTTATTAAAATAAAGCTTTTGTGTTAAACTTCAGCTCCCTTTTGTGTTTATTTCCTGGTGTTGAGTCTTTGTGGGCCTGAGAGGTGTGACCACACCTAGGGCAGAAAGGAGTTAAAATGGGAAATTCAGGTAGACGATTTAGGGTGGCAAGTGGAAAGAAACTCCCTTTGGTACTTTTCAGAATTTTTGGTTAAAAAATAGGGTTTTGTTGCTCCCTAAAAGACTAGAGAGAAAGGAAGGGTCATCAAGGACATGGTTGTTGAAATGAGAATATTTTTAGCCAGTGGTGAAATGAGCAGGTCTGGAGCAGAAAGGAGGGGAAGAAAGAAAAACATGAAATTGAGAGAAAGAAAAAATGCAATTGCTTTTGATTTCTGGGTGCCCAGGTAAGTTTAGCATCCAGACCTTCCCTCCTCCATTTTCTCTCTTCGTTGAGGAGATGGCTAATTACAATGCTTTTACCTCATCTTGGGGAGCATTTTTATGCCTCCCTTAAGTACTGTTCACTGATTCCTAAAATATTTATGGACCATCCACGTTGCCCTGGCACTACGGAAAATGAGTATAAAGAAGAAAACATACTCAAGAACTCACTATTTGTTGCGAGCAACTATTAAGAGAAATGGCCCAAACCTTTGTTAGTAACTCAATAAAGATGTGCACCAGGTGCTGGAAGAGTTGAGGGGTGATGTGTACAGGAAGTACCCTGGCTCAGCTTGGGGGATCAGAACAATGTTCCAATAAGAGACAACTTGGAGTAGAAGAGGTGAGGGAGAGGCAGAGGAAACAATGGTGCAAAGGCACAAAGGTCTGGCCCAGCACTGTGTATCTGGGGAACTAATTGCAAATACATCTACTTGGCTTTAAAGAAAAAGATGTGTGTGGATGTGCTGGAAGGGAGACTGCGGAGTGGGAGGGAGTCAGAAGATAAAGAAGGGGAGGAGACAGGAGAAGAGCCTTTGAAGAATTTTTGGGAGGGCAGTGACCTGACCAGACTTGTACTTTAGGAAGATCATCCTGGAAGTTTGTGCTGGTTTGGAATCATGACCCATGTTAATGAGTTAAAAAAGTATATTGTACAAAAGTAGTATATTTAACCAAATCTAAGACATCATTGATTGTATGGTACATATTGGTTTCAGAGATGATAAAATGTAAAAAAAAAAAATAGATGCCTCTTAAAAGTAGAAGAAATACAGCATGTTAAATGAGACCCTAATTTTAGGGGAAAGAGAGAGAGAGAGAGAGAGAGAGAGAGAGAGAGAGAGAGAGAGAGAGAGAGAGAGAGAGAGAAAGAAAGAAAGAAAGAAAGAAAGAAAGAAAGAAAGAAAGAAAGAAAGAAAGAAAGAAAGAAAGATTTGAGGACTGGATCAGGGGGACTCTAACCTTTTTTTTTATAGTCTTATAAACTCTTTGGCTATTTTGCAATGGGAGCATATTACTTTTTTAGCTTGAAAAATACAAGAAAATAAAAGATGTAAATGAATAACAATGACAAAGAAATAACACTATCAGATCTTTAGGCTGGATGAGTGAGATGAAGCTGTCATCAGGGAGAAGAGTCCAGAAATTACTGAGAATATTCAGAAAAGAGATGCAAAGGTGTGAGCTCAGCAGTGTCAAAGAAAGGGTGATGAGCAGATCGAAGAGATCCTTAGGGTGAATTCAACAGGATTTGGAGCCAGAGGAGCCTAGCGGTGAGGAACAAGCTCAGCTTTTCTCCTGTGTCTAGCCTGAGCTGCTGCACTGATGGCTGTTACCAACTACACGTGTAGAAAATATGAACAAAACAGTCAATTTCAGAAATGGGAAAGATGATAAATTCAGTTTGGGGCATATTAAGTTTCAGGTGCCTATAGGCCATCAAAACAGGAATGTCTAAAAGGCCATATAGGTTTGAGACTCCAAGAATGTATGACATTAACATATATAAATGGCCCTTTAAGCCACAGGCAACAATAAAATTGCTTAGAAAGAGATATACAGGCAGTGGCAAGGGAAGAGGGTGGAAGGTGAATCCACATTTACCAAAGAGAAAGAGGAAAAGAAACTTGTTAGGGAGACTTAGGAGCAGCTGGAGGGAAAGAGGAACCCCACTGAGCAGAGCCTCACAGAACAGAGGCAGAAGGAGAGACAGCTTTCTAGAAAGGATACCAAGTTAGATAAGAAGTGAAATATGACCATAGCCTGTTGGGTCACTGAGGCCTGGTCTGGAACAGTTTCAGAAGAGGGGTGAGGACCCAAGTCAGGTTGCAGAAGGGTGAGGAGTGAGTGGGATTAGAGTAGGGTGAGGAAGACTTAACCATGAAAGGAAAGAGAAAAGAGGATTCTAGATAAGAAGACTATCGGATCCTGTCACCTAAGATTTATTTATTTATTTGGTAGTTGTTACAAGAGATATGATCGTGTGGATGTGCTGAGGGAAGAAAGCCAGGAAAAGATAAGTTGACGACCTAGAGGAGAGAGTAAATAATTAATGAAACAGGGCTTGGTGGTGGGACTGGAGTCCAGAGTTCAGGTTGAGGGGTTCTCTGGGACAGGACAGGGGAGAGCTATTTTTGCCCCATTGAGAATGAAAAGAAGAAAAAGGGCCATTGCATGAATTAGAGTACTAAGAGATTCGGAGACAAGGCTTGAGGATGTCTTGTTGGGGTTGAAAAGCAGGTAGATGAGAGTAAGGGGATATAGAACAGTAAGGTAAATATTGTGAGCAGAACATCAAATATTCTTAAGTCTTGGGGCTTAAGGTCTCTGAAGTGGAATAGTTTGGAGATGATGACAAGATTTGGAGTGTGACTATGTGGTTGAAGCATCGGCGAAGTGAGAAGAAGCATTGGGGGTGATAACATCATGGAACTATGAGAAGGGTATTGAATCTTGCACAGGGAAACTGAAGTCATCTAGGATGGAGAGGACACCAAAAATCATCTGTGGGAATCCTTAGTATTTTGGCATGAGTAACATAGATGGCATTTTGCCAGGAGTACTTGCTCTGCTCCTCATCAACAGACGCACTCAGCAAACAGTGTAATACAATGACTTAAACACATGTGTCAAATTCCAGATCACTCTCCTGTATCTGATTCTCATATCAAGTATACAAAGTGTGTAGAACAGAGATCATTACCTTTCAGGAAGTAGCTGTCCTTCCTATTAATATGTATGTACTTCTTGTAAGATGTATTTTGATGTGCTTATTCTCTGCTTTCAGTCCAAGCTTCTACTGTGAATGTAGAGGGAAATCTTGACCCAGGAAGGTGACCTGCCCATCATCAATCATCTAGGTAGGTGATGGACTGTAGAAAGGCAGGAGAGAAAACGTGGGTACTCACCCCCCCTCTGTCTTTCTTCCCCCGCCATCCTCTCCTCCTCCTTTTCCTCTCATTCCTGCCCCCTTCTCTCTCTCTCTCTCTCTCTCTCTCTCTCTCTCTCTCTCTCTCTGTGGATTTCTACAAGTCTGGGTACTCCTCAGGGCACTCTGAAGTAACAAGGGGAAGGTATTATCTGGTGAAGTTGACAGCTCTAATTTATAAACCAGATAATCTAATGATAGAGGACTCTCTGTATAATTCCCTTCTCCTGTTCTAAGCCAGTCTCCTTCCTTCCTTCCTTCCTTCCTACATTTTTTTCTTTCTTTCTCCATCAGTATTTATTGAGTGCTTACCATGTGTATGCACTTTTCTGGGGCTGAATACACAGTGGTTAAGCCAAACAGACAAAATATTTTTCTTTCAGGAAACTTGCATTCCAGTGGGGGAGGAACAGATTATAAACATAAAAGTAAACAAGAAAATATTACTAGATAAGTGCTGAGATACAGAAGTTAACTGTTATGTTAGAGACTGACTAGGGAGCCACTCTAGCAAGCATGGACAGAGAAGGCCTCTCTTAGAAGACAGCAATAAGCAGACACCTCAGCGATAAGGAGGAGACAACCATGTGAAGATGGAGAAGAGAGAAGAAGACAGGGAAAGCCATTCCAGAGAGAATCAGTAATGTTATATCAGAAATGAGCATGATGTGTTGAAGGAACAGAAAGAAAACTAGGGGCTAAGCTGGAGCATACTGAGAGAGAGAGACAGAGAAAGAGAGAGAGAGAGTGAGGGAGGGAGGGAGGGAGAGAGAGAGAGAAAGTAGTTGGCATGAGAAGTCAAACCAGTGAGAAGGGTCTGGATCTTGTAAAGTCTGTTGGGGTTGGGGTTTTAGTCTAAGTGTGATGAGAAGCGATTCGAGGTTTACAATCAAGAGAGTAATGTGATTTATGTATTACACAGATCTGTGGCTGTTGTGAGAGCAAATTAAAGGGGATGCTATCATGTAGAAGCAGAAAATCCAGTTGGGAGACTGTGACAGAGTGCCAGTGAGAGATGATGGCAGCTTGAAATAGCAAGGCGTTAGGTGTAGAGAAGGACAGAGATTTGGAAAATGTCCTGGAGATAGAACCTAGAGAAGTGTGGTGGGTTGGATATACATTTATCAAGATGGGGGATATGGAGGTGAGACCTATTTTGTGTCCAGGAAGTCAAGCATTTGCTTTGGGAAAGGTGAAGTTGAGGATGACCATTAGACATCTAAATAATGATTTAGAGCAGGCATTTGCTCAGGGGTAAAATCAAGGCTGGAGATACACATTTCAGAGTCTTGGGCATTGGGACGATATTTTGAAACTAAGAGATTAGATGAATTTATTGATGAAGGGAATGTAGAAAGAAAAGAAAAAAGTTTCATGACCAGCCCCAAGATTAGAGGTCCAACCTTTAGCAGTACCTCTCTTAAATAACGTAACTTGTCTCAGCTGTGCTATGTCAATGAGAGGAATTGGAAAATCCGTGTTTGTCCCCCTAAGGCCAGTCTGCTGATTGTGGCTGCAGCAGACATTCATGTAATAGACACCCAGGGTTCGTTCCAGGGTCTGGAGTAAGGTCCGCCTATGCCCTCCTAAGCACAAAGTCTCCCTCCATTGCCAACTTTACCAGGTATGGATTTAAATTGGTTAAACAAGTCAGCAGATTTCTCCATGTATACCCTGATTTTACAAATAGGAAAACCCAGTTTCAGAACTTAGTGTTTTATGGAATTCATGCTCGAATTAAATTGACCTAAATCTAGCATTTCACACCAGAGTCATCGTCTTTCCCCAGCTCTCTGGAGTATTTGGTCCAGTGGACCATTTTCTCCGCTTGAAGAGTCTGTCTTGGCTTCCACAACCATTGGTCTTTTCCCCAGTTCTATCTCCCTGATCCAACTCTGAGTCTCTCTTGCTAACAAAGTCTTCTTTCCACATCCTTTACTCACTCTCTGGATTCTACCTGAGTAACATTGTCCCTTCCCAGATCCAGTTACCACCTGTGTCATCATGATGCTCAAATCTCTATGCGAAGCCCCCCCAGAAAATGCACTAAGTTTCAAGCAGGCTAGTTTTGGCTCCACCCCTAACTAGCTCTTTCAACTTGGTCAGTTGGCAAACTCTCTTCCTACTCTTTTGTAACCGTAAGTGGCAGAGGCAGGCTTCCCACCCAGGCAGTGTTTGTCTGGCATGAGCAGCATTTAGTCCCTGCTCTATCCTCCCCGATGCCCTTTGAAAACCCTGACCCCTGGGCTGCTTTCTCACCTTAGTCCCTCGTCACTTCCGCCTCCTCTGGGTTTACTGCCATTGCCTCTCTCCCTTGAACCTTCAACCTCGTTCTCTCTTCACCCCCAAAGGCTGAACCAAAATGAACAAACACAAGGACTTTGCTTCGAACCTCCCCTCTTTCATTCACTGCCTTAGCGCATCCTCATCATTCCTGCATTGTCACCTTGGCCCAGAGACCTTTCCTGACTCCATGCATTAAATCAACTTCTCGCCTCCAGGCACTTCTATTTGGGGAAAGCTAAGTTTAAGATGCCCATTAGACATTTAAGTAGAAATTGCAAGTGGACAATTGGATATAGAGTTCTGGAGCTGAACTGCCACAGCACCTAACAATCCACTATTAAATTTAACTTACGTATTTGTTTTTTGTGTGTGACCCCCCTCAACCAGAATGTAGACTCCATGAGGGCCAGGACTGGGTCCTGACCCCCACCAGCAAAGAGTTGGTTGTGAGAGAGCTCGAATAACAAAGTGTATTGGTGTCCTGGGGCTGCTGTAGTGCATTATCTCACCCTGGGTGGCTTTAAATAACAGAAATTTATTCTCTCACCGTTCAGGAGGCTAGATATTGGAAATCTAGGGGTTGCCTTGTCAGTTAAAGACCTCTAGGTGGTTGTCTCTTGCATGCTCCCCAACCAGAGCATATACCCCGACCGGGAATTGAATTGGTGACCTTTCACTTTGTTGGACAATGCCCAACGGAGCTACACTGGTTAGGCCTCCGTTCTGTTTTTAAACTACATAGTTTTACCATGGTCATGATTAAGAGTACCTTTAGAATTGCTTATTTTCCCCTAATAATTTCTATTTATGTTTGTCTACAATGTACATTAGTATAGTAGCACATGCATATAATTTTAAATAAACAAATGCCCTGGGCTGCTTGTCACTCCCTAAGCCTGTTCCATTTTTTTCTACAGCGTGGTGCTTTTGTTAGTCATTTTCTCAGTCTGGTTTCTCCTTTCTCCATTTGGCAGAATCCTAGTGATTGTTCAAGCCTTACCCAACATCCAGAGGCACAAATAATCACTTTCTCTTCCTTTAGGACAGCCTTATTGTGGTGCATCTCACCTTGGGTCCCACTTGTCTTGGTAGCATCTCCCCTGAGGGACTGGCTAAGATTCCAGAGGGTAAGGATCCCTCTTAGTCATCGATGACATGCAGTTGCAAGTAGTGGGTGCTGCAAGTGTTAAATGAATTTAATCATCTCACGATATCCAATGTTCTAAATTTTGAAACACTATGAGACATATAGAAACATAGGAGACAATATGAGATATAAAGGAGAAAGAAACAGAGGGCTATGGATTTAAAACAAGAGGCTTAATTTCACATACAGCATCTTCTAAGATGGTATGGCCTGTAGGTCCTCCTGTAGTTAACAAACGCACACCTTCCTTCATTGCACGTGAAGGCTGTATAATTCCACCGATTTTCATTTTTGCATGCAGCTGAGGGACATGTAGTACTCTCTCCTAAATGCATTGTTAAAATTTAATATTTATAAACTGCAATTGGCGCACAGCTAAAGAGTGCTAAGTGTTTTAATTCAGCACTCTGCTAAAAAGTCTGGCAGACGCAAAAATGCTCTGCAAGTGCGCACATGCAGATGATTGGATCTCCCCCACATTTCAAAAGGCCTGTTTCTCATCATGTGTCATCCCTATTATAATGAGGTATTGGAGGTTCTGATTACTATTCTCTTTACTTATTAATTGTGTCTTAGTTTTTAGCATTATCAGTTTGTTCTGGGTTCATTAATTTGTTGGTGTCTTAGCAGGAATGTTTTAGACGTGAGCTCTGGAGACCCAGCGTCTTCCGTGTTAAATCGGTGTGAACTTGAGCAAAGTATTTAATTATTCTGAGCCTCAGTTTTTCCATCTCAAAATGGGAGTGGGTGGTAGAGGTGCTTCTCTCATTTGGTTTGATGTGGGCAACCATTGAGGTAATGTATGCTGAGTGTTTTCATAGATGGTACTTAGACAAGGTGCTGGTGCACAGGACAAGGTTAGATGAGGATTTGGTTCGGCTAAGCATAGCAGAAAACCAAAATAGCAGTCCTATTAAGATAGAAGTTTATTTCTTCCCACAAGTCCATGGGCAGCCCAAAGTTGGTATGAGAGTCTGCAGCCATCACATTCTTCCCATCCTGTTGTTCGACGCTTTCTCAGAGTAGGACTGCTGTTGATGGGCCGATGGCTATTCCGGCACCAGCCATCAATGCCTGCCCCCCCACCCCCAGCTGGCAGGAAGGAAGAATGGCAAAGAGAAGGGCACACGCCTTCTCCAAGGACTCTCCTCGGAAGTATATACGACACTTCTGCTTGCATGCCATTGACTAGAACTTGATCACACGGCCACATCTAGCTGTACAGACAGGCTGGGTATAAAATCTTTACTTTGAATAGGTATGACTCCAACTAAAAAGGGGGGATGGATGTTCATTGTTACAGAACTGGGCTAATCAGCTGGAACAGTATTAGCCTTTGGGGCAGGATAAATCTTTATTGGATGAGACTGTCTGCACGTTTCAGGACACTTATACCTTGGGCCCCAGATACTCCCTAATGCCAGAAGGACCCAATCGTATCAACCCAGTGCTAAGCACACACATTTACAGTTATGCTTAGGGGGTAGCACTGTCCTTAAAGCTGAGGTTGCTGTGGCAAGCATCTTTTCTGCCCAGTGCAGCAGCATGTGCCCTTCCAGGGAAACCCTGCTTCTCACAGCCAGAGGTTAGACAGCCAGCTGCTCAAGAGGAGACGGGCCAGCCTCTCACTCAGGCCAGGCCACATAAAATCCTTTCCCAGGTTCTAAACAATTGGAACTAGGGGGGGAATTTTTATTTCCTCATGAGAGAGACATAAGATCTAGTGCTGTTCATCTACTATGGGTGAGAATGCAAATGGTGCTGCTGCTTTGAAAAACTGTCTGGCAACTCTGCAAAAGGCTAAATATAGAGATACCATATGGCAAAGCAACTCCGCTCCTACTCATACATCCAGGAGAAATAAAAAAACATGTTCACATAAAAAGTTGTCCATGAATCCTTATAGCAGCATTATTCATAATAGCCAAAAAGTGGAAACAGTCCAAGTGTCCACTGACTGATAAATGGATGAACACAATGTGCTATATCCCTAATGGAATATTATTTGGCAATACACAGGAATGGAGTACTGGTAAACGCTTCAACATAGATGAACCTTGAAAATATTATGCGAGGTGAAAGAAACCAGTCTCAAATGGCCATATATTACATGATTCCATTTATCAATATACGAAATGCGCAGAATAGGCAAATCCACAGAGTTAGGAAGTAGATTACTGTTGGCTGGGGAAAGAGGCGAATAGGGAGAGACTGCTAATGATATGGGAAGACTGAGTTCAATTGCATGGCCAATGATGTAATCAATCACACCTCTGTAATAAAACCCTGATTAAAACTCTATAAGGAGGCTCAGAGAGCTTCCTGGTTGGTGAATGCATCAGTGTGCTGAGAGGGTGGCACACGCTCCCAGGCCTCCTGCATTCCAGGCCTCACCATATGTGTCTCCCCCATTTGGCTTGTACCCTTTATAATAAAATAGGAATTAAAAGTATAGTGTTGTCTGAGTTCTGTGAGCCACCTATTTGGTGTTAAGAGAATTGGTAGAGTGCCCTGGGGAAGGTAGCATTTGCTAATTGGGCCATTATCTAAAAAGTTTGAGCACTACTGTGCAGGAAAGTACTTAGGACAAAAGTATCCAATCTTGAATACGGATAGAAGGTAGCAAGCAACGGTACTACTTTGAAACACTTCTTAAAGTGAGAGATAAAGTATTGACATTTTTAGAGTTGAATTGTACTTTATAATATGAATGTTTGCTAAGTGTACTTTTTAAAAGATACTTTCTCTTATTGACCTTCTCAAAGATAATGAGGCTCTTTAGCCCAGAATTATTCCGGGGTAGATATGCCTGTTGGTGAAAGGATGGAGCGGCTCTCTTTTAGCCGTGTGATTATGTATGTTTCCATTAGAAGAATATCTCCCTGGGTTTTGAAACAAAACAGCTGCTGCTATCCAAATATGTATAAATGGTGGTATAAATGTAACACATTATATTTCTTTCAACATATATTTTTATTACATTGACTCTTTTGGAAAAGTTGATTGTTTCCATACTTGCTCTGCACCCTCCTCTCCTCTTTGGTCTCCTCCTTTTGTACTCTCCACTCCCAGGGAGGAAGAAGGACCTTCATGGAAATGTGTGTATACAAGGACAGAAATACTCAAGACTTTAAAGGGACAAGAAACAGTCCATTAGAAAAAAAATTACATCACTCCAAGTAGAGGAGAATAAAGGTTGTTACATTCTGATCTGTATGGCAGTGAATAGGGAAAAGAAGGACCAGACTTTCAGACTTGGACAAGGACAAAGCTTCAGAGCAATTCATGGGGCAGAATGTAAAATAAATATTGGTAAAATGAACATAAATAATGAGAGCATTTTTTTAAGTTACTGCAGAAATAATAAAGAAAATAACTGGTCAATGTATGTGGGTATAGAGTCTTCCTCATGAAGAATCATCTCGTATGTGTGGCTGCTCTAATTATTAAATCAAAATCTCCACATATGGCATGAATTCATAAGTTAAAATTTTATGTATTTATTTTTTATTGTTCAAATATATTTGTCTCCACTTTCACCCGGCTGCGGCCCCCTGCCCCACCCATCCCTACCTCTCACCCTCAAACCCACCCCCTTTGGCTTTGTTCATGTGTCCTTCATACATGTTCCTAGATGTCCCCTCCCCATTATCCCCTATTATCCCTCTCCCTCCTCCTCTCTGACTACTGTCAGATTGTTCTTTATTTTAATGTCTCTGGTTATATTTTGCTTGCTTGTTTTGTTTTGTTGATTAGGTTCCAGTTAAAGGTGAGATCATATGGTATTTGTCTTTCACTGCCTGGCTTATATTTCACTTAGCATAATGCTCTCCAGTTCCATCCATGCTGTCGTGAAGGGTAGGAGCTTCTTCTTTCTTCCTGCTCTGTAGAACAAATTTTTAAGAAAACATTTGTTTCTCTCACTAAACACAAGCAATGGATTTACTGTTATTTAAAAATGAGAATATTTCATTGAATTAGTTCATCAAATCATGACAAAAATGGTGTAATGACTTTTTTCTCATTTTAAAAGATTGCAGTTACCGTATGATAATGGGTCCATACGGACTGTCTTCTGGGCTGGAAAACAAATGCCTTACATTAGATTCCTAATATTTTAAAAGTACAGGAGTCTCTGTTAGTAGTACCTTGAGGAAATGGCGAACATGAATAAAATGATGCAGACAATTTTTAGTTTGCTAATTGAATAACACGTTAGTTCATCCAAACTGGTTCCTAGAGACTATAACAAGTAGTTCATTTATTTTTAATTGCTAATCTAATTTCAGCTGTAACACTTTTATTTAGAAAATGGCTTCACAGGGGAGAGCATTAGACAGCAAGACAAGAAATAATCAAATATGTAATAATCCTTAAGATTCCATCAGGCACAGGGCTCATGATACTATTTAGAAGAAATGAGGTCATTCCATAATTTTAACTTTCAAATCTAATATATACTATATTTATAATAGAAATAAAAATGCATCTTTTTATTTTTTTAAATGAGTTAAGTATATTTACTGAAAGGGCCGTGCATGGTTGTGGAAGGTGCACTGTATGCGGAGGCCTGTGGTGTTGTTCCTGGGTCCCACCTGAAACCGTCCAGCACTACGATCCAGACTTACAAGTTACTGTAACATTCCTTATTCTAGGGAGCAGACTCAAGAATCTGTGGTGCACTTCCTACCTCCACATTTCTGTGATTAATTCCATAACCTTCAGAGTATGCCTACAAGAATACCATGTTTTAGGAGCAGTGATGAGCATAAGATTGCAGTCACACCAGATGGATCCCCCATCTGCCACTTGCAATGTTACCTTACGCGGCTAACCTTTCTGAATTCCAGTTCACTCAACGTTAAAATAGGGTTAGTAGTACTACAACAGACTGTGTTGATGGCCTGCCCCAGAGCCCCTCCGCCCACTGCCACTGCAGGGGACAGCTCCTGTACCATCCAGCTACCCACCTCTGTGCCCACCTTTGTCTCTCTCACTGCCCTGGGCTTCTTCTGGTGCACAGGGACATGTACAGCCAGAAATACCAGGGATTAATATCCCCCAGTGCAACCCTAACCCACCTCAGTGAGACAGTTTGGAGGGGCAGTAACACAGTTCCTCAGGGAGCCTCCCAGCTAGGTGGAGCCCCTGTTACCCAGAGTGTAACCTGCTCTTTAATGAACCCTGTACTGGTGTTTCTCACCTGCCTGTCTCACCTTGCCGGTCTCACTTGCCCACTACCTCATTTCCCCTTCCTGTAATCACCTTCCAAATAGTCAACTTGCACACAGCTTCCTGTCTTAGGTTTTGCTTTGTAAACCCCATTTCACAATTGTTGTGACGATTGATTAAGAATGTGTGTGAAGCACCCACTAGAGCCTGTAGTAAGGCCCCATCAAATAGTAACAATTGTATCTGACCATTGACACAGAATGGCATGGTTCTAGGCAATGTTTAGATAGTGTTTCTCCAGTTAAGTGATGTTTACATCCTGCTAAAGCATATCTACATCATTTTAAGAGGCATCGAAAATACATAGAAAATGCTATAAGTGGGGAGAACAAACAAAATAGAAAGAGACTCAGAAATACAGAGAATATACCGATGTTTTCCAGAGGGGAGGGGGTTAGGGGACTGAGTGAAAAAGGTGCAGGGATTAAGAAGTACAACTTGGTAGTTACGGAATAGTCACAGGGATGTGCAGTACATCATAAGGAACATAGTCAATAATATTGTGATAACTATGCATTGTGCCAGGTGGTGCCAGAAGTATCAGGGAAACAGTCTGGAGGCTCTCTGACTGTCTAACCACTGCGCTGCACACCTGAAACTAATACAATATCAAATGCAAACTGTAATTGAAAAATAAAATTTGAATTAAAAAGTACTAGGCAGCACTATAGAAGAATGAGGAAGATAACTATGCACTGATATAAAAGGATGTATAAAATACATTGTTAAAGCAAGGTGTAGAATGATAGACGTGGTTATGTTTTTCTTTTTTGTAAAACATGGGGTAAGGTAGGAAATCAATGTATCTGCTCAAAGTGGCTTAAGGAAACTCTGGATACACAAGACACTAATCTCTTGAGGAGAGGGGTAGGACCTATACAGATGGTGAATAGGGTGGGAGGCTACTCTATATCATTTTATATTATTTTATTTTTTAACCATGTAACTATATTACTTCTGAGACTGCTGATTTCCCATGAGTATCCATTTTTTATTCATTCCTTACACATATAGGATCCACCCCTCCCCCATGTTTTTATGGGGCATTTTAGTGCCATAGAAGAGATTACATAGTCTAGCCTCCCCTGCAGCTAAGTATGTTCATGTGACTGAGTTTTTGCAATGGATTGTGAACAGAGGTACAGGTGCTATGCCTGTGTCACACCCTTAAAAGGAAATTGCTTTTCTACTTCCTCTTCTTCACCCTTCCCATGGGCTAGAGGACCAGGGGTGCCCAACCTTTTGGTGTCTCTGGGCCACACTGGAAGAAGAAGAGTTGTCTTGGGCCACACGTTAAATACACAAACACTAACTAAAACTGATGAGCAAAAAAAAGTTTTTAAGTAAGTTTAAGATTTTGTGTTGGGCTGCATTCATAGCCATCCTGGGCCACATGCAGCCCACAGGTTGTAGGTTGGACACCCCTGGGTGGTGTTGGTGAGCCAGCTCTTATCACAGTAGATGGGGTAACAAGCAGAAGTTGATGGAGCAACAAGCTAGCAATAAGGAATGTAGATTCCTGGGTAACCACAAGAAACTTAGCAGCCAGCCCTCTCTGGACTGCTCACCACCTCCTGGACTATTTCATGAGAGAGAAATAAACATCTATCTTTTTTTGGCCACTGAGTTTTGGTGTATCTCTATTCCAGCAACATAGCCTATATCCAAATACAGGGTCCAGCAGAAGTAATTCCTGCTTTAGTGTGGTTGGTAGGATAGTATGGGTGTAATAATTTATAGTTTTAATTTGAACATTTCACATAAAATGGCATATGGTGTGCTCGAGTGTGATATTGTTATGTTACATAATTACATGTTTATGACTTTGTAATTAAAGATTTGGTATAGATTACCAGCTCATAGAAAAGGCGTGTTATTTGTGCTGGCCCCTGTACCTCAAGTTTAAAAACTGCAGAACATATGACATTTGGCAGTGCTGGGAAGTGCCCCCAGCTGTCCTGACTCCCAGCCCACAGTTTTCATGGTGAACGATTACGGCGGCAGCCTCGCAGTGACCGGTTCTGCTTTCTTCCAAAATCTGTCATACCAACCAACCAGTGTCCTCTTCTGTTGATCCAGGTGGAATTAAATGAAAGAGAACAAACTTAAGAGATAGTGGTAGTGACTTTTGAAATCTTAGGCTGGGAAAGGAGGATTAATGGCAAACCAAATTGAATTTGGAAAAATTAACAAAAGGAGATGAATGCAATCCAATAGCTATTAGTAGATGCAGTAGAAAGGAACTTATGACTGAAATAAACAAAGGATGTTTTACCTCATTCAAATGGAACAAGTCTTCAAGACAGAAGATGAGGTGCAGAGGAACTCCATGAACTAGAAAGGTATTCAGTTGGTGGATACTGATGATGGTAGAATGGTGGATAGTCAATGGGTTGAGAAAAAGATGAGTATATACAGTCATATTGCTGTCAGAATATACAGGTATGGATGTACAATCCCCTTCTCAGTCAGTGGCAATATCTAGGGGTATTTCAACTACATAAATGCTCTGTGCTTACAAAAAGGAATAGTACTGGCACCACAATGACTGGCCACAGGGAAAAATGAATCATTTGAGAATTACAGAAGCCAGAATTAGGGGTCTGACCCAGGTCCAGGGCTGGCCGCCAAGGACAGTGACCAGCAGGCCGAGTCATCAGACTCCAGGGAGCATGTCATTTCACAGGATGCTAGTTAATGAGATTAGACTTTAAAAGAGTGTGTATTAAAGAGTAGCAAAAGCCTACAAGAACTGATACTTACTTGTATAGGCTTAGATAATTCTTGCTTTTAAAAAGAATACCCAGAAATTTTCAAGATATGTTTTTTTGTTTTTCAAATAATACTTGCCACAAGAGTTTGAACAAGAAAGGATGAAAGCCACTGCTTGGTGCTGGTATCGTGTTATAAAATAACAGAGAGAGAGAGAGAGAAAACTCAAGTTTTATTTTGTCTCCTCTCTGAAAGAGAATGATTTTTTAATGAAAAATATAGAATAAACATGATTAAAAGAAGTAATAGAAGTAATTATTTACATATAAACTACATTTAAAAATAGGTACAACAGAAAAGGCCACTGAAACCCATTGTAGTAAATGAGCAACCAACTTCCCCCGCCCCCCGCCCCCTGAGAGAGGGTAAGGGAGGGAGAGAAACACTGATGGCTGACTTCCTCTGTAGGCTTCCCAAACCCCAACCAGGTATGGAACCTGCAACCCAGGCAGTGCCCTGACCAGGAATGCCACCAGCAACCTTTCACTTTGCTGGATGGTGTCTAACCAACTGAAGCCAATTGCTTTAAGTCAGTTAAACTTACCAGGCCTAAATGAAAGTCTTTGCATAAGTGATTGTAGAATTAATATTAGTTGGTTTTGGAAAGCCAGAGAAAAATAACACACACAAAAAAAGTTGAAGAGCGGCAAATATTGTCCTAAGTGGTGGAAACAGGGGAGCTAGAGAATTATTGGTAAATTTAACAATTTTTAGAATAAATTTTTAAGCAAGTGTTTTAACAATAGGCAAAGAGATTGAGCTCATGATGACAATTTCAATCAATTTTGAAATTGATACTTATCCAGGTCTCAGAGGATGAGAGCATCTACTGCACATGTTTCAGATGGAGAAACTTAAAGGGGGCACGTCAGAGCTGTAAACCCTTGCTCGTCTAGTATGATCACCAGACCAGCAGCATCAGTATCACCTGGGAGTCTGATGGGAATGGACACTGTCAGGCCCCAGACCTACTGATTTAGAATCTGCATTTTCAACAGGATTCCCAAGTGATTCATATGTACTCAAACTTGAGAAGCACTGAAGCAGGCAAAATGAGAAGAACATATGAGATGGCAAGGCACCCAAAGACTAATAACATGAAGAGATCATTACCACTCCTAGGGCTGCAGGAACAAAGGGAGGAAATTATGAGACTGGAACCAGTGGATATATTAAAAATCATTGACTTATATAATTTAAATGGGTGCATTATATGGTATGTGAATTATATTTCAATAAAACTATGAAGAAAGAAGAAAAACACACAAAAAAGTGTATACAAAATCTATATGCTGAAATCTCCAAAGTATTAAAGAAAGCAAGCAATGGAAATAAATGGAGTAATATACCATGTTCATGGATTGGATTCAATGTTGTTAAGATGTTAATTCTCCCCAGTGATTCTATAGGTGTAATGCGATCCCAATTACATTCCACCATTTTTTGGTAGACTTTTGCAACTTATAAAATTTACATGAAAGGCAAAGGAACTAGATTAGCCACAATAATTTTCTTAAGATTTTATTTGTTTGTTTGTTTGTTTATTTATTTTTAGACAGAGGGGAAGGGAAGGAGAAAGAGAGGGAGAGAAACATCAATGTGTGGTTGCCTCTTGCATGCCCCCCTACTGGGAACCTGGCCTGCAACCCAGGCATGTGCCCTGACTGGGAACGGAACCAGAGATCCTTTGGTTCATAGGTCGGTGCTCATCCATTGAGCCACACCAGCCAGGGCATCAGCCGCAATAATTCTGAAAGAGAGCGAAGTAGGAGAATTGATTTCCTCTTATTTAGAGACTCGTTATAAAGCTACTGGAAGCAAGGCTGTGTGGTATTGGCAAAAGAATAGACACATTAGTCAGTAATTAAACAGAAGAGAGAGTTCAGAAATTGGCAAGCACATACAGTTCAATTGACTTTTGACGAAGGTACAAAGGAAATTCAGTGGAGAAAGTTTAGTCTTTTCAACATGTGATGCTGGAAAAATTGTATATGTGAGAAGACTAACATCAATATTTATCTCAGACCACATACAAAAGTTAACTCAAAATAGATTGTACACCTAAATGTAAAAGCTAAAACTATGAAAACTTCTAAAAGAAAAACAAAAATTTGGCAGATTTTTAAAAAGACACTAAAAGCACAATCCATAAAAGAAAAAAATTAATAAATTATACTCCATCAAATTTAAATTTCTGCTCTTTAAAAAGATTTTATTAAGGAAATAAAATGGCAAGCCTTAGAGAGAAAATTTTTTTTAAATGTATCTAATAAATTACTATATCCAGCACCTACACAAATAAGTAATAAGAAAACAACCCAATTAAAAACAGGCAAAAGACACATAATCAAAGAAGGTATATGGTGGGCAGAAAGGCAAATGAAAAGATGCTCAACATCATTAGTTATTGGAAAATGAAAGTTAAAATCACACTGAGGTACTACTGCAAAACTGTGAGAATGACGAAACATTTGAAAACCAAGTACATCTACTTCCGATGGAGAGCAGAACAACTGGACCCTATATATCACAATATGTTTTAAAACATTTTTACCATCTGAAAAATAAATCCTATACTTCCTATCTGTCATCCCCTTGAGTGCTGAGCAAGTGCTAATGCAGTTTCTGTCTCTATAGATTTGCTTATTTTAGACACGTAAATGAAACGATTTAAGCGATCTTTTTGTGACTGGCTTCTTTCACATAGCATAATGCATAATGTTTAAACAATGTATCTATATTGTACCATTAGTCAGTACTTAACTCCTCTTTATGGTCAAATAATACTCCATTAAATGGCTATACCATATTTTGTTTACCTATCAGTTGATGGACATTTGGATTGTTTTCACCTTTGGCTGCTGTGAATAATGAATATTCCTGTATAAGTGTTTGTATGGACATATGTTTTCATTTCTCTTGGGTATATACCTAGAAGCAGTGACTTTGTGGAGTCATATGGTAACTCTACGTTTAACCATTTGAGGAACTGCCAAACTGTTTTTCCAGATTGGCTGTGCTGTTTGACACTCACCAAAAGTGTATGAGGGATCTAATTTCTGCACATTATCAGTGACACTTTTTATCCTGTATTTTTTATTATAGCCATCTGAGTGGGTATAAAGGGGTATCTCCTTCTAATGATGCCAGGAATCTTTTTTATAGGCTTATTGCTGTTTGTACATCTTCTTTGGAGAAATGTTTCTTCAATTTTTTTAACCATTTAAAAATTGGGGTGTCTTGTATTATGAGTTGTACAAGGTCTTTACATAGTCTAGATGCAAGTCCTTTATCAGACATAGAATTTGCAAATATCTCCTACTGTATAGGTTGTCATTTCACTTTATTGACAGTGTCCTTTGAAGCATTAAGGGTTTTTAATTTGATGAAGTCTGATTTATCTATTTTTTTCTTTTGTTACTTGTACTTTTGGTGTCATATCTAAGAACTCATTGCCAAATCCAAGATCAAGAACATTAATCTACATTTATTCTTCTGTGAGTTTTATAGTTTTAGCCAATACATTTAGGTCTTGGATACATTTTAAAATAATTTTTGTGCATGGTGTAAGGGTCTGGATTTGTTCTATTGCATCTGCCTGTACAGTTGTCCCAGCATCACTTGTTGAAAAGATGATTATTTCTCCATTGAATGGCCTTGTCAAAGTGAGTTGACCATAGACCACCAATGGGTTTATTTCTGGTCTGCACATTCTACTCCATTGATCTTTATGTTTATCCTTACGTCAGTACCATGCTGTCTTGATTACTGTTGCTTTGTAGTAGCATTTGAAATCTGGAAGTGAGAATCCTTCAAGTGTTAGCTACTCTGGGTCCCTGAATTTCTATATGAATTTTAGAGTTAAATTGTCGATTTTTACTAATAAGCCAGCTAAGATTCTAATAGGGATTGTAATGAATCTTTAAATCAATTTGAGGAGTATTGCCATCTTAACAATATTAAATTTTCTAATTTATAAACACAAGATGTTTTTCCATTTACATAGGTTTTTAAAAAATTCTTTCAACAATATTTTTGGGTGTAAGTTTTATGCTTCTTACATTTATTCCTTAGGATTTTATTCTTTTTGATGCTATTGTAAATAAAGTTGTTTTATTAATTTCATTTTTGGATTGTTCATTGCAATTGTGTAGAAACACAACTGATTTTTATATATTAATCTTATATTGATACAGCCTTGTTGAGCTCCTTTATTAGTTGTAATGATTCTTTAGTGGATTTTTTAGATACACATTCATGTCATCTGTGAATTGAGATAGTTTTAGAATATATGAATTTTAGAATCAAATTAGAATGAATGAATCAAATGAATTAGAATCCCCATCCTCCTTTAAAAATGGACTTTCCCTGTCCATTTAGATGTTTTAAAATGTTGGAACACTTTTACAGACATAGTGTTGCCGGAGGGGTTCAGGGTTTGCTGTTGCTTATATTGTCTAAAACAAAAATGGCAACAGCTTGTAACTTATTCCTTGTCTCTTAAAGTGTTCCTTTCCATTCATCATTTTTACTGGCATCAAGGTGATCTTGTGTTAGATTTGGTTCTGTGCAAGCCACAGGGGGAAAAAAAAAAACAGATAATTTAGGATAAAAAAAAGTTACAGAATGCATAAACTCTAACTATTGTACTGGTTTTGTGTCAGTTAAGGTTCAAACAGTGTCGGATTGGGCAAGTTTAGATCACATGCTCCCTTGGATGTATTTTGGTGGTAAAACGAAGGATCTGATGAAAAGCAATTTTAGGAACCTCTTTCCTAGAGGCATTTACTTTCCTCCAAAGTGGACACATTCTTGGGAAATTTCCCCCAAATAAATTGAGGTTTCATTGAAAAGGGAATAGATCCTCTGTTATTAACAATGTCAAATATTCACTAGAGATCTTTTCCAAAATGCAAATATGTCACCTCTTCGTTTAACCTCTTTGATTCTTCATTTCCCAGAATGAAGTTATAAACCCTTAGCATGACAATAAAGGTTCTTCTAGCCTCATTTCTATTCCAATGCAGCTGAACATTCATTGAGCATATCAGACTTTGTGCTGTAAGCTGAAACACATAGCACTCTTGCCTTGAGATACTCAAAGCCTCCTAAAGGATGTGCATTAGTATGATCACCTGTCAACTGCCTAACGTGTTGTAATAATAGCTACGGTGACCATAGGTCCTGGGTTTTGCCTACTGTCTTAGTATGCCAACCCTCTTTTTTCAATCTCAAAAGTTTTTAAATTTAGACAATAATAATAGCATACCTGTAACTTTTCAATTAACTTAGAGCAAAACAATTCCGTGAAGGGCTGAATCTGTTAAGGTCCTAGCAGGAATGAGATGGTAAATTCCTAATGGATAATTTGAGTAGAGTTTAATAAAAAGACTATTTGCTAGGGTGTGGGATAAATGTAGAGAGACCACAGGGAGTTTTACCCTGGGTTATCCTAAAGCAGAACTGTGACCTTTGGTTGAGGAATGCAGCCAGCCTGCAGTGGTGCCACAGCGAGGGAGCCTGGGGGAATAAATACCAGCACTCCTTTCTTTGTTGTACTGTTGTTGCTTACAGTTGCCTGCACTCACATGGAAGCTGAGGGAAAGAGAGCCCTTTGAGTTCAAGAAGAAAGGAAGGTGAAGAGTGGATCTGATAAGCATGCCCTCCACCAGGACTCACTGTTACTACCCTATTTTACAATAGAAAAAGATGAGATAAAGAAAGGCTCATTTGCTCTAAGTCACATTGGTAATAAGTACCAATCTGGAGCTGAAGTGCCCTGTTCTCCCCATTCCACCAAGCCCCCTCCAAGGCTCCCACTCTAGTGATGCCGGAACACCTGTCCTTCGGACAGCATCACCGCCCTGGAAACCGCTGAATCTTCGTTCATTCTACATTCCGTTGTTTGGAACGTCCTCTTTGCTCTCTTCCCTGTTCCACCTCCTCGGTGGAGCGTTTCCTGTTCTGACAGGAAAAGTGAATAGCTCTTTTGTACTGTGCTTTAAAATCCCTTAATTCCTGTATCTCTTCTAGGATTTGGATTATTTCTCAGTATCGTTTAAAGATCTGTCTCTCAGCAGACCATGCGCTGATTTAGAGTTGAAGAAGCATCCTCCTTTAGAAATTTTCAGTTCCTAGTATAGTGCTGGGCAGAGTTAAAAAGGTAATCTAATCCCTTAGCAACTATTATTAAATGAATTTTAAAGATGAAAAATTGAAGCATTGAAAGGTTAAGTAATTTGCACAAGGCCCGCATGGCTGTGAAGTGGTTGTAGAGTGATATTTAAATAACTTCAGAATGTGACTGACATTCTGAAATAGCCTTTCTTGGCCCATAGTAATTAAATTGTATTTTTATTAAATATGTTTATGCCTACCCACACAAAAATGTCAGGGAGGTGGGAAGAAGGCACTGCTCCTAGTCAATGAAAATTTCAGGCAGAAGCTGGGTAAACTGTAATGATTTTGCCCTAAAAGAGTTTCTTCAAACAGTTGGGATCTTGGAATAAGGGACTTTAAGCTTTTGTGATGAGATAAACTAACCTACCCACAAAGGTAGGGAATTCATATTCTTAGAATCTAATCAACTGTTTTCAACATAAGCATTTACAAAGTAAATTAAAATAAAAATTGATTGCCCTGACTGGTGTGGCTCAGTGGACTGCACACTGGCCTGCCAGTAGAAAGGTTGCTGGTTTGATTCTGGGTCAGGGCACATGCCTGGGTCCCCCGCCAGGTCCCAGTTTAGGGGCATGCCAGCTGCAACTGATTGATGTTTCTGGTCTTCCCTTCCCCTCTTTCTAAAAATAAATAAATAAAATCTTTAAAGGAAAAGAACGTGGGCTCTGGGGGTCAGACTGACATGTACTCCACCTTATTAGCTGGGTGACCTTGAGCAAGTTATTTTTTTCAAAAAAATTGATTAAATCCTGCCGTCTGGCCTGGTCAACATAACAGAACCGAGAGTTGGTGTGCAATTGTCCTTCCATCTGGTTAGCAGTCTGTGGAGCTGTCTTTCCACAGGGTTTACCAGAGACCCCTCCCTACGGGAGAAGGAACAACACGCCTGTAAACAGAAAGCAGCACATGGAAGTATTTCTCTTCCCCCGCCTTTTGCATTGCACCATCTACGTGGTAATCTTAATTCAACACTTAACTGAACCCTTACTGTATGCTTGACAAAAAATGGTAAGCCATGTCTTCAAAAGATTTTAAGACTAGGGGGCAAAAATTGGACAAAACCAAAGAGGCTACTTAGTGTCTGCAAGTCTGGGTCCGCCCACGGACTGGAACCATCCCTCATCGGAGCCTGTCATCTTTCTTTCGCTGAGAGTACTTTCATCATACTCCCATCCCTGAGGGTTCCACCTGCATCCTGCCGGTGGAATCCAGCCTGGGTGGCCCGGATGGAGCCTTTGGACCCCTCTGGGGCAATCCGGCATCTGCCTCACAGCAGCTGGACGCCCGCCCGCAGACCACTCACCCTCAGCCCAAGGTGGGGCATCGCTTTCGAACTGGGCTCCCCAGTTCCACCCTCCCTTCCTGGCCAGAGATGGCAGGAAGGGCACACGCAAGGCTCCAGAGAAACCAGGTTGCTGGAAGTCTCAGGCCAGACTCTGAGACGCCCCGGTCTAAAGAGGCATTTGTCTTTGACCTAATTCAATAGGTCCTGGTTTTCCCTCAGGGTGCAATCCCGTGGGCTGCTCACAGCCCTTCACCGCCTCTTCTTACCCCTGCCCTTCAATCCCACAACTAGGTCCCTTTCCCCAACCCGGCCCTGTCCTCAACCACCTTGTTGCGGTGGGGCCCCTCTCCTGCCCTACGGGGAGCTGCGGGAATCCACAGCACCTCCTCTCTATCAGGCCTTCGCCTGGGCGCCGCACCGCCCGCGCGCAACAGGACTGCCATCGCTCCCCGCACACTGTCACGCATTACCGCCCCGGGGGCTGTAGGAAAAATCCTTCCATCCCGCGGAGGAGCTGCCAAGTCCCACAGTCACCCGCCTGGCGCCGCCGCCGCGGCTGTGGAGCACCCTAGGCGCAAACCTCACGCGTGCCTCCGGGGCGCAGGGTCCGTCTCCTGCAACAAAATAAAGTCGTCTGAGCTCCCACGTGTGACCGGCGGGCTCTTGTTACACCCGGGGAGGCCTCGGCCCCTACGCTCTGGAGCAGTCCACAGCTGCGCTCATTCTCCCGTGGGGAAGTCCTCTTGTTCCTCTCAAGCTGGCGGGGGTTGGTCATCCACATCAGCAGCTACTACGGCCTCGTCCTCCCCACTGTGATCGTCTACCCCGCCGAACGCTTCGGTGACAGCTTGCAGCTACCTCTTTTTTAAGTACCTCCTTTATGAATAGACTTCTGTAGGAGAAACTCTTCCTTTGTGGGGCTCTGCCCAGCCCCACCTCGGTCGCCCACGGATCTCCCTGGTGGCCCACACACCCGTCCAAGACGGTTCCTCCGGGTGGGGCGTGCTGCCCGGGGCTAACTCTCCGCGACACGCCGTCCCCGCGGACTTAATCTGCTCCGCACCCCGCGCGCCTCTCCGCAGCGGCTCCAGCTGCCCGCGTCGCGTGGCGCGTGGAGGAGCCCGGGGCTGGGACCTCGGCGCCCAAGCTTTCAAGCTTTTACTAGGACCCCGGCACTTGGTGGAGCAGGGGGTGGCGGCTAGCGCGCTGGCTGGGGGCCTTTCGGTGTCATCGGAGAGGGTAGCTTCCGGGCCCACGGTTACTTTCTGGGAGGGCAGACCTTGCCGTGAGCGCCTGCTGACCGGGCTAGAGGCCCGCCCACCATCCTCCCTCCAACCGCCTCGGCCTCGGCGCGCAGGCTTACACCCCTTTCTGGGGAAGCGAATGGTCCCTTCCAGGCGGGTGGCCATGTTGCTCTAATAAAGCAGGAGGGGCGGTGGCGCGGGGGGAGCAGATGCCGCCGGCTGCGCGCGGGATCCGGGCGCCAGCAGAGCGCAGCCGCGAAGGAGGCGCGGGGGAGGCGAGCGGGAGCCGGAGCAAGCAGTCAGTGTTGGCGGAGAGCACCCGGGCGCAGTCGGAGCCAGAGAAGCAGCTGCGATGGCCGTGGCAGTGGGGAGACCGTCAGTGAGTGCCGGGGCCTCCTTGCCCTAATCCGCTACTCCTCCAGCGCAGGGTGGTCCCCGTTTTGGGGAGGGTGCGGGCGGGAATACGGGGAGCCCGGGCAGGGGCTCGGGGCGGCGGCGGCGTCTGTGGGTGTGTGCATGAATTTGGGCGCGCGTCTGGGGCTGAGGGGAGGGCAAGGAGCCCCGAGGCTTGGCTGCTGCGTGATAAAACACAGCATCGCTTCGTGCGCCCCGATTCCCGGGATGTGGGAGAAAAAGGACCTCGCTCCTATTTCCCATTTAGAAAGGTTCTTTTAGCCCAGGCGTTTCTCGGCTGCTTCACTCTCTGCGCGCACACCTTTTTCCTCGTGACAGTCGAGAAAGGCGCCGGGTGAGGGGGTTTCCTCCCGGCTCCCCCACGCGGAGGGGCGACCGGGCATGGGAATTGTTAGCCGAAGCGTGTCATTCGGTTGTAGAAGCGGGTCAAAAATAAAGGGATGGGATTTCCGTGGTGGTTTCCCCAGTGCATTGTGAGGTCCCGGACACCCCTAGGCGTCCACCCGGGTGACCCGGCCCTGCCCAGGATGTGGACAAAAGCCCTACACACACACACACACACACACACACACACACACACACACACACACACAAAGTTTCAAAAGGCCCCCTTGTCGGGGTGGGTGGAGGTATTAAAATACTCTGCGGATAGAAGGATGGGGGCGGCGGGCTGAGGAGGCGGGGACACGAGGAAGAGGAAGGGAGGGTGCCTGGAGAATACGCTGCCCCTCGGGCCCGGATCGTGGGAGGAGGGGGGTGGGATGCTCCAGGCCCCCGTTTGCGGGCGGGGCACCGGCGGCGACTCCTAGGGTGCGCGACTAGGACCCGGCGGGTCTTGGAGGGTGTGGTTTCAGTCGGTGCTCCGAATCCCAGGTTGAAAGGCAAAGGGAAGGGGCCTTGGCGGCCCTTCCTTTTTAGTGAAAGGAGTAGAACCGGGTGGGAAAGGCGGAGCCCTTTTTCTTTCTTTTTCCCCATTTCTTTGTCGATGTTCAAATTCCACTTTCGCCCCATCGGCTTTGGGGGCGCTTCGCTTGAGGATTTTCCTGCTCTACCCGCTCCCTGTCCTTTGCCTTTTCTTCTCCTACCCGAAACTGTGTAGCTGCAGGTGGTGGCTTCAGAGATTTTGTAGATATAGACAGAAGTCCTTCGGAGATACTGGAAGCTCTGAGCCCCCAGAAATGCAAGCTTTGCGCTCAGACTCCGGGCGCATCCTGCTAAATCCTGTGCAGATACGTACGATCCCTTGCCTCCACCCGCCGTCCTCCGGCTCCGGGAAGTTCACGGAATTCCTCTGCGTGTTCTAACTCAGTTTGGTGACTCTTCTGCCGAGGTGTTTTCAAAGGCGTCCTCCGTGGTCAGAAAATGTTCAGTGGTCATATTGAAGTGTAACTGTGGGTCGTTCAGGCATTTTAAATTCTAATAGTTAATGACATGCTCTTAAGAATTCAGAGCTCTTCTTGCACACAAATTGTGCTTCTGATAATTAGTGGTCAGACATTGCTGTTATTAAGGGAATTGGTAGTCTCTGCGCTAATCTTTTGCTGTGTGTGTGTGTGCGTGCGTGCGTGCGTGCGTGTGTGTGTGTGTGTGTGTGTCTGTTTAAACCTCGGTCCAGAGAGGTCAAGTTTGTCTGGTTAAATTACTCCCTCCTCCACTATATGTACTTACTTCCAAAGCACAAATTCAGATAACTGAAACAGCATCTAGTTCAGATAATGGGGGAGCATCTGGGAATGCAAATGTTATATGTGGCGGGGCGGGGTGTGTCTTTTTCAGTAATACCTATCGCTGGTGCATTCTTGAGGCATGGGGAAGTGGAAGAAATAATTTGCTGCACATTTTCTCTAAATTAGTTGGTTCGTATCTGTCAGTTAAATAGGAACAGTATGTGGATTTAAGATTTAGTTGTGTGGCCATAATCATATCCAACACCAGGTCTGCCAACCAGATGTGAGCTTAATCCCGCAGAATTCTTGTGGAAGACCTCGCTTATTCAAATAATAGAGATATTTGAAAGTGTGTGCCCAGAGGAGGTCACTGCTTTCTCTGCACATTCCCCGCTGTCACTGGAATTAAGATTAAATTACTTACAGTTTAAAAACAGAAGACTTCTTTCTTTGAGTTGTGGTATGGGTATCAGGAGTTGGCTGCAAAGTTGAAGCCTTTTCATACATTTCCAAGGAACCGTTGAGCTGTTTCACTTTGTCCTTCACTCCGTAAATGTCCGAGTGTAGTGTCTGCAGTTTGTCTGCAAAACAAGCCCAGGACACGCAGATCCTCCAAACACAGCTCCAACGGGTCCGCACTTCGTCCTTCTGGTTAGAATTCTCTGCCCCTTCTGTGCCCTGGTCTCTTCTATAATTAAAGAAGAAGAGTGTGGGGAGAAAAGAACCACTCATCAAGTTGATCTGTATGTGAGAGTTTCTCTAGTTACATCTTTAGAATTACATTTTTTTTACAAAAAGTTGTTTAAGAAAACGTGAGCATATCTCCTTGCCCTACAAAGTTCTGCCCCCATACAGATTGAAGGAAAGATCGATCAGAATAATTTGCCCTTAATTTTAGACATTCTTTAAAAAAAAAACCGTTTATGTATTGATTGTAGAGAAAGAGATGAGAGAGAGAGAAAAGCATCGAGTTGTTGTTCCACCCATTTATGCATTCCTTGGTTGCTTTTTGTATGATCGCTGACTGGGGTCACACCACAACCTTGGGGAATGGGGAGGATGCTCCCACCAACTGAGATACCTGGCCAGGGCTAATTTTAGACATTCTTGAATTTGAATATTTTAGTGTGATATCCCAGGTAAATATAACCTTTTACTAGGTAAAAATCCTTATATACTAAATACAATAATTTCTGCCTTATGAAGTGGTTAGAGTGGTCCCCCCTTATCCACAGTTTTGGCTTTCAAGGTTTCAGTTACCCATGGTCCACCTCAGTCCAAAAATATTAAGTGGAAAATTCCAGAAATAAGCAATTCATACATTTCAAATTGCCCGCCATTCTGAATAGCATGATGATGAGCCATTTGCTCAGTCCAGCCCAGGGATGTGAATCATCCCTCTGCCCCACTTTGTCCAGCTTATCCTGGCTGTGTATGCTGCTTCCCCTTAGTCACTTGATAGCAATCTGGATTATCAGGCTGACGTGCCACAGTGCTTGTGTTCAAGTCACCCTTATTTCACTTAATAGTGGACCCAAAGCACAAGAGTGGTGATGCTGGCAACTCCGATATGCCAGAGAGAAGTGGTAAAGTGCTTCCACTCAGTGAAAGGGTAGAAGTTTTTCATAGGAAAAGGAAAAAAATATCTTATGCTGATGTTGCTAAGATCCACTGTAAGAACGAATCTTCTACCCGTGAAATTGTGGAGAAGGAAAAAGAAATTCATGCTGAGAGATCGCATTTATGTAACTTTTATTACAGTATTCTATTATAATTGTTCTGTTATTATTTGTTATTATTGTTGATCTCTTACTGTGCCTAATTTGCAAATTTACCTTTATCACGGGTATGAATGTACTGGTCTCAGTTTCAGGCAGTCACTGGGCATCTTGGAGCATAACCCCTCAGATAAGGGGGGGATGACTATATATTTAGTTATAATCACTTAAACCTCAATGCTAAATTCAGATGTTTCTTAAGTGGATTTGTTCTTCACTAGAAAACAAGAAGTCCGATTTTTAGTGTGATGCTGTTTATCTCTGTTTTAATCTTATCCCCTGGCTGCTCTGCTTTCCCACGGACAGTTTTGGAGCATGGCTCTGACAAGACCCGGAAGCACATCTGTGGTTTCTGGAATACAACTGAGGATTAGCAAGAGCGCTTCTCCCCAAGGGATGTGTCCATGTTTTGGATGAGTTAATATTTTTGCATCCAAGTCCCAGGACGGCTATTGTTTTTATTTTAAACAGAGCACGGTAATTCACTCTACCTAAGAATCGGGCTTTTTGTGGCTGTTCTGCTGTCTGATCCACTGGCTCTTAAGGTGTGGTGTTCATCCAGTTGTAGAGGCTAGGAGTTGATAGGAGGAGCTCTAGAGGTCCTGTGGCTCAGCTCGTGCAGAAATATATATCCCTGGCAGAAGGTATGTGTTTAAACTTTTCCACTGGTGGATATTCCCTATGATACCCTTCAAGAAACATGTTTAATTGTTTTTCTATCTGTTGAGCAAAATGAAACGGAAAACCGTGTTCATCCATTTGCTCACTTAACACTATTTACTGAGCACCTTCCGTGTGCTGGGTGCTGAGGACACATCAATGGACAAGAGAGAAATTTCCTTCTTACCTGAGCTTTCTCGTTTTCTGCAATACTTAGTGCCTGTGTGTGTTAGTGACAAACTTCAGTGGAGGCTGTAAGTGGTTTAGGGAGAAGGGCACTGTGTGCGGGCTGCTGAGTCAGCAGTGGTGATGCAGATACAGGGGCTTATCTGTCTGAGGATCATTATGTGCTGTTCCTGAAGACTGGTCTGTCTCAGCAGGAGGAAGGCGGGGACTGCCAATGAACTGTTATTTTCTCGTGTTATAAAAGTGCCATTTCTAGACTTAAGGATGTTGCCCCACATGGCGGGCTGTGGGCTGTTGTATCTGGAAAGAGATTAATGGAGCTGAAAAAAAATCCAGGGAATGGCCGTCCAATTGTAAAGGGGCTGTCATCCAGGGGGAGGTTTTTAAAAATTAAACCTTTTTAATCAGCTATGTAAATTATACACATTAAGGCTCTATAAGCAGTTATTAAGGGATCCAAGAAGTGTTTGAGGTGCAGTAATCCCTCCTTTTAAAATCTTTTGAAAGCTATAGATTTTTTTATCTTTTAAAATATGTTCTTGAAAAATGATATGTCTATATCATAATGAAAAAATAGACTTTAGGAATTGCCTAAAAGAACAAAAGTACACATATCGTACCAGTCTGGTATAAAAGCTCTTAGATCGTTAGTGTATTCTAATTAACTTTCTGAGGTTTGCAACAGCAAGCACAACCCATCCCAAATAAACTGCTACTTAGAAACCAAACTCTGTGCCTGTGTGGACCCTGACTGACTATTTGGACACTCATGAAGGAAACAGATACTTAGTGCTTTCGAAGAGGGCCCCCATGTCTGTGTCCAGACAAAGGGATGAATGATTTGGATGGCCTACTTTGATTGATTGCCCAAAGACCCAGTTTCTACCTACTGGTGATGCCACGGCCGATAATGATCTTAGGGTTTAGACTCCCTGTGAAGCTGGCTGCAGTCAGAGCTTTCTGGGCCTGTGTTTCTCCCTTAAACCTGTTGGGACTGGGGCAGGGGTAGGGGCTGCTCTTGGATTTTTATCATTTATTGAGAACTGTTTCTGGCAGCCTTAGCTAGACCTGTCAGTTGGGATAAGTGATGCTGAACCTTTATTTAAACAAAGACCCAGCAGATCTACAGCTTTTATCCTTTTTCCCAGGGAGACCTACTTTACAATGTAATTAATACCCCACTCCCCCTTTTAAAATTCAGATTGATAGAAAACTCCCTTCCAGCTAAACAATACCTCTCCCCGACCCACTCAGGCCTTCTGGCAGTCCATCAGTGCGGGCGCTTTTGCACATGAAAACAATACTTGGGCTGAGGTGATACAGACAGATTTCTGCAAAGAATTTGCTGGGTGGTCTAAAGTCACATTTGCATAATCTCAGACCTCACCTGTGGTGGAAATTAGGAGTCTGTTCCCTGGTGTAACCAGAGCCAAGGCCTTCAAGCCACCTTTTTTTTTTTTAGGATATGTGCCAGTGAATGTGAGTGTTTTGCTCAAGTCAGAGGACGCAGGAAGTTGACCTGTGCCGACGCATTCTGCCCACCTACTGAACTCTGCGCCATGGGGCAGAGTGTGATGTGTTGATGGAGGGGGGAGGCAGAGGTGGCGAGGTAGAAAGGCTCATGCTCCAAAAAGAACATCTTTGGTACCTATGTAACTAAGTGGGAGCTTTGTTCCTGCTGGTTTTGCGTTTTAAAAACAGGTAAAAATATATGTAACATAAACTGTATCTGCTTGTTTTTAATTGAGTAATATTCCTTGGGGAAGAATTCATGATTTTCTTAATAATTTTTTCTTATAGAAGTATAAGAAAGTATCACAATGATATAGGTAGGTTAGAAATTGCAGAACAAAACAACCCTCAATAGCCAAACACATCAGTAATCATCCTTGGCTTCCTATTCTATCTGCTTTATCAGATATTTCTCGTGTGCTTTCTCTGCTCAGGTGCTGAGGTTATGATGTCCCACATTTGAGATGCTCTCATCAAATATCTCCGAAGGACAAGTCAGCGATAGAACTTAGCGAGGAAAGCGGGGTGGAAAAGTGTTGCAGGCCCAGGGAACAGCATGTGCGCAGCTCTGGAAGTGAGGCAGAGCCTTTTAAGGAAATCCTATGTGACTGCGAAGTCAGTGTTCCGAGTGGACAGGAGTGAGGCTGGGCTGTCATAAGAGACCAGATCAGGACATATGCATATTTGCTGCACAGCTCTTTAAATATTTTATATTCTGTCCATACCTGTCCTTCAATTTAGGGTGTCTCAGATTCTAGGAACTGGTTGATGGAAGACATTGGGAATGTGCAGAGTACTAATTCTCCTGTATTCAGTACAGTAGAGGGGAGATGACACGGGATGGAGGGGGGCATTGATGCCTTTCATGGTTAAATGGAGCCCTAAACAGTAGAGGAAGTGGAGACTGAGGAACTACACAAAGAGATGGAGGAGGGGACCAGAGATATCCCCACCTAGGTCTTCTTCTGCTAGCTTTCTGCATTGAGCCCTTCCTCAAGATGTAGAACCGGAAACTCTTATTTTCCTAGACATCGAAGCAACTGAGTCCTGAAGGGTGGGGGTAGAAGGAGAATGGTAGGATTCCTTCCACATTGGACTGAAAATACCAATCAGTGTTGTCCACAAGGAAAATTAAAATCCATTGCAATCTATAAAAGTAGGAGAAAAGTTTGTTACAAGCCAGGGTTCTCTTAAGATTTAACACCTTCTCCATTTATCTCATCGCTTTCCATACTGTTTTCAGCCAGTATGAATGTTATCAGTCTCATTAGGTGCCCATTAAATTTATTCAGACCTCCTATTGAAAAGAAATGCCTTCAGAGAAACCTCTGTACACAGGAAGCCTGATCAGCATCTTGATTTTTAATTTTTTTCTATTTAAGTTACTGTCAAGACAATTATCTCAGTGTATCCTCACAAAATTCCAGAGCATTAAGTAATACAGACAAGGAAACTGAGGCACAAAGAAGTTATTACCCTGATACAGCCAGTCAGTGGGAGAGGTAGGCTTTAGAAACAATGATTATTAGACCCATGTGCATGCAGATCTACCATCTGTGATGGTCAGTTAGGTTAAATTATGCTCAGGTCACACATTGGCCACAAGCTTTGTGGTTTCCATGGCAAACACTTCTCTCTCAGAGTCCTTGCCTGCTCCATCCTCTGAGGTGGTTCCATGCTCTGTGGTCCCCAGGACCCAGGCTGAGGGAGCGTTCTCCCCTTGGACACGGCCAGGCTGGTGGCAGAAAAAGAATGCTGAAACCTGAGCTGACTTTTCCAGCTCTTAGCTGGGTCTCTGCCATACAAATGTTACAGACTGAAATAAATGGACACTCCTAAATTTAACAGGATGGAGATAGATACTAGCTCTTCTGCAGAGAGCGGCTCTGTCGGCAGATCCACCAAGCTTGAGGGCCATGGGATTGGGAAGTAAGTCCTCCCCTTGGGAGGGGCAAGGAATGTGTTGAGTAGTAAGAGTTTGCCAAACCTGAGGAGTCAGGGAATTTACTACAGAGCCAAGGGTCTTTATTATTTTCTAAAAATTTTCTCCCTGTCTGTGATGAGTTTTCTTACTCTTTTTGCCTTACTCGAATTCCAGCTGGGCATGTTAGAATGACGAGGGGAGAGAAAGTGTGTGTATGAAGGAGCCCGAATGAGCTGGAGGCAGAGAGAATGATTATTCCTATTGTTCAACCACAATGAGCTTCCAGTAGCATTGTCACCAAGTAAAGTGATGGGTGGTGACCTTCAAAAAGACTTTCTGTGCTGCTTCTGGTGGCCCCAGCTCTGGGACTGTACTCTCTGGAAATGGTTTTGAGGCCATTAGGACATCCAGCTGCGTGACAGCCTTGTTTCCCTTGGGATGCTTCCGAGTCAGTCCTTCCTCAGCCTGCGTGTTCCTAAATGCAGGCACATCAGATGGAGCCCTTCTTTTCTTGCCTTGTGTTCTCTCTGCTGAACGGCTGTAGTACATAGCATTTTGGTGAGAACATGGGCTCCAGAGCCATACTGCTGGGGTTCTAGGGACTCAGCGCTGCCATTTAACCACCTCCGGGATCTCAGGCAAATGACTTACCTTGTGCACCTCATATTCCTCATCTGTAAAATAGTAACAGTGCCTTCCTCAAAGGTCCACCAGATTCAATGAGTATACAAAGTGCTCACAATGATGCAAGAAATACTAGTTGTCAATGGAAGGGAAACAAATACTGAATAAGGGCTTTTAACCGAAGACTGGGCTCGAACCGGAATTGCCCCACCACTCTCCCCAGTAGGAAGTGAGCGTTTGCCCCTTCTCCTGTGCCGCACCTGAACTGCGCAGTCTTCTTTTTGCTAATCAGAGCAGACCTTTGGGGCTCAGATCAAACATGCTCTCTTCTCGAAGCCTCCGCTCTCCAGCTCAGGTTTTGGTGCCTTCTCTGCAGCAGCAGTGCCTGCAACACTTCTGTGTCACCCATATGGTATTCTGGAGCTCCCTCCACTTTCTTTCAGTTACTTTTTTTTTTTTTTAAGTAAAACAAAAAGAAATGATCAAATATAGTTGTGAATGTTAAAAAGAAATCTCATTACCATAAGCAGTATGTCCTGCTAACCTTGAGCATACTCATGTGTTCTTAGGCTCTGTTGCCAGATTAAGGATTGAAGAGGACTTAAGGGCAGGGACTGTGTTGCACACCCCCCACTAATGGACATTTGACTGGGTGGCTGAAAAGTGATCCTTTGTCTCGATTGGATGAGACTTGGGCCAGCCCACTTCCTCTCAGTCTACTTTTTTGTTCCAGCTGTTGCTGTGTGGGTTTCAGGCAGGTATCTGTGTATCAACAGCTTTGTGCCCGGGGCTTCTCTGCTGTAATTTCTTGGATCCTGCTTAGCTCTTCTGACCTATGTACATATCTGGATGTCCCAGGGAGTTACCATCCTATGGGCCAGCCGTAGACTGATGGGGATGGAAGCTGGTGGGTAAATGCTTCTTTGTTTTGTCACTAAGTTGGATAATTCTTAGGCACAATCTGAAGGTCCCACCTGGGCCCAAGTCCCTGGGCTGGTTAGCTCCCTGTGCACCCCTAGGATGGCTGTGTGTCCCTCCCTGTTTCACTGTTCCCAATCCCCACTCCTGTGTCTCCAGGTTACTTTCCAATATAGCTACATGCACATGTGTTCTTGTCTCACGCCCCTGCATTAGGGGGAAACCTAGGTGAAAACACCTTGTTTCTTGGTTTGGGGCTCTTCTTTTACCTTATACAAATGAGGGAGCATGAATGTTACTTTTGTAACACACCATGTTACTCTGGACAATTAAAAAATATGCTCAGAACAAACTGATTTTTTTAACCAGGTTTTTACTGTTTATTGGAGAGCAGACACCAAACTGTTGTAAAAACTAGACTTAGAAAAGGAAACATCACCTAAATTTTCCTATACTTTTCATTGCTAATGCCTTGGAATGGAACTCTCACATTCTTCTCAGGACGAAAGTGCTTGTTTCTGAGTGCCTAGTGCCTGGTTTGTTCTGTAACTTACTTATTTCAAATCAATTACATAGTATATATTTTAGAAATTAGATACAGAGTATATAGAGAAAATATGTTTCTGATACATGAGCTATGAAGTCATGCCAAAGCTTAAAACTGTTATAAAAAAAAATCAGAGAAAGTCTGGGCTTATACCGTCTGCATAGATTAGAAAAAAATGAGGTCATGATTCTTGAAACATTAATTAACTAAATTGAATAATTTAAAAAATATTTTTTGAATTTATTTTTAGAGAGAGGGGAAGGGAGGGAGATAGAGGGAAAGAAACATTGATTGGCTGCCTCTCATACTCTCTCTGACCAGGGACGGAACCTGCCACCCAGGCATGTGCCCTGACAACACCCAACCCACTGAGCCACGTCAGTCAGGGCACATTGAACAGTTTTAAGGGCCCAGATTAATTTAAGTAACTGCCTGAGAGTTCTTGGAAAATTGTTTAAGTCATGCCTTTACTTTGTATGATATCCTAATCCAGAGGAGGTTTTTAATAGCAATTTAGAAATTGTATGAACCAAACTGATTTATTCTTAATTCTCCCCAGATTTGTCACCTTTGTTCCATTCTTTGAGACTTGGTTTGATTGTGTGTGTGCGCGCGCATGACATGGGTGGGTGTAATCTAAGACTGTACCTGTACCTGATGGAATGATTTAATTGTGTATCTGTTACATATCTCTTTGTTTTCAAAGCCTTTTCAATCCTTAGTCAACCTCTTGATCACATCTTCCCTGGGAATGTTGTTGGAAGGTCCACAGTTGAACAACTTTATCTCTGAACCCTCTAAATAAATCTTTCACTTCTTGGTAATCAGATTTGCCCCATTCAGAAACCAGAATTCCAAGGTATTTTATGATCTCAAAGCTGAAAATGAAATTAAGATAAGGTTTCAGCCATTGAAATGACCAATTTGAAATAATTAAATTGCTGCTTCTAGCTGCTATTCCAAAGCTGACTTTTAGCTAGGTGGAAGAAAACCCAAATCTAAATTGGATTTCATAACCCAGTCAATGTTGAGGTGATGAGGACTCTCGGGGACTTTATGTAATAGATATTTAGATAGACATATTGTGGAGTTTGGGTTACTGCTTAATATTACTAAATATTCTTTCTTGAAGAGCTTCTATTTTTATGCCTCAATGGGTTTTCCTATTTCCCACTCACTAAGTCAGCAAACACTGAGCCCCAGCCAGCACCACGCATGAGTGAAGATGTCTAAAGAATATTCTCATTCTCCCACCAAAACCAGAACCAACATCTTTTGGGGTATATGGGTCTCCCTCTCACTAAGGTTCAAAATCTTGGAATAAGTCTTGACTCAGGAGTGAGTTACCTAGTCGTGTTTGTCATTCCCACCTGGGAAGAGTTAGCAGCCTGGTTCATGACGGTGCATCATCAGCCAATAGGATCTTTTAGAACCTTCAATGTCTCTAGCCTGGTGCCCCACATTATTCCCACATTATTGGAAATACGTAAGTATAAAACCTAGATCATGCTGCCAGGAAGCCTACAATTTGGTTGACTAGAAAAGCTTGAGACTAAGGTAATGCTCAACTTCCATGATTGGGAGGGTCTTGTCAGGCCCTTCTCACCTCTCTCCAGCCCTCCCCTGTCTCTTAAGATTGTGAACATGAGGAATTTGGTTCAGAGTTCATAAATAGGGCCCATTTTATTCTCCTTCTCTTCTCTGCTTAGAATGTAACTTGAGGAGTGCTATAAAGGTAACCCCAACTTTCTTTCTTCCTAGGCTACCATTAAAAATACATTCTTTCAGTTTAGGGCAGGGATAAAAAGGTCACAGCAAAGGAAATTGAAAAATTGTATCAGAATTGGGAGGGAATGTTTTCAAAATCTCTGCCAGATTAATGTGTGCACTCCATTCCTCTTCAGAGCGCCCCAGTCACCCACAGCATCCCAGGTGCCTTGGACTGGTGTGCCGTTGTTCTGTTTTAGGGCACACGTGCGTTTCTGTGCCCCCCGTGCGAACTGGATCCGTGAGTGGGCTCCCTGCTGCTGGGTCAGCTGTTTGTTTCCAAACTTTCGTGTGCCAGTGGCAGTCATCAGTGTAATGACAGAATTTAATAATCTATGAAATATAAGTGCAAAAATAAAGCTGCTTCTAAGTTAGATGCTTTGAACGTATTTACTAAAGGTGAGAATTCTGCTACATAAAACTGCTGTGAGTGTAATATGGTCAAAGTAGTTGTACAAAGTTGGAGGAGAAAGTAAGGATTGAAAGAGTTTGCATTTAGTTTGCCTTAAGATGCTTTTAAAGTCTGGGTTTACTTGAAAGAGACAGACTGGAAATCATGGCTGATGCCTATGAGTTTGTGCTAGAAGGACACCTCTAGTTGGAAGTCCTCTAATTCATTGTGAGGACAATAACCTTGGCCTTTGTCAAAAAGTTGGTGAATGAATGTATGTTTATGTTTTAAGGTGAAATAAAATGTTTAGGCTATAAGTGTTGTTTTAAAAATCCCAGTCTTTAAATACCTTTTTAGATAGAAAAATTACTTAACCCCTAATTATTTGCTTATAATAGCTTCGGATAGAGGGACCCCTAGGTAACAGCCACTCCTCCCGGTGTCCGCTCGCCCATCCCTGTATTCTAACACACGGGCCTCTGGTTGAGCAGCATTGGGTACACCTATCCCTGCGTGGGTGGGTGGGGGAAGAAGTTGAGGATTGCTGGTTTCTCCTGAATTGAGATACAGATATCTTTGGGCAAGTTAACTCACTTGACATATTTAACTTCTTTTATACTTCAGGTAAATGGTTATTAGAGTTTTTTCCCCTGATTTTAGAGAGATGAAAGGACACTAAAAGCATTGCCTGTTTCATCAATTTTCTTAGTCCAGAATATGATTTTGGATAGCAAAATAATCTCCTTTTGGGAAGTCAAGGTTATTCTGATACTCATGAAGACACATACAGACATAAGATGCGTGTTACTCAAAGATGTACTCAATCTGCCTGGGAAACAGATGAAAGCTTGGACCACAGTCTTCATAGTCAGTCTTCCTGGACTTTGCTATTTATGGGCCTTGACTTTTTGGCCCAAATGGTTCATTCCAGCTATCCTTGGCTAATCCCCCAACAGCACTTTGATTTAATTTTCAGTCTCAACCATGAGAAAATTAAGTGTTAAAAAAACCAAGTAGGTAGTTGTTTTTCTATTCCAAAATAAAAAAAGTAGGAGGAGAAAACTTAACAGATTGGAAGCTGAAATGTGTGACTTCTCTATTTCAGAAACTAAAACTGGAAGCATTTTTCAGGTGGAGTTTTTCTTTTTTGGTCTTTAAATATACATTTGGAATATTGCTGCTAATTGGTCTTGCCACTAAATTCATTGCAAACACTGCAGTAACATCCTAATTGAAGTTGTGCAATTTCACACCTTTTTTCTGTGACTGGATTTCGGTGGATAAAAGTTTGTCTTCATAATAACCCTGAGATAGTTTCATTAGATTCTTGACCCAACCCCTGCAGCGCCTATTTGATGAATCTGGATTCAAACTCACCCAGGATAAAAAGTGATAGTCTTGAGGCCAAGTCTTCTGACTCTTGGTTATATCCTCCGCTTACCAGATGGAGACACCACCCTACCTGCGGAGCAGCGCTGTCGGAGTGAACTCTCTGTGGTCATGGAAACGTTTTACTACTGCGTTGTCCAGTGTGGCAGCCACTAGCCATATGTGGCTATTGGATACCTGAAATGTGGCTGGTGCAATCATAGAATTAATTTCTTATCTTGTTTAATTTAAACTAATTAGCATTTAAATTTAAATAACCACATGTGGCTAGTGGCTACCATTATGGATACTGAAGCTTTAGGAGTATAGTTTAGGAGTATTGAGAATCTGATGTTCATCTCTTTCTCTCTCTCTCTTATTTTCTTAGAAAAAGTTTTTTTATTAAGGAAATTATCAAACACACATGAGTAGAGTGTCAGAATGAAGCCTTCTATCATATCATCTAGCCTAATCTTTTTTTAATTAAAAAAATTAATTTTTCCATTACTGTTGACATATTATATTAGTTTCAGGTAATCATAGTGTGATTAGACATTTTGTCTTTATTTGGGGGAGAGGGAAGAGAGGGAGAAAGAAAGAGAGAGAAACACTGATGTGGAGAGAAACATTGATCAGTTGCCTTCCAAAGACACCCCAACCGGGGACTGGGCCTGCAACCCAGGCACGTGCCCTGAGTGAGAATCAAACCCGTGATCTTTCGCCCCAACCAACTGAGCCACACCGGTCAGGGCATGATTAGATATTTGTATACCTTACAAAGTGATTACTCCAATAAATCTAGTACCCATCTAATACCATACAGTTATTACAACATTATTGACTATATTTCCTACTTTATATCCTCACCCAATCCCATGTTACGTCATCTATTTCCCTTTCTCTCCGTCCTCCTGCTCCTCCCCACCTCTGTCCCCCAAGCTGGTGAGCTGTGGGAAGGAGGGGAATGGGACCAGGGAGAGGTCCTCAGGGGTCTTCACATGTATTTATCATTTAAAAAAGATGGGGTACAGTACCTAGATGGTACAAGTTATGATTTGACAATAGATAATGAGTATAGAGATGAGTGATAGCCTCTGTGCTTGATGGATCATTGCCATCATCCTCATGATAAAAAGCCACGCTTGGGCCCAGAGATGGAGCAGTCACTGCTCCAGGCCTTGCTTACCTGTGCTTATATTGAACTTTGGGATAACTTAAACATTTAAACAGTACTCATGTACAGTATTTATCATTGAGCTTTACTGAATGCCAGCAGTGCTATTGAGTCACAGGAATTGTAGAAGGTGGAAGCTGGTCAAGGACCCATTTTAGCCCAGTCTCCTTGGAACACTTACTTCCAGAGAGTAGTAGCTGATTTCAGCACATATTGTGTGGCCTGCGGCCGTCTGTCACGGCCTGATTGACTGGCTGGCTGAGCTAAAACTTGCAGCACTAAGGCACTCCTACCTAGTTTTAACATGGCATATTCTTCTGGCCACTTTTAGAGCAGAGATGTTATTTCTAAGTCTACTTGAGGTATTGTAGATTATTTGTGTTGGAGAGAACTGTTCGGTAATTAACTGGTATAAAGAAGTCATTTATGAAATGATATCTATTGGGCTGAGAATTTATGCATATTACTGGTGGAGATTATTGTAGAAAAATGCACATTTGTTTACTGTATTTCTGTTTCTAAAAGAAACTCTTGTAGCAAGCACATGTGGTCATGTGGATACATTGAGGGAAAGAACGCTTGTATCAATGACGTTTTAAAGTGTACTTTTCCTTCACGACATAAAGCAAAATTGTTGCTGTGCTTTTGTAGTTGAATTTAAGAGCTAATAATGATTTTCTTTTTTATGATAGAGTGCAGAATATGTATATTCTAAATATGGAATGCTATTAGAATCTCAGGTTATTAAGGAGAATGAATTTGCGATGGTCAAAGGATCTTGTATCATCAGAAATGCTCCCAGACCTTGGCTCAGCTGTCCTGTTGATGGAATGGATAATACGCTTTAGAAGTAGAGCTATTAAAAATTTCAGCAACATTCCGAACAATGGCAGGCCTACAGTTGCAACAGGATGCTGCTGCTTTCCCGTTGTCAAGTCTCCTAGTGTCTGCCCTTTGTGTTTCCTCCACCTTGTGTTAACCATGATCTTGGGAAAGAGGAAAGAGCTATGTCTCATCTTACCATCTCATTGCAGCTTACTTCTATTTGCTTTGATTCCATGGTTCATGGAGATAGTGAATAGTTGGTTAATACCCTACGTATTAATGTCACCACAACTCAAGATTTGTGCCATTTTTGCAATAATACTCCCGGGAAATAAGCCTTCTTATCTCCAGTTGACAAGAGACATTTGAATCCATGGTAGGGCCAAGAATAAGATTTAGGAAGATGTTTCTTTCGTTAGATCAGTTGCTCTGTCCCTTCAATGCAAGGTAGAGACAAGAAACTATTAAGGTTTTTGAAGTGACTATGACCTGATTAGGAAAATACAGCAACTATTTTCAGCAAAGAGGGCACAAAATTAGTATGAGTAGCTGTGTTTTTTAACTGTATTATGCATAGACTTTGAAAAGCTTTTATAATAGATCAAATTTAAATCTAGCAATACCATATCTTGGAAAAGAAAATAAAAAAATTATATCATCTAGATTTCAATTAATGCTTACTTTGTTACGATTAGAAAAATGCTTAACTTGATATAGCCATAACATTAATAAGAAATATAAGTTTACCTTATGTACTTCATGATCATGCCCTGGCTGGTGTGGCTCAGTGGATTGAGTGCCAGCCTGTGAACCCAAAGGTCATCAGTTTAATTCCCAGTCAGAGTACATGCCTGGGTTGCGAGCCAGGTCCTCTGTTGGAGGCATGTGAGAAGCAACCACACATCAATGTTTCTCTCCCTCTTATTCTCTCTCCCTTTCCCTCTAGAAATAAATAAATAAATAAATAAATAAAATCTGAAGGAAAAAAAAGTTCATGATTAATGGTTTATCACACAGCTCTGGAAGGCCTCAATTTGGTTCTGGATTGAATTATTTATGGAATGGTAAGATAATAAGGGAGAGAAATACAGAAACCACTTGTGACCAGGGTGAGCATCATCTGACTTGTCTATGTGAGGGAGAAAAGTACTGAAACAGGCAATGCTCAGGTCCTCAAACCGCTGTGTGTGGGCAAGCCCAGGCCCACTTGGCTCTGGCTGGTGAAAAGAGGACCTTAGTGGTGCCATGGTTTTCCATTTTTCAAGAGAAGATGGACATTTAGAGTTTGAAGTGATATTTTCCCATCTGAAAATGCTGGCAACTAGATCAAATATTTTTAAAATACTGTGTGGGCCACATAAACATGTTCGTGGGCTGAGACTGCCAATTCGCAATCTGATTTCCACTAGAAATAATTCATTTATTTTTCTTGTATTTGAATAAAGAAACCATTAAAGGTTTTGGGGGTTTTTTTGGTATGCCTTTTAGAATGTTTTAACATTTGAACACTTAAAGCACCTTTTACAGAGAATGTGCTTGTTTTTAAAACAGAAGTGAAGCAGTTGCGTGAACACTGAGATTAGAATATATAGATTGTATGAGGGTACCATCAAAACTATTTAATTGTTTCCTTAACAGGATATCTCTGAACAGGTGTGACCTGTAGGAGATCAAACTGGGAGAAGAAGAACCAAAGTTGAGGGTTATCCAATTACCTGGGACCCAAAGCAGAGAGAGTGGAGGGATTCTTGAGCGTGTGCTAGCTCATGCCAATGCCCCCTCTGCAAAAGCATGTGCTATATATAGTGAAGGGTGTTGGGTTTTTTCTTTTTGGTTGAGGTCCAGTGACAGTTAATGGCTGTTCCTTACTGGCTGTGAAATTATTTATGAGCTGGCAGGAGAATGATGTAAAATGCAAGTGGATATAGGTAGAATATGGTCTGTTACCCAAATTCCAATAAATTGTTAGTGCTGGAGCCAGAAGGGACTTTTTAGAGGTCATCTGATCCAGGGCTTTTCTTTGAAATGAGGAAATTGAGGCCTGGGGAGTTCATTCAGCTGAGGCTTGAATTTCTCATTAACCTCTCCCTCTCCAGCAGGGACCCAGCACCCTCCCTTTGTCCCCATCTCTTCCAGCCTATAGAAAAATGTGTTTTCCAGGAAAATTTTGTGACAATTAAAGAGTCTTGGAAAAACAAAAGAGCAGATATATGGTAAACAGAATATTTAGAAAATACCCTCTTAGGAGGTTGATTTAGCTTTGTTCTAATTGTTAGACTACTTGTACTGAAAAAGCTTGTTTTTGTATGAATTTTGATACCCTAACTTCAAAAGCCTACTCTTTTAAAAAAAATTATTGTTTTTTATTGAATTTATTGGGGTGGCATTGGTTCAAAAGCCTAATAATATTCATGATGTTTTTAAGACGCAAATAATCCAATTAGATCATCAGAAAAAAAATGTGGTGAAATTACCTTTAATTCTGCAATATTTCCTGCCGGTAGGTTGAACCACATAAGTAGTTGACCTTAGTTGTTTCTGAACTACAAAAATGGTAGTTTCATATGATTCAAGATAGTAGCTTGAGCACATGCGTAATGAAGAGTATTGGGGTATCTTTCTATTCTTTTAAAGCCATGCTTGGCATTCTGCATGGCCATGGGTCATTCAGCCCTTCTCAGTTTCTCCTGCGCAAACACTGTTGTATGTTGGAGTGTTTTTACTGAGAAATGTGGAATTGAAAGCTCCCTGTGCACACGTGGAACAATCCTCCTTCCACATGTTATTATGTTTGGCTTGAAAAGCCTCCCTTGCCTTGAAGAAAACACTACCCAGCTAGAGTCAGATGCTGGATTTGTTTCTGATTTTTCAGGCCAACAGAAGCAAGTTCGAATGGAAGTCTTAGTCAATGCACAATACTTTAATATGCAGTTATATTAATATTACACCTCTTATTGAGTATCTGAGACTCATAAAAACATTGCCCTGTTATTGTAATTGAATCCTAACTCCGAGTTGGCAGTGGGGACCGTGGGGAGGGAGCAGGGAGTTGCGGGTGGCCCCACGGAAAGCAGTGTTGCAAACTTTAGACCTTTTCTTCTGCTAATTTTCCAAATTGGATCCACTGGATGTTGGCTTTGTTAAATCAGCTTCTGTAGATGTGCCACTTTCATATTTTGGAGATTAAAATATAAGTTTAAAATAAAAGACATTTGAGCTTAATTCTGATAGGGAAAAAATTATTTGAGAAATGTTGTGACTTCTGAATCATATTTCAGACCCCTACCCAAATCAAATAAATCTTTTTATTTTAAGCATCAAAAGAACTCATAATAAAAGTATACATGCTCATTTTTCTTAAGAAATTAGAAAAAAATCCACCCAATATCCAATCCATAGGAGAAAGCCAGACTCTACCAACTACATGATTCATAAAGCTCAGAGTGTACCACAGCTGAACAAATACAACTAAAGAGCCACCACAAACAGCAACTTGGCAATGAGATTGTTCTGTACTACTTGGAACCAGAAGGTTAGTTAGGAATTCTGACATTTCAGACCCTTTTGACTATTAGTTTAAAATTTGAGTGCTTACTCTAGTTCTTAATAACTACTTCATATTTACTTACAACCTGTACAACTCAAGGGCCCCATTATTAGGATAGAAGGTTTTCTAGAGGAAAGAGGTATTGGAGAGGCTGAATCTGCTCCCCCCTTAATTTATTTCTGCAAAAAGGCCCTTCCTTACCTGGTTCTCTTCAGGATAAAATCTCACCTCCCCAGGATGGTGAGCATGCCCTTCTGTGACTTGACACCTTTCTTTCCATAACACCTTTTGCTGCCATAGGGCTGTGTGCATGTGCCCTTCTTTCTCACTCCAGCCTTTGCATCCTGTAAATGCTTTTCTCCTGGCCTCTTCTCCCTGCACCTACTCACTCATCCCTCAAGGCTCTCCAGGCCTCTAGCTTTCCCCTCACCAAAGCAGTGAGGAGGACTAGTTTTCTGAATTCCCATTTATCTTGTTGTGTCCCTGATAGTTTTCATGCCTTACTCATTTTTGTATCTTAAATTCAGCAAAGAATAGTTCCTGGACCAAAGGAGCTCCTCAATAAATGCTTCAAAGTAGCCATGCAGTAACAGGCCCAGGTTTCTGCCTATGTAGAAAGACTTAACCAGTAAAACTCATGGTGGCATAACATCCTTGAAGGAATTCTCAGTTATTATTATTTAATGGTTGAACACATGACAGAGCGGGCTCTGGAGGGCCGAAAAGTGGCCACAAATACAATCGGCTGAAGATTTTAATTTTGTTTTTTAAAATTATTTTATTGATTTTAGAGAAAGTGCGGGAAGGAAGAGAGAGAGGGTGGGGAGGGAGAGGAAAAAAACACATCGATTTGTTGTTCTACTTCTTTATGCATTCATTGCTTAATGCTTGTATGTACCCTGACTGGGGATCAAACCTGCAACCTTGGCATATCGAGGCAATGCTCTAACCAACTGAGTTCCGCATCCAGGACCTGAAGACTTTAATTTTAATTTCACCAGTTCCTCGTCTCAGACCATATCCATTGGAGTTGACAGGGTATAATATAACTTACTCCTCTCTGTCAGAAATACTGCAGAGTGACTGGGGAAAGCAGCCTCAGTAAATGTTACAGAAAGGTGCTCTTTTTGATGTGGTATTCAGGGCCTTACCCTTGCTTATTCTTCCTATTTATTGCAATTATGTGTTTAGCGATGACTCTTGAAACTATTCTGTGTGAAAATTAATGAGCTGCTTTCAGTATTTTCATGTTCATTACTTACTACTTTCCAGAGAGCTGCCAACATGGTTGCTGAAAGTTCTAGAAATGATAGTGTGCAAAATGGTTATTCAGAGACGTCTGCATTTTGTGGAAGTGAAGATCTAAGATTGAGGGGAAGATGAAGTATTTACATTTTAGAAGTTTATATATGGTATCTATATGTATACCTTACATGAACATACTTAAATGACTAGCAGAATCGATGTGAAATTGGTAGAGAAAAACATTTTAAATATTATCTATTATGAAATTGCTTACTGTTGGCACAACTACACCAGGTGATTTCTATAATCTGAGTTGCAGCTATAACAAACCTAAGATAATAGATGTTATCCTCACTTTACAATTAAAAATAAGTAGACTGAGAAGAAACCTGCCCCGGAGTCATTCAGCTCAAAGTGGCAGAGTTGAAATTTTTACTCCTGACTGACTTGTAGCCAGTGCTTATAATACAATTCACACTGCTTTGTATTTTGTATTAATTACAGAGAGATTTTTTCAAGCCTATCACTTAAAATATTGGTATTTAAATACTAAATTTAGAAATGGAACTCTAGGTTTCATGAAGACCTGTCTGAGATGTATGTTGGTGAAAGGCCAACATACTAATTATTGTTAAAATTTATTTTTAAACTAAACTTAGTTTAATTTTTATTTTTAAACTAATTATTTTTAAAATTTAAACCATTGTATTCGTTGTTGTGGAACAGAATGTTATAGTGGGTGTTTTAGCTAAATACTTCTTAATTATGATCTTTGAATCTTGTCTGGGTGCAGTCCAATACTTAAGAATATGCTAATACTTTTAGGAGCTTCTTAGAAGGTTAGTATTTGCTTAGGAAATTGGGGAAAAGAACACTACCTTAAAATGGACACAACTTGGGAGCTATTCAGTGATACGCTGTGCATCTTTTTTTTTTAATCCAAAATGTGTTTATTGGTATGGTTCCCCACTCCTTTCGATTTGGGGAGCTTCTGGTGCTGCTTCCTTCTGAAAGAGTACCCTCTGGAAGCCTCACTGTTCCTCCTGTGGGCCGAGGGGACGGGACGGTGGAGCAGCCGACACACAGAGCACCTCTTTTTGCAAAGACGGTGGTGATCCTCTAGCATCCTGGGCATTTCCCATGCATGAAGTAGGAACTGGGGCTCTGCCCGTCTTCTGGAGAGGGATGGAGGAGCTCCTTGGCAAGAGGCATGTTGTCGTGGGGTCATCAAGGATCAGAATGAGCCCGTGAGGGTCCAGGTATAAAGTGTCAAGTGGTTGTCACAGTGAGTTTTTCTGTCCAGCTTCACTGGGCCCTTTGAAAAATAGGCCTTTTATCCCTGTCTGGTGTGGCTCAGTGGGTTGAGCACTAGCCTGTGAACCAAAGGGTCACTGGTTGGATTCCCAGTCAGGGCACATCCCTGGTTGGGGGCCTGTGAGATTTACGATCTCTCACACACTGATGTTTCCCTGCCTGTCTTTCTCCCTCTCTTCCCGTCTGTAAAAGTAAATAAATAAAATCTTTTTTAAAAAATAGTCCTTTTAAAATGTAGGAAGGAAAATTACTTTTCAAAGTAATTCTGATGTAAAAATGACTCCCCAGGATTCAGCAACCTCTACGTGGTTTAGCTGTCCAACTTACTGTGATTATAATGAGATTGGACATCTTTTCATATGGTTATTGGCTATTTGTATTTATTTGTCTGTGAATAACCTATTCACATCCCCACTTTACTTCCCTCTACCCTCAATTGGACTATTGCTACCTTGTGTGCAAATCATTTTCACCCATTCTGCAGTGTAGCTTTACTTTTGTTTTCGGTATCTCCTTATGGAGAAGTTTTAAATGTGCCATCCTTTTGGTTTGTGTTTTGGTGTCTTTTTTTTAAAAACCAGTTCACTTGTCACTGAAGGTCACCAAATCATTTTACAAGCGTTTTTGTCTTTTGCTCAGCGATTTAGTGGGAACAAGAATGTAGCAACTGTTAAGGAAGAGAGTCCATTTTTTCCTGTGGGAGGAGGTGTCCTGACTGATAAATTTTGAAACAAGTCAAAGTGGAGACGGAAAGAGAAGAGCTTGGAATCCAGGGCATGAAAAGGAACAGAACTCAAAAATCCAGTCCTGTAGAGAGGCACAGGCATGCCATGCTTTGTGATCTGAAGAAACGTTTATAAGATAATTGACACCTAACTTGTAATTAGCATTTGAGTACACGCTGTGCCAGATGGAAGATAAACAAGGGAGCCCTTAAATTAGCAATAGGGTCTTTAACAGAGTTAGAAGTTTATCGTTTTGGGTGAGAGATCCCATTTTACCTCATTTCAGTTGGGTTATCTCCAGGCTCATAAATCAAAGTAATGTTTTCATATTGATAATAATAAGTAATATTGAACGTTCCATAGCAGGTACTGTGCCTAAGTGCTTTATAGGCATTACTTTGTCAATACATTTATGAGTCAGTGCTTTTATTATGCCATTTTACAGATAAGAAAGCAGGCCTAAGAAGGTTAAATTACTTGCCCCAAGTCACTCAGCTGGTAAGTAAGTGGTGCCAGGATTGGAGTTCAGTTCTTTCCGAATGTGATGCTCATGTTTTGAAAATAAAGTGTATGCGTGACGATAGTGACGATGAGTCCGTGAAGTCGATGATTGTGCCCGCTAGGCTTTAACCCCGGCCCTTCGAAGCCTCTGCTTCTCATGGATGTGAGAAATTTCTACAAGATTTTACATCTGAAACCCTTAAAAAATCAAACCCCTTCTCTCCTGCGGCCCTTGCTTTCTTTCCCACTCCGGCTGTGCTTCCTTCTCTGCCAGGGTGAATGGGTCATCCTGTCCTTCTGAGCTCTGGCCTTGCTCTGCAGCAGCCCTTCCCTCGGGCAGGACACAGGTTATCCTGAGTGTTGCTGCGGTGCGAGGGGGTCGGCTGGACCTTGTCAGCATGTGCACGGGAGACATGTGGGTGCGGTGTCCACGCAGAGCAGACATGAGGGGAGTGGCCTGCTTGCTGAGGCTCCGCATGACCACCTCCCCAGGGCTTCTTCATCAACAGCGCCCTCCCCAGCTCAGCAGGCCATTTACCAGGGCATCCCAAACCTAACCTTCCACTTTAGTGAGCACATGGCATGTACCAGGCTGACACGGCCGAAACCAAAATTCGTTTACATGGAAGAAATGCTGAGGTGAACCACTGATACAATTTCAGTGTTAAAGTGAGTTTAAAAACCCAGGTTTTGTTACTTATTGGTTCTGAGACCTTGGGCAAGTTTATAACTCTGTGACTTAATTTCTACATCTGTAAAATGAGGATAATTATAACTATCTTCCTGAGTTGTGAGGATGTAAACTTTAATGCATGTAAAACACTTAAAATAGTGCCTGGCACATAAGAACTTTATGAATGTTAGCTAGTTTTGTGGATTTAAAACAAAAAGCTGCTCTTTGCAGACTGGTGGCCCTGGCACTATTTCAGGGTACTTCCTGGACATCTTTATGTTCTTATCCCTGACAGTTTTGGGGAGTTGACACCACTCTACCTGCCCCTGTAGATAACGGTACTTCCGTGCTCTGCAGAGAAGCGGGGTTTCTTTGAGCCCCAGGAGTGCTGCTTCTGGCCATCGATCTGTCCTTTTCCTCCATGGCCGCCGCCTTCCGATCATTCAGGTGTAGTTCCCTCATTGAAATCGCAAGAATTGGGTTCTTGCTCTTTTAGTGTTGATGGTGTTCGTAAGTTCTGCTTGAAGTGTTTGAGATCTGGACTGAAACCTCCTGGATGTCATGTGCTGACTTTCTACTTCTTCTGCCTGCTGCCCTCTTCCTCTTTACCGTGACCCTTAGCTACTTGTTGACTGTTTACAGCTCGGTAACCCATGGGAACCCTTGTTCTCTGTGCTTGATGCTGCGGAGGCAAGCAAACACCACTTGAGGTTTCTGTTGCTTGGGGCTCTCATAGATTGTCGAGAAGGAAGGACTTTTAAAGCAATCATCTCAGCCAGCTCTTTCATTTTACAGAGAAGGAAGCTGAGACCCAGGAGAGTAAGTGACCTGCTTATGTCCCACAAACTCAGGACTGGAGGCAGATCCCCTGACTTTTTAATTTTTGAGATTTGATTTATTTATTTTTAGAGTGAAGGAAAGGGAGGGAGAAAGAGAAGGAGAGAAATGTCACTCTGCTACCTTTTCCATGTGCCCCTACCTGGAACAAACCCACAGCCGGGGCATGTGCCCTGACCAGGAATCAAAGCAGCAACCTTTTACTTTGTGGGATGACGTCCAATCAACTGAGCCATGCTGGTCAGGGGTCCCCTAACTTTTGCTGATACTCCAAACCCAATGACAGTACAACTGAGGCGTTCCAGACAGGCGGTTTGAAAACCCAAACTCCCTTCCCATCTCTGATCTCAGGTGTTAGGACCATAGTCACTGGCTAACCTGGTGGTGATGAAAATCCTAAGTTTTGGAGCTGAGCTGCAAATAGAGTGAATCAAAATTAACTTGGGTCCTCAGTGCAATTGGATATTAATGGTGAGGCACCTTTTGTAAACAAGGTGAGCCCTTGCAAAGCCCACGGAACACAGCGTCGTCGGTTGCTTCTGTGTGCGCACCTGCGGCCTGTGGACCAAAGAGTAACCAGCACCCTGCAGACAATGCAGAACACCCCCTCCGCCAGCCCCAAGTGCTTCCTGAGACAGCATCCCTTGGGGACGTGTTTGGTCAGTCCGTATACTTTATACCTAAACAAAGTCCTTAGCCGTTCCCGTGGGTTCTGTTGTCCCTTCAGTCCACTTCCATTATCGTTTAAGAATGTTTATCATTAATTCCTTAAGAATAGTCTCAGTGCGTGTGAGCATAAATAAGTTTTATGAAACAAAACATTTTTAATGTTTCAAAACAAAACATTAGTGAGATATGTGTTGTTTTACAATTTTGTAAATCTTTTTCATGTCGGACTTAATAGAAGACAGCTGGGTGTTCAGACCCGCTTCTCATTCTCTGCTGCAATATGATGTTTTGGTGGCAGTCCGTGAAACAGATCCAGCCTCTCAGACACGTGGTGGGAAGAGCTTCCTGGGGAGGTCCTAGGGAACCCCTGAGCACACTTCAACTACTCCCTTCAGGTAGCTCTCCTGCCCTCTGTGTCCTCATTCATGTCCCTCTAGAGAGGAGCACTGGGTTTCCAGATAAATGGTGTGGAGAAGGAGGTGGGCACTTCCATTATTTTGAGGTCAGGACTGTGTGTGCTGAAGGTGGTGTATCAGGTAACTAATGATTTAATGAGAATTCGGGATAGTCTTTGCTCTGGTGGTGGGTATGAGCAAAAGGGATGCCACCAGGTAGGGTACTTTGGGGCTTCAGAGCTTTTGATAGAGTTCTCTTTATTGGGCTGGGTATTGGGTATGTGAGTGTTTGTTTTGTTTGTTTGTTGGTTGGTTTGTTTAACAGGGTAAGGACGTGTTATAGACACCCATAGTTAAAGAGCTCTGGCTTCTCATACTGGGGGAAACAGTGAATCTGCTTCCTCCCTGCTCCCTCATCCAATCTTTTCTGCTTTTTTAAATTTGGAGCTCTTGAATCTTTCTAGGTTTAAAAAAATACCTGTTTGGACACATAAGTTTTGACTATATCCATCCCAGTCATTTTTCACTTCCTATACTTGTGTTAACATTGAAGCTAAGGCTTGTGATTCTCTCATTGTTGTAAGAATGAACAGAATTGGAGACCCTCAAGTTCAAATGTGGGGCTAGAATCATGAGATGTCTTGGTGCGGGAATGGTCTGGTGACAGTGGCCTCCCACCACTCTCTCAGCCTTCTGTGTCACAGCGATCCAGGCCCGTAGGGGCGGCCCGGTTGTTTTGCTTTCTGCTAGATAATGGGCTGGTTTTGTGGTCTTAGGCTGTACTAAGCAGTGCTTCTCAGACAGAGTAACCTGTTATTTGACTTGCGTTTGGATCCATTCCCCTGTCTGTTTTGTCTTCTCATCTGGCTTGAGTATTTTACGCTTCCGTTTTGATGACTGAATCCTTCTAGTGAGGTTTCGTTTGAAGCCTGACAGCCGCTCCAATGTAGGCTCCGGCGCCTTTTCTGCTCCTACCCCATTGTGAGGAATAGAACCCCATAATGTGAGAACTAGAGATTGTTCCTGTACCCTTTCTCCACAAGCCCTCTCCCCTCATCTGTGTGACAGATGATAAAACTGATGCCCAGGGAAATGGTAATACCTGTCATTTAAAGCAGAAACAGGGTTGGAAGCCCTGGAGGATTTTTAACTGCAGACTGTAATGGCTGAAGGAGCCTTGTGTAAGTGTGTATGCTTATTTGCTTGAAGGTAGATTAGTCCAGCTACACAATAATATGGAGCGAAGTGGAGAGAAGAGCACAGTATTCTAAAAAAGGAAAACATTTAGTAGGAGAGAAATCTAGACCATAAGAAAAAGCTCGAGAGAAGGCAGTGACCAATTTTTAGTAGCAGAGGAGAAAAAGGCATTAAATAATACGTGACTTTAAATTTATGAAAGTTTAGTTTTATAATGACTTGCATTTGTTGCACTTACAGAAATATTATTGCCTAAAGAGGTGACACCCACGTATGTTGTCCACTTGGCTGAGGAAACTATTCGCAATTTCCTCGTGGATTGTTAGAAAATAAGGGAAAAAATTGGACAACAGTAAAAAAATAAGGAAAATAGGTATTTTGTGTTGGTGCCACCATGGATGATGGTTTGAACATTTGTCCCAAATTTCAAGCTGCAGAGAAGTGCATGTAAAGGAATGTGAGTGCAGCTAAAATGCCTCCGGAGATGGGAGTCTAAGTAAATGTTACACTGAGTGAAACTGGCAGCAAACTCCCTGCTGAGGTTATGCTTTAGTGGCCTAAATGTTAGTTTCGCCGAGGATGAAACTATTACTGGCTTTAAAAGGTTTATTTTTTTCAATGTCTGCTCAGAAAGAGATAATAGTGTTCTATCAGCAAATCAGCAGATATTTACTTTTTCTTTAGTCTGAACTTAAATGTCTTTGTGATAAACCTCTTTGGCCTTCTCCTCTAAATAAGATGAAGGAATGACTTTGGAGATGTTCTCTCATCGCAGAAGACTTTTTAGAATAATGAAGTTGGTCACAATGGCTTGCTAGTTCTTTGCACATAGTAGTAGGTAGGGGTACAGAAAATATTTCTTCTTCTCTAGCCCTTACTATCAAGTTCTGGATTTTGTTTGGGGGGAGAGAATACGGCCATGTGTGCGTCTGCTCCTCAGTGGTCTACGAGGAGCCGAGGGGGCAGTGATAGGAATTTCTGATGTGGTAGTCATGTGGTTTGAAGCAGTCAGGACTACTAACTGCATCCTGTCTTTATCTCTGATGCCTTTTTTTTGCATCCTCTTTGTGAGCTTTGGTTGAATTTTCTCAGCAACTGGTTTTTATAGCTTTGCCAGAGTAAATAAGAAGGGAGGTTTGCTAATCTTTGCTCTTTGCATGAGTGAGAATGAGAGACAGCTGTAGGCTGCTCAACTTTAATCTGTAATCTTTAGGTTAGACTTGTTCCTTCTGTGTGAGAAATACAAGAAAGCCATTGTAGCAGTCGGTGATGGAAATGCATCTCTTCTGATTCTTCTTCCACTTGCTTTCCGTACTCTCCTTAGCATCCTCTTTCCTTTCCTTGTGTGTTCCTGCAGGGTGGCTGGGGCCTGTGTGCGTGACAGAACTGCCTCTCCAGCTATTTCTGACCTTGGGAGACGGTGACCCCTGCGGTGAAATGTCCTCGCCCCATGACTAACACACACATATCATTCTGTGGTTCGTAAAAGGTTGACTAGAAGTAGCTTTTCTAGGCTCTCAGACCGTACTGATATAGTGGCAAGTGCTTTGAAGGCAGCCTGCCTGGCTTTGAACCACCACTTACTTGCTGTATAACCTTCAGCAGCTCAATTTCTGAGCTTCGGGTGCCTTGAACTATAAAATAGGGATAATAATAGCACATACCTCAGAGGTGATGGTGAGAGATAAGTGAGTTCAATGTAAATACCCAGGATGGTGCCTGGAGTGAATCAGCACATACACACAGTCATGTACAGCCTAATGACAGGTATGTTCTGAGAAATGCATTGCTAGGGTGTTTTGTCGTTGTGTGAACATCATAGGGTTCATTTACACAAATCTAGATGGTATAGCCTAGTGCTCTGTAGGGGACAATAAATAATTTTCCCTCTATCCTTCTGGGTTCTTGCTGAGATATCCCTGTAATAAAAGATTAACAGGAGAGAAACAGAAGTTGAATAACATGCATACAGGGGAGAGACCCAGGAAAACCGAGGAGTTCTTTAAAATGGCTAAAGCCACCACCTTAAGTATCTTCTTCAGCCGAAGACAAGAGATAGGGGAAGACTGTTCACTCTGAGGACCAAGTCTCTGTGTTCACACACCGTAACCTGCAGCAGCAGCTACGTGTGACATCGTGGTAAGTGAAGTTCAGAGTAAGATGAGTGAGACAAGGTTTGAGGAATAGAGTGAAGAAATAAACTGGAGTCACTATAGTCAATCTGCTAAATTACTAAAATCAAGTAGGTTGAGGTATGGGGAAACCATCCTTTTAACTAGCTTGGGAATGTAAACTTTCGAACTTTTCATTCCTGCATCAATGCCTGGATGCGTGTGAAACCTCCAGATAACCCTCTGATTGCCCCCAGAAGGACTCACGTGCTCAGACCACCTGGCTCCATCACCCTAACTGCCGGAGCTCCGGCTGATAACCATCCTGGACCAGCCCTAGAGCTAAGAATGCAGGACTGATTATTCTCAGGAATGAAATTTTTACTATAAGAACTCTCAACTTTTCTTCCTTCTTCAGAACACTCCTGGACTTTTCCCTAGTTGTGTTCCCCATAGGCAAACCCTAAGACATTTGAATAAATCTTTATCAATCATTTCTAGCCAAAGCCTCCAGACTCTTTTTGAGTTCATTTGTTAGTTTCCTGTCCTCAGGAAATTTACATTCTTCTGGGGGCCTAAGTGACAAGTGGCCCAAATACAGGGAACATTTGTAAAATACAGAGCAATGGTGTTTAATTTTAGGAAACAGGGAAAGCTTAATGCAGAAGATGGCATTTGGCCAGGAATTTTGGACTGAGTAGGATGGAATGAGTAGGATTCGACAGGCGAAGTTGAGGATGGAGGCATTCTGTGCAGAGGTGAGTGTGCTTTGAAGAGAATCAGTTTTCCAGTTTGAGGTGAGGGTGGTAATAGACTGGGAATCTAGCAGAACTGGTTTAAATGCTGGCTCTGCCATTTCCTCAAGCTTTAGTTTCTTCATCTGTAAAATGGAGCCAGTAACATCTGCCTCACAGGGTTATAAGAATTAAATGGTAGGGTTTTTTTAAAGGTGCAGGTATGGTGCTTGGCACAGAAGTGCCCAGTAAACTATTATTTCTGTGATGGTTGTAGTGGAAGGAGGCAAGTACTGAAACATGGTGGGTCTTGAAGTATCGTGTTCATTTCTGCTGAACTGCACTTAACATTGTGGTTTTGACATAAATGTTCAGTGGTTGCTTTTTAGTTGATTGATCACGGTAAATGTTCGACACCTCTCTTTTTACTTCTCTGGCTACAGAAGTGGTAGAGCCTGTTCCTTCTTTTCCCTGCTGTGAGTATTTTAACCTTCATTATTCAGGTACCCCAGGCAACTTTGAATTGATACTTCTAAAAGACACCAATTTACTTTGCACCGTGATCCCAGAATATGAGGTGGAATATGAGGGCCATGTTAGTGTTCTGCTGTCCGTGAGGAGTGAAGCTTCGTGGATTTTACTGTCCATACCGTATATACCTGGTTTTCCAGTGATTCTGTAAGCGAGCAGCCAGATGACTTGTGGCTGTTGTAGTGTCTTCCGATTTATTAATGTCTCGGCTAAAGTGTGTGTAGGAGGTCAGACCGAGCAGGAATCCCAAGGGATAGCTGCCAAGCCTCATTTCTTTACATTGGTGGTTGCAGTTGCCACATTGCACAAAACCCACTCCTGGTAATAACCAACCTAAGTGTGTGCAGTTGGTGCAGTTGTGGCCAGAGGGGTTTAACTCTGTGTAGCCACGATTACAGTAAGATGTATGGCCTGGCCCTCTCTATGTGGGAGGGATTTGAGGCTTGGGTTTTTCTCAAATCCAAATGACCAAAGTTGCTCTTCTTGTTTTTGCCAATGCAATTATCATTTATATCCTCCTGCCTGCCTTTCATTTTCACTATGTGAATAATAATTATTCTAATGAACCGTTGAGCTCTGAAGAGTTTAATGGCAGCCACTTGGATCAGTGCCTAAGACTTTTGCTAATTCTGTTCTTTCATTCACCCTGGGTCTCATTTAGCTTTCTCAGTTTCTCCTCCCTACAGAATGCACAAGTCTACAGCAAGGGTCTCTGGCCAAACTGTAATCTCTCAAATTTTGATATCAGTTTACTGCTTCTCTGTAATCCTGCTGACAAAGACTGTCAGAAACATACTCCCATTCACATATCCCATAACTCTTAATCTGTTAATCTAGGAGCATTGAGGGGGAACGAGACCTCATCTCAGTGCGAAGTCTGTGCTTTGCGGGAACAGCATGCATGAAAATTAACCTCTGCTGCTCGTTGCGCATGGTTTATTGTCTATTTTTGTAAGCTGCTGGGATTTTATAACAGATTGTTGTATATAGTGGAGGTTCCCCAGTATTCTACTTGGGCTTTATGCAATTATTCAGAAATACCATGATAGTAATGATAATGAAACGCCTCTTTAAGGGACAGTGGAGGGAACTGTGGGAACATTCTTTTGGGACAGCATGTGAAAAGAGGTTTGTGTTGCATTAGCTGATCTAAACAAGAAAACTAGCATCTAAAATCATCCATCAATAGGAAACATTTGAGAATAGAGGAAAATTGTAATATAGTCTCTTGGGTCTGCTTTCCTAAGCACAATGATATGTGTGAGAAAACCCTTCTCTCTTACAGCTAGATGGGGGCGTCTGTGATGTGCAGCTCATTTCCTGTAAGGCAGAAAGCTGTCTGTTCCGCTAATGGGAGCATTTGTTTTCTTAGAGGTTAATTGGTTCTATTTTTTGAGAAGAGTAAAGTAAGGAAGAAATAGGAAAGCTTTAGCTTGATTAGAATGGCAGAAATTGTAGCCATAACTAATGGAGTCAGTATGTTAGGTTCTTTGCGAGATATGCATTTTATTTTTTTTTATGCTGTGAAGGAAGTTCGTGTCAAATAACGTACCATTTGGATCGTTGCCTAGGCTGGTAATCTGGGTTAAATCCTCGGCTGAAAGGTAATTCTATATTCGAGATCCTCTGGGCTGCTGCTCCGCTGGGGAGAAATGTTCATAAGTACCCTGGGTGGTAGGAAACAGAAAACCCTTTCATGGAGTGACCGCTCAGTGATTGCTCCCAGCTCCCTTCCTTCACCCAGCCTGGGACACCGGGGACAGACCCGGGGCACGCTAAGGTTTAGTCATGTATTGCTTGTGGGTGCCATCATCATGCTTCACCTTAAAGAATATTTCCAGTAAACTGAAATGTGAACAGTTTTACAGCCTCATATCCTCTCTTCTTAATTGTTCTTCAGTTTTTCCAGTTCACCGATGTCCATGCCCTTTAGAGGTCTAAAGTTTAGACAGACCTTTTTCTTTTCTGTGCTGCCACTGACAGACTCGCCTCCTTTCTGTCCCCGCACCTGCATTCCTCCTCTGCAACTACCCGAATCTCATTTTACCTTAGCATGACCCAGGCCAGACCTGACTCCCTCCAAGGAAGCCTTGCTTTTCTGCTCTGACCCCTGCAGCTCTCCATGGCCTCTCCCTGATAACCTTTGTGCTACATTTCATCATCAAACACTGTGCATTTTTCTTCTGTTTTATCTCGATGACATTTCCCTCTAAGAAGGCTTACATTCCTTAAGAAGCTTTGCATTTCCTAGAATTCTTGTTCTGCAGGACCCACCTAAATATTTGCAGTGGACTTTCATCGTTGGAAGACGTGCTCCAAAGGCAAAGTGACTCTCTTGGCTGCGGTAACAAATTTGGTGTAGAACAGTGTGAAGGTGCCTTGGTAACTTGAGGGATCCCAGTTACTACGCTTTTACTAATTTCAGTCTTTTTTTCCACCCAGACTCTTACTTGTGCCTTGTTTTGAGTTAGGGATATGCTAATTAAGAGTCATTATTATATTCTATCCTTAAGCTACACGGGAGAATGTAGGAATATTATAGTGCAAACTGTGGTAGGCAGAATCCTAAAATGGCTCAAGATCCCAGCTGCCAGGTGCACACACCCTGTATAACACCCAGAATTGTGAGTATGCGGGGACAGTCTTTCCTTGTTCGGCCTTTGTTCTGGCACTGTTGACTTTAAGGTGTGATTATCTTGGCTGGATCCAACCTAATCAGCCCCTTAAAAGGAATTAAGGCTTTTCCCGAAGGAGGAGATTTGAAATGTGCGAGGGACATGAGGATCCTCTCTTGCTGCCATTGAAGATGAGGTGGCCATGGGGCTTGTACTGGGGGTGACGTTTTGGAGCCGAGTGCAGCCTCTGGCTGACAGCCAGCAAGGAGAGACAGGCCTCAGTATTACAGCTGCAAGGAATTGAATTTGGCCAGGAACCTGAATGAGCTTGGAAGTGGAATTTTCCCCCTGAGCTCTCAGAGAAGAACTCAGCCGGGCCAGCACCTCACTTTCAGCCTTGGGCTATCCTGAGCAGAGAGCCCTGACTTCCGGCCTGTGGAAGCAGGAGCTAATGAACAGGTGTTGTTCCAGCCAGCAAATGTGTGGTAATTTGCTACATGGCCATAGGAAACTAGGACATGCTCCAGAGTTATGTAAACAACCTCTATCCCATCCCAATAGTGTTCATCCAGGGCTGAGATCAGGATGCAGTGCAACTCTTGTCTTAGCAAGGCTTGAGTATTTTTACCACGATTGTTTAGCGATGTTTGCTAAATGGTATCAAATGTTAATTTGTGTGTGTTTTTCCTAAGAATGTCTTTCCAATGGCTCTGGTCACTTTTGTTGTAGTCTGTCCATTTTCAGGCGCTAGAAATGTGCCCCCGAACTCAGAGGTGTTCTAGATCGGCTGGCTGAGGAGCCGAAGATGCCTTGGGAGGAGACAGTGGCCAGGTTGTGGCTGACGGCACATCCCTGGCGTGTTTGTTTATGGCTGCCTGACAGCTGGTTTAGCTTTTTTCTTCTTTTTCCTCAGAGATGATTGTTACAAAGTCATTGCAGTAACTAAAATGCATCCCATTTTCAGAAAGGGACAGAAAGAAACAATACCTTTGAAAAAGGAAGTGGCTAATTTGTATCTGTTGATAGAAATGGTGGCATAAGGAAGGAAACGTCCCATCTACGTTTCATTCTTTGATGATTAATGCATTCAGCAAATAGAAATATATGAACTGAACCACAATATTTCTCAGATAGGAAGCACTGAGGAATTGATGTGTGAATATGAGGAGTCAAACTGTACATAAAAAAGTTAAGAACAAAACTTCCAACTGATGTAGGCCCCTTAATTATCTTTGACTTCCTATTCATCACGGTTTGAAAAAGCTTGTCTGAAAGATATACCACATCGTAAAGGCAAGGCAAGGCGGACTGGACAAAAATGACTCAAATGAGCACCTGCGAGAATTTGGATGGTTTTCTCCTCTGTAAGATAGGTAATGTGTTTGAAATGGATTCGGGTTGTTTGGGATCCCACTGGGAAGCCAGGGGGTTTTGAACTGATTAATGACCCTCCTCCATGGCTGTCTCCTTAGCTCTCCCAGTAAAAGGCTTCTCCCCGCCTCCGTGATGCAGGGGTGTGAGACAGCAGCTGCCGCACGGCTTTCATCTGACCAGGCCTTTCTAAATACTTCTCGCCTATCTGTCACAGTACTTCCCTGCCACCCATCTCCTGAGCACTGCAAAGCTTGCAAGAGTCCCTGCAATGCACATGTGGGCCTCGTCATTCCCAAACATGAGACTTTCTGCTGACCAGCACTTTGTAACCTGAGGCTGGTACAGCATCAGTCACTTGGACTCAAACAGAAAGCCTGGTCTTTGGAAACGTAAGAAAATGTCTTTTGTGTTGGTTGTTCTTCCTCAGCATCTGGTTAGATTTAACGTCTCAGTGTTTACGCTGACTTTTAGAAAAACATTTTGTCTGTAAGAAAAAAGGGCTCCCACTTTTTACAATTTTTGGATTGTCCTTCTTGGTGTGGCTACTTTCTGCGAGGCTATTATTTCACGAATAACCCCAGTCTCCCCTCCATCCCACCCTCCCCAGGATACAGAGCTGGGGCTCTGTTTGCTTCAGGTACCCATTTCTGGGTACTCATTTTAAACAGCATTTACCTAATTGTTGTGTGATAAATCTGGTATCTGATTGGACGAAGGCGAACGCTGATCAGAGACAAACCTGCAAGTTTTTGGAGGGAGCGTGGACAGGGTTTATGTGAAGGTGAGATGTAGAGGAGAGAGAAGAACGACAGAAATGGAGGCAGGGGTGGAAGAAGAATGAGAACTGAAGCATCACTATATTTTCAGGCCTTTGGCATCAGGCTTCACTACACAGCCAATACAAATTCTTGTCTTTGAAGGCGGCCCAAGCATAGTGGAGAGAAGGGTGGATCAGGCACCAGGGTGCTGGCTGTTGGCCCTGGTTCTCTCTCCCCACCTGGCCCTGGTCAGAGGGAAAACCAATCAGTCCCTGTCTGTGCCTTCCTCCTTATCTGAGAATGAGGAGATCGGAAAATAGGATTTCTGGGAAACATCACACGAGATACAAATTTGGATGTGGTCTAATTGGGGGTAGTGTTAGGAAATGAGGAAGAGCCAAGTTATGGGTTTCCGGGCTCAGAAATAGAAATCAGCGGGTAGACAGGATGCACTTAGGTCACTTAAGAGGGTTGAGTGGGAAAGGTCAACCAAAAAAAGGTGTGATGGGCGGTTTTTACATCTGGACGCAGAGGAGAAAAGCCGTTTTGGGACAGCTGTCAAGAAGTCTTCACTGTCCAATTCAGAGGATAGTGGGGGGTGTGAGATGATTGATTAAAACAGTGGACTTTTTCCTTCTGCAAGAGGGTAGAGGCCTGTAAATTTATTCAGATTTTTAGCAGTATGCATACCAGCTGATACTATTCTAGGGCCTCTCTAACTTGTTGAAGTAGTTGTTGCCATTTGAGCTGAGAAAATGGGAGGGAGCACAGAGGTGAACTGAGGATGGGGGTAGGAGGAGTCCCATTAGGAGGTGTTGGCAGAGGTGCCTAGGCCTTGGATACACAGGAGGGAGGAGGGGTTGGGACTCAGGTGTTGTTAGCCTGAGCTTGGTCACTAAAGTCACACCCAAGGATGAGGTCATCTAAGAAAAGTGTGCCAGACGAGGACAGAGAATTGTGTCCATTCTTGCAACAGCCTGTGAGATAATGTTGCAGCTGACAAAACTGAGGCTGGGAAGTTAAATGACTTGCCCTAGGGGTCACACTGCTGAACAATGCCCGAGTTGCCCTGAGTCCTCATGCGTCAGACACTTCCCGCTGTACCACCCTGCTTTTCTGCTCATGCTGATCAGTTTCAATTTCAATGTGGCTTGGTTCTGTTATTAGAAAAATTCATATTTTTCCTCAAAAATTTTATACCCACCTATTAGCTGCAATAAAAATTGCAGGCTTACCTCTTTTAAAAAGATTTTTTTTTTACTATTTATTTATGGTTGTTGCTATTATCATTACCTGATCTTTAAATTCTTATTTTCTACCAAGAAAAAGTTTGAAGTGTTTTTTTTGGGGGGGCAGGGGAGAGAGGTAATAATTCAAATATTACAGAAACATTACAATTTAGAAAGTAAAATTTTTCTATCATCACCCCCAAAGAAAACCTCTATGGTAGATTGTTTTTGCAAGGCTCTGGAAAAACAAATTTTTTTTTCCTCCGTTGGCAGTCTTTTGGAGAGAGTTACTTAGAGAGGGCATTTGAAATTGGGGCAGCTACTCAATATTGATCAAGATCTTTTCTGGTTATTTGGTGGTGTTTTCCAGGGCAACTCTTTCCATTTGGCAGTCAGACCTGATGTTCCTGGCTTTGTGGCTTGGGGGCCGGCCCCTGAATTCCCCTTCTCCTCAGTCCTAGCTTCCAGCTGGGCTGCACTCAAGTTCATTCCTCATGTGGTTTTCCTCCTCACTGTTCCCCTCTTCTTCCTGGCTCTCTCTATTCTGCTGCTTGTGTGAGACAATATCCTTGGGGGTTTTCTTGGCTCCAGCCTTGGGATTTCTTGGTCTGAATGGCAAGCAGAGTAGCAAATGTTGTCCAAGTCATCCTTAAAGAACATGGTTCTCATTGGTAATGAGATGCTTCAGACGTTTGTGTTATGACAGTTACCCCAGCAATGCCTGGCCTTGAGAACATCCCGATGCAGGCTTCATAGTTGTGGTTTGGGTTGATACCTTGCATTCCAGTGTTCCCCCTTTTGCACGGGAAGATGTTTCCCATCTTCCCAACAACTTTCGCTTCTTTAAAAGAGAATATGAAACTAGTTCGGTACTTGATAAGATGTAGTTATATAAGAGTACATTTTTTACAAAAATGGTCAGTCAGGCACTTGGGTACAGCTTACTTCTTGGACAGTTTGTGAAGCTAGAATTTCTCCAAACACTGAGGAGCACCAGCCAAGGGTGCCATGGGAGAAGCAGCATGTTCCCTTTGCCTCTCTTCAGTATCTGTAAGTAGCAGAAACAGAACCTCAAAAAAAGACACAACTTAAGATACAGGGATATGTACCTCTCCTTTTCTCCAAGTGAGTGTCTCCTTCCTGGAGAAAAGACAGAGTAAAGGAGGATGCCGCATGGTTCCATCTCAGCTCCAGACCGAGCATTCATTTTCCTAAGACTTGAGTTTTAATCATTTCTACTTCCTCCCCTCAGGCACTGCTGGTCAGAAGGACTCTGTATTTTCATCTGAATATCTAAAATCTGCATATTCCTAGGAATGGTCTACTAAGTTAAAAATATTTAACAATGCAGACTAATATATGTTTTTACATACTGTATAGACTGCTGGAATCACTGGAAGAATGACAAGTTAATCATATAAGCTCTGAAGTTGCACAGCACCCTGTACTTTGGATGGGGCATGGTTGTATATTTGTGACTGTTTGGTTAACGTCTGCGTGTCCCACTAGACTGTGAGCTCCGTGAATCGGGAATGCTTTGTGCTCTCGCCATCATCTCTTTAGCATTTAGCATGGTTATCCAGCACATGTTTGTACTCAATAAATATTTGTTGAATGAATGAAAAGCATGAGTAACAATTTACTTTTCTTCTTGAAGACAGATTATTAACATACACAGAAGAGTTATTTCCTGTTTTGTTTTGAAACTGTAAATCCACATTCCAAATATCTTGTGGAAGGCTACAGACATAGCTGAATGTTTTTAAGTGGGGCAGTTACAGAGGGTGGGTTTATAACTCTCTAAAAACAGTCAGTTGTTGTATTTAAACAAGCAGCAACGAAAAGGTCAGGTGGAAAACACAGAGGCATGCACACAGATTCATATTAGGTTCAGAGTTTCCCTGGCTAACTGATAGAAACTCCCTTTCAAGTGTCATTGAAAAATTGAGCCATCCCGATCTGGCAAGAGAAAATATACTACTAGGAATTTTTCACCCGTGTTGGCTTTCCTCAAGCAAAACGACGGAGTTAGATGTATGTATCTCTGACTTCCAGGCTTAAGAAACCTTAGAATTAGCATTAGAACCAAAGAATTTGCTTAGAGGGCATTTGGTTAGAGCTCCTCATTTAAAAGATGAGAATACATAAAAATGGGGATTAAGGGACTTGGATCAATATAATTATCATGAAACAAGATGTTGAGAAGAATGGAATCAGCACCTCTTGTTAACAAAAAACCTCCAGCTCTCTAAATGAATGCGTAAAAAAGTTATCTGTTAAATTAAAAAAGAATTTAAATTTTAAGGGGACAAAGATCTGTCTAAATTGTAATATGTATCTTTAAACGTAAAAATTAAGTCTGTTTTTTTCAGCATACGTTAAAACATACATCCCCTTGGTAACATGCTCTGGCTTCCGCTGGCTGATAAGGATCAGCCGCTGTAGATGACCAGACCACATCTACCGAGGGAGGCCTTCGGTTTTAAAAGCAAAGATAAGGACAGCACTTCACTTTGGAGCATGACGAATAAAACCCATCTGGGCACATGTAGTGGGTTCATTTCAAGAGGCTCAGGGCTGCATTTAAATAGAAGCAAAAGGGAAGATGAGGATCACATCGGGGGATCCAGCAGGGTTTGCTGCCGCCTGCAAACAGGAATGGGTTCTAGGACAGCTCTCTCCCCAGCTTTGTACGTGACTTTCCTGTGTAGGGTGGATTTTTCTTCCTGCTACAATCCTCATTCTCTCTTCCATTTCCTCTTTGTTCGCTCATGTTTCCTTTGCGGTTTTTCTCTCTGGGTTAGTCTGAGGGCATTGCTGATCAGCCGCTTCTCCTGGCATGCCCAGCAGCCCTAGGGGAGCTCCTGCTTCATTTCAGACTTTGACATTACCCTTTTCCTCCCACCTAACTTGGGGAAAAGGAAGCCCAGGTTTCCTGAGGATCTGTGAAAGGCTAGGCACTCTCGTGCATGCCATTTCCTTAGCTCCTCCCAGCCACCCTGCCAAGTGCTCTGTTTTTTTACTAGAGAAACTGAGACTAAAGCAAGTAGGAAGCAAAGCTGGGATTCAAACCCATGGCTGTCTAAGTCCAAGCCTTTTGCCATCCTGCTTCTGGTTAAGCTAGATTTGGAACTGTGGAACATTCTAAAGCAGCACTGAGAATGTAAGTGTGGGCAGACATTCTTATGTAATTTGTTTTATAATTAATTCAATAGTGAAGTCAACTTGGCATCGTCTGAAATACTTGTCAATTATAAACTTCAGGGTATACATTCAATAAAGGATCATAATGTGATCCTTTGGGCACAGATAGCATTTATCTGCAAACTGGACTTAGGTTAGCCTGGTAGATATGGGAAGCTCTGGCCTTCCTAAATGCCTTCTGACTTTCCCTAGCCAAAAGCTGCCTCCCTGCCAGTATCATCCCATAGTTGTCATGTGGTTTGTCACTTTTATCCTTAGTAGCATGACATTTACTTAGGTCTTGTCTGTGTTGCTACACTGTACCCCTCTTACAGGCGGGGGAAGAGTATTTATCGGTGAATAATAACGGTAACATATTTTCCTCCCTTAGTACTTTGAGCAGTGAGTATTTTTGAATGAATAAATAACTGTATCCACGTGGTGATGTTCTGAAAAGAGAAAAATGAGATTGTCAAGTTAAAGACTGGTTATTTTATTTTATACCACAGAATTTAGTCACAGCCCATTTCAAGGTAGCATGGGCATGCAGATTATCTAAATCCAAACCTAGATAAATTAGCAAGTGGAGGACTAAATCAATTAAGGTCTTCTTACTTAGTGGCTTCATGTTGGTCAAAACTAAGCCTTATATTATTGGCTTCATGTGCCATAGTTTGCAAAAAATCAACATCTAGTCTCAGCCTTGCCAGGACCAGTGAAAATATACTTGGAGCTTCTTGCCAATACTAATTCTTGACTTCCACCTCTTATGGTTGCCAAAGAATTGCAATTTTAAAGCAATTTTTCCCTTTCTATTTTAACATATTGGATTTTTTTATAACACTAAAATCATTGTATTGTTCGAAGCTACCGGGAACTTAGATCAGCAATTTTCAACCAGTGTGCCGCAAGAATTCTCAAACCATGCAGTACTTGACTATTTAGTCAGGGCCACTGACTTCTTTTCCCTTAGATTGTCAAATTTAAAAAATATGACAACAACCAACACAACAATAGCCATCTAGTGTGAATGAGTCAAAATTATACCTATTTCTTTTTGTTAGATCTGCAAAAAGTATATTTTCGGTGAGCCGCAGAATTTTGGTAATTGGTTTACATGTGCTACGAGATGAAAAATTTGAGAGTTGCTGCCTTAGATCATCACAAGATAACAATGACTAATGTCCGTTTCCGCCCGTCAGCTTACTAACTGTGTGCCCTTGGGCAAGTTACTGAACTTCTGTGCTCTCTTTTCTCATCTGTAAGTTGAGATTGGGTAATAATAGTAGCTACCTCATAGAATGTTTAAGCTGAATTAACTAGATTGTTCACGGGTAGGGCTTTTCTGGAACAGCGCAAATGGTCAACAGGTGTTAGCTATGCTGGTGGTGATGTGGAACTTTGAGCCCTTTATCCAATCATTATGTTCCTTTATTGTCAAGGGGTATGTTCCCTGAAATTTCATAATAAAAACAATGATGGAAATAAAATTTCAGTGGGATCTAGAAGGTTTGGCTGTGTAAACACTGGCCCTTGCAGACAGAGGAAATAGTCTGAGTAACTCTGACCGGGAGAACCCTGGGATTGTTCCAGCAAAGGTCAGCACTTCGGTTGAACGGCTGTATAAGGGGCTCCATGGGGAGAAGTGGGAGATCCAGAAGGAATGGAGGTTTGGGGCTAGCCCATGGAGGTCTTGAGATGGCAGGCGAGGGGGCTTGGACCTTTGAATACTGAGATCTGTTTGGCAGCAAGGTCCAAAGAGGACTAGAGGGAACAGGCTCTGGGTGAGGGGACCAGTCAGAAGGCTGTTGAATTGGTAGGAGCAGAGAAGAGGATGTGGCGTTGATAGCACTTCGGAACCGATGCATAGATAAGTCAAGCATAGATAAGTGCCCCTGACACAAACAGGGGGCTCTGGAATGGAGGTGGGCTTAGAACAGAGGAAAATGATTTCAGCTGGAGGTACAGATGGGACAACCCAAGACAGCCCTTTGATAGAAAATCAGAACGGGAACGCAGGCAAGGACATTGGTTTCAGGGATGAAGTTCCAGAGTCAGTTCTGGGTGTGGTAGAGACAGAATCTATGAGGTTCCCAGAGACCGTGCCTCTGGACTCAGAAGGGAGCCTACATTCTTCGGACAGAACCAGCTGGGGCATGACGCAGTAAACACGGTACCATAAAAGGCTGGAGAGCAGGAATTTGATTCAGCTGCTCTCGTGAGTGAGTGCCTCTCCTCACATTTCCTACCTGCCCTCCAGGTTTTCAGCCTGTTCATGGACCAAAGGAAAAACTCCTCTTTCCCTTTTCCGCATCACATACTGATGGATAAGAACTCCCAGGATTCCTTTAACACTGGGCAGAGAAGTGGGCTCAGGTTATGGAATCTTTAAATGGCATTATAAAATTTCCATATTTTATATTACAAAGTTAGAAGACAGAGACGCTGAAGATATAACTTCAAATTTAAAAAATTTCAAGACCAAACTGTTTTATAACCCTTCATTTTGTGTGTGGTTTTTTTCAGTGGGTTTAAAAATACTCGGTGGATGTGTGGGTGGTTTCTCGTGTTTTGGAAATGGTGAGAATGTGAGATGCTGAGCATTGGGTTTGGGATGAGAGCTATAATTACCGACTCTTGATTCTTTACCAGGATTGGCTTATGGTGGGTATCTGACTCTAAAAACCCAACACTCCAGAACCCAAACCAGTAAACCACTCCCCTCTCCCGATCCCTGAGAATTAAAAGAATTACTATGGCAGAGAGGAGAGAGAACATGGGATGGGTCTCCCTAGCCCTGTCTTCCTTTTGTGCCGTTTGCAACTGTTTGAGTCAGTGGTGTGACTGAGATGCAGGCCTGCGTGGCCTCTGCTGGCTTGATGCACAACAGCCACCGCACAGCTGTGCTGGAAAGAGTTCTAAATATAACCCAGACTCCTTTCAAATCTACCTCCCCCAAGTCTTGGCGGATGTGGTAAATGCCCCAGAAAAACCTTGCTGTCTGAACCTCTGAGGTATCTGAAGAGGCAGGGCCAGGTAGCTTGGTAGCACGAGGGCCATGTGGAGTTTGGGGAGGCCTGGCCGGCTACCAGCAGCGGGAGGCCTGCTGCCCGCGGGGGCCTGCTCCGGAAGCTGCTTGGTGAGCTGTCCACCGTGCCATCCTGTTCTAGGATAAGTGCCTCCTCTTGAGGCTCATATTCACTGCTGGCAGGTTTCAAGGAAACTATTCATAGACTAAGCATCTGTTCTCTGTCCCATTGACCTCAAACCTGCAGCTGCCACCATGGTATTCAGGCGGTGTGATGGTTTTTAGTGTTTTTTTTTTTTTTTTTTTTTTTTTTTCACAGAATCAGAATTTTAGAGCTGGCAAGGACCTTAGACATGGAATTGTTCACAAAACTTTTGCTTAAACTCACTATATTCAGGAAGTCGCATATTTCTGCCCATATAGTGATCATAGCGATTTGGAAATGGAGTCTCAGTCCTTTATTATTAAAATAAATCACTTTCATCTTTATCTAACACAAATAGCCATAATGAAAACCAGTATTTTATTTTTTAAAAAATACTAAGTACCCTGGGCAGAGCTTTTTCTTTTTTATTAAAATATGTATATCTGAGGCTCTTTTTCTTACCCAAACTTCAGTCTTTTAAATATAAAGTTCATTGGCAACATAGCCAGGTAACTAGGAGTCTTGTTTTCCAGAAGGCTTTCAATATCTAGTTTCTCGAATCCCAAACCGTAGCCGTGGCGTTGTAATCGGAGGACCAGAGCTGACCTCTGCTTTCCTGGAAAGAGAGGATTCACAGATTAGCTCCAACACCCACAGGGTGCCATCGGAGCCGTCGGCACTGTTTTACAAAACTGCATAAATCACCCAACTTTTAAAACATTTATATTTTATTGATTATGCTGTTACAGTTTTCCTGATTTTTCCCCCTTTGCCCCCTCCACCCAGCGCCCCCACTCCCTCAGGCATTCTCCCCACCGTTGTTTGTGTCCCTGGGTCATGTGTACAAGTTCTTTGGCTACTCCATTTCCTATACTCAACTTTGTAGTCCCTTGGTACCTTTTTGTACTTCTTAATCCCCTCACTCTTCACCCACTCTCCGCCTCCCATCTGGCAACCATCTGGTAACTAACTTCTTTTCTCTTGCTGTTTTTAAGAGTTCCTCTTTATCTTTAACCTTCGGCCGTGATGTGTCTTGGAGTGGGGCCTCTTTGCTTCACCCAACTTCTGTCCTCACCCGAGGACATTTTGGTTTTCATTGCTTTTTGAGGGAAAGGAAAGGAGAGAGAAGAACATTGATTGGTTGCCTCTTGTTCGCTCCCGGACCAGGGATGGGACCCAAACCTTTCAGTTACCGGTGACACTCCAGCCAACAGAGCCACACCAGCTGGGGCTAAATCACCCAACTTTTAAAATGCGTAACTACCTAATCCAGTCTCCTTCAGTAAACTCCAAGAAGGCTGGGTGAAAAGAGTCTGTGCTAGGAGCTGTGTAGTGGAGAACAAAACCGCCCCCAGAAGCCTGTGCCGCTAATGGAGGAGATGGGACCAGTTCGCGTCCTGAGCAGTATTTAAATATGTTGGTGGTTACAGAGTTTCCATTCTTCTACCGAGTATGTCTCCCCCACCGTGAGCCGGAACTCCTTCAACGTATCCGCAAGAGTGTTATTTATTTTTTATTGTGGGTTGAGAATAATTTGAAAGTTCTTCTTGAGTATTCAAAGCTATTAAAATGGTTGGACTTTTTTATGTCTCTTAATACATATCTGAGATAGTCACCTCTAGAAGCTCAATATTCCCCAGACCAATATACGTGTAACAGGGCATGAGGCCCCTTGGGAGATAGTCCACTTTGGGAGTCAGATAGTCTGTTTTGTGGAAAGAGTGTGGCTGGAGTATTAGTACCTTCTGTTGTGTAGAAGCCAAGGCAGGTGTGGGTAGAGAGGAAAGCTCTTTTTTTCCATGCATGTCATGAAGAAAGGAACAGAGAGGGTAGTATCTATAATGTGTGGTACCCAGGTGACAAAGTTCATGGATTCTCAAACATTTCCCCTCTGAAATTCCAGAATGAAGAGCTTCGAAACTTGTCCCTCTCTGGCCATGTTGGATTTGACAGTCTTCCTGACCAGCTGGTCAACAAGTCTACTTCTCAAGGGTTCTGTTTCAACATCCTGTGCGTCGGTAAGTGACTCATCGCCTGCTGCTGAGCAAGGAGTCTGACCTTTAGCTGGCAGGTGACTGTCAGAGGGACACATTTCAGGAAAATAAGTGGAATGATATTTTCACTCTTTTTTCTCATTTGGAAAGCTGGGCAATAATACCCACGCTACATATGTCACACAGTTACAAAGACTGAAACTTGTATTTGGGTAAATGCTTTGTTAAGTTTTGTGGGGTTGCACAAATTATTTTTATTTGTGTCACACAGTCAAGTTAGTGGTCACCTTAATGTTGTTGTTAAATCATTTATTTTACATTTTGATGGGGGAAGGGACTTAGACCCCAACCAAACACTAGAAGTTAAAAGAAGGAACTGAGATGACGTGCATAATAAGGCCACTCGAGCCTTTTAGGAATTTGTGTCTGGGGTCTCTAACTACAGTGCAGTAATATCCTCCATCGAAGTCCTTTGAAAGATACCCTGCCGACAGCAAGTAAAATCTGAAACTGTTCTATTTTAATAAACTTAATGTAACTGTTCTATTTTAATAAACTTAACGTTTAAAAGTTTTGCTTTTAGAGCAAAAGACAATTTAAAATTCTGTTTTATATTTGAAATAAATTTTCTGCCTGAATTGTCAAACTAACTTTTTGTCCTTAAGTTAGGATCTAAGATTGACCTGAGTTTATTCCTGGTAGACAAACATCAAAGGCTTAAGAAGTCTGACTTATTTGTGTCCTCGGTATGATTTATTCATATCCTGTAATCATTGCACATTATTAGCCTAGGCCTCTGGCTATGGTATTTTTCTTCTCTCTAGCCATGTCCCTTTTAAACTAAGAGGAAGAAGGTAGAAAAGAAGGTGGAAAAAGAAAAATAGAAATAAAAATCTCCCGTTAGTTTGAAGAAAAAATGTCCCTGGAGCAAATAATGGCCTTTCCTTCAACCTCCCTGTCGCTCCTGATGAATGACCAGCTTCAACTGCAGAGAAGTGATTTGGGCTACATTGTTTTGTTGCCATTGTCCTCTGGGCATACACTCCAGAGACATCACTCTGAGGGAGGCCAAAAAGAGTTCTGTAGTTCTGTATGTAGCCAAGTGGACCATGCTTCACCCAGGCTTGGCAGAATGCAACAGACTTACTTCTCTTGTCCAAGTAAAACGAAGAGCCACCATTTTTTAATATGCTATTTATTGGGGGGAGGGGCAGATGTTTTCCTATTTGAAAGTATTTGAACATATTGAATGTGGCTGCTGTATTAGACATTTATTGGTAAAAAAGCCATTGTTGATTCGCACACAGAGCAGCTCACTCTCTGGCATTCTGTCTTCGGCGCTGTATCAGAGAAAGACTGGAGAAAAACACGACCAGGGCAGCCAACTCTCATGCTTTCCCCTTTTCCCTCCGTGAAGCCCTTCAAAATTCAGCAGGGGACCTCCTGAATGCAGCTAGCGCTACAGAGTAGCATAAATGAATTGCCTTTTCTCTTGTGGTAAATGCTCATTTCAGAGCCTGCAATTCTTCATTAGCATAGCAATTTGTTGGCAATTTGTTGATTTTCTATTGAAAAGTGGGCTAAATTGTAGGCCAATTGCTATTCTGGCTTCTCTTCCCTGCCTCCCCCAGCCTTGCCTTCAAAATCAGCTTCACAATACATGTTGAGAGTTATATCCCTGCCCCTGCAAGTAGGGGAAAGCCTTCCAGGGGGACAGGGCTTGCTGGATGGACCTGGTTTAACTGGGTGTATGATGTGAAGCGGGTGTGTTTGCTCATTGGCTGACCCCTTGTGTTACACAGCACATTTAAAATGCTGGATGGAATTCTTCACAAGCCACATCCATGCTGCCCTGTGGGATTTGTGAAGCAGTTGCTGTTTTGACTTGCCCGGTTGGGCAATAATACCTATGATTCTTAGATTTTTGATTCTGGTTCCATTCTTAGACATGTTTAAAAATAGTTTTTAAAACTAACAAAAATGATGCATATTTTTTGTTTAAAAAATTATAACCCCCTTCTTTTCTTCTTCATCCTCATTTCCATTCCACAGAAATAACGCTATGAAATTCTTCTAGAAATTTTTTACATCTTTCCATATTTGAAAATTATTTTTTGGAGGCTTAAAACAACACCAGGTTTGGGTTTTTTTTTTTTTAAGATTTTATTTATTTATTTTAGACAGAGGGGAAGGGAGGAAGAAAGAGGGAAACATCAATGTGTGGTTGCCTTTTGTGCGCCCCCTAGCGGGAACCTGGCCTACAACCCAAGCATGTGCCCTGACTGGGAATTGAATCTGCAACCCTTTGGTTTGTAAGCCAGCACTCAATCAACTGAACTATACCAGCCATGGTGAAACAACACCAGTTTTAATGATTAGGATTATTATCATTTTTCAGTTCTCTAGAAGTCCAACATGTATCTTACTGAGCTAGATTCAAAGCATCTGCAGTGCCATAGTCCTTTCCAGAACTTCTAGGGGAGGATATGTGTCATTGCCTTTTCTAGTTTCAAGAGGTTGCCTGCGTTCCTTGGCTCTTGGACCCTCCGTCTTCAAAGCCAGCAACATTGCACCTCTCTCTTACTGTTCTTATATTAGGAAATTTTCCACAGAGAATTACTAAAATCCTGTTTAAACCCCCAAACATTGAAAAGGTAATACATATACTGAATGGTATAATTAAGAACAGTTGGCTTTAGGGACTCAGAGAGTGTCTTCAGGGCTGTGGTCTCTGGTTCTTGATACTGCTTGCTTCTGTTTTTAAAGATTTTATTTATTTATTTTTAGAGAGAGGAAGGGAGGGAGAAAGAGAGGGAGAGAAACATCAACGTGTGGTTGCCTCTCAAGCACCCCTATTAGGGACATGGACTGGAAATTGAACTGGTGACCCTTTGGTTCGCAGGCCAGTGCTCAATCCACTGGACCACACCAGCCAGGGCCCTGCTTGCTTCTGCTTGGCTTCACGTTCAGAGTTTTTCTTCATGGAGGTAATATGGCCTATAGCAGGGTTGCCAGTTTGGTACCCTGACAAGTCTCACTGAGTAGTCACAGGATGTCTCTGATGGACCAGGTCCAAGTCATGTGTCCACTCAGAGTGAGAGATGGATTGAGTCCAGCCCCCAAACACAGGAGGTCCCCTATAGGAAAGAAGACTTGATTGGAAAGGAGATGGGTATGGGAGAGGCACACGCTGGACAGATATGTTACGATGGCCAAAAAGTTTTGTTTTTTGTTTTTTTTTTTTTTCCGTAAGATGGCTCTAGCAGTGCTTAGTTGTCTTTAACTTCATTTGAAACAGTTTTGTTAGATTGTATTGTGACAGCTGTCGTATCCACTTGCATTTTAAAAAATCTTATCCAAATTGGTGAATTTTTGTGCAACCATTTTAATATTAGAGATGGAAGAAAATGCACATTTTTGGCATGTTATGCTTTATTGTCTCAAGAAGGTAAAAGTGCAACTGAAACACACAAAAAGATGTGTGCAGTGTGTGGAGAACGTGCTGTGACTGATCAAACATATCACAAGTGGTTTGCGGAGTTTCTTGGTATTGTTGACATTTTGGCCAAATAATTCTTTGCTGTGGGCTGCCTTATTCATGGGAAGATGTTTAGCAGCACCCTGGCCTCTACCCACTAGAAGCCAGTAGTGGTAGACAGCTGACCTACTCAAAATATCCAAATCAATAAAATTATTGGTGAAAATGAAAAATGTGTCTTTTATTTTACAAAAAAAAGAGACTTTTTGCCCAACCCAATAACAGCTCTCTCACAATTATATAAGCTCATTTTTAGTTTGTTTTCAGAGATCATGCTGCTCATTCTTCTGTGGTTTCTTTTTTTCGCTCCACAGTAAGTCCTGGTTGTCCTTCATGCCAGTATATCAAGCTAACAGGTTCTTTTCCGCAACTCTTTGGAGCCCTGTGGATAGAGCCAGCACTAGCTCTTTGGGACAGAGGGGTGGCGGCATTAATATTAAGCATACTTTTCTTCAGAGAGTGGAACACATCAAATCTTTTTACCATAAATATTTTATAGCAAAGTATCTGTATAAGAAAACAGTTCTCACTGTCAATTAACGGTCCATCTGTTTTTAAAAATAAATGTGTATGAAAAAGCGTTCTAGTTGATCAAAACACTTTATCAGCCACTTAGAGGAATAGGTGTCATATTCAGTTGAAGAGTGTCCATGGTATTTTCTTTTCTCCTTGATATCCCACTGTCCATTTGTAATTTTTTACACAGTATGTGCATGTATGGTGTTTACAGCATCATTAAATTTCTTTCTTTTTTAAAGATATCATTTCTTTATTCTTAGAGGGGAAGGGAGGGAGAAAGAAAGGGAAACGTCAATGTGTGGTTGCCTCTCATGCGCCCCCTGCTGGGGACCTGGCCCACAACCCAGGCATGTGCCCTGACTGGGAATCGAGTCAGCGACCCTTTGGTTCACAGGCCGGCACTCAGTCATCTGAGCCACACCAGCCAGGGCTCATTAAATTATTTTCATGTGATAAATATGGAAGGGAATTGAGGATTTTTTAGAAGCTATGAGCCTAGTAAGGATGCTGATGATGTTTATCAAAAAGGCCTTAGAATTGTAATTTTGTTTTGTGGTGTGACTTTTGTTTGTTGCAAACAGGAAACAAACCAGAGCAGAAAGTAGCCCTGGCATGAGCTTAGTCTAGTTTTAGGGGCACTGAATTGAATGTCTGTTATTAGCTCCTGTCTCTGGAGGCCTGGAAAGAAATGTAGTGCGGAGTGCAAGGGCAGTGCTCACTGAGCAGAGAAGAGCTGAGCTGGGCACCAGGACCCCCGGACTTCATAGTTCCCTCCCTCCCTACCTGCTGACAGCAATGCGCGGAATCACCCCAGACCTGCACTTTGGTTTAAAGAAAGCTTTTTCTGTGTGACCCATGCTGTACTCCTCCAGAGCATCTAAATTAGTATTCAGCCTTTCTTTGCAATTTTTTTAAGTTTAAATACCTTTCTCAATCATTTTCCAAAGTAACACCAGCTCTGTGAGAAACTCCAGCGTTGGTCCAGCTGTGTATTGGCTCTCTGTGCCCATCCAGAGATGGTTGAAATACTGTCACATCCCTGCTTTTGAGAAGGAACCAGTTCAATAGTAGAGTCAAAGAAATGAATAATATATCTTGGAAATAGAAAATTTTAAAATAACTCAACTGTAATTGTTTTGGGGAATGACAGAAGAGGAAGAGAAAACAGACCAGTTTAAGATTCTTTTAGATGAGGGTGTAGTGTCAACATAAACTGTAGGATTTTACAATCAGATCGTGAACATTTTTATCCCATCTTGCTTTGCAGGAAACTATGTAAAGTGGTTAATAGGATAAAATGAATGAGTAAATGAATAAAGGTACAATTAACCACCAAAAATAAACTGAAGTCAGGGATGGAGTCAGAACTCAAAGCCCTCAGGTTTGCCTATAGCGATCGATTGTGTCAGGAATATGCCAGTGGTCAGGACGTAGAGGAAATCCATTCAGCAGATACTTATTGAACACATACTGTGTGCCAAATATATGTTAAAAGTTTAACGATGACTGATTCATAGTATCTTTACAGTTAAAACAAAATAGTTGCTTGAGATGGAATACTGCTTCACCAGGAAAGATCTCTCCCGTGGATTTTCAGAAAAGAGTTATGGTAAATGTGCCCTCATGTAGGTCTCGGTCCCTGAGTGTCCCCAAGTCAGTGCAGTGAGTCACGCAATGCCAAGTGTCACATGCTATTATGTCAAGTTCCACATGCAGGCAGCCAAAGCATGTTTCATCAAAGGCGATTCTGTGAGGAGATAAAAGAACACAGCTGAGGTACATAGCTCTCTGATTATCTGGCTCAACCAAGAATAAAATTGAGAATATTTAAAGCAGGCATGCAAGCCTGCCTGCACCGTTACTTGGATGATCATTCAGGTAGCCAGCATTAGCAATCAGTAAAAGATGCTGCATCGTAGATCAACTATTTGATCAATCTACACTTACCTTCTAGTTAATAATACAGACTTTCTGGGTTTTTTTTTCTTCTTTTTTTAATGTTCAGCTTAGAGCTTGTAGATTAAATAAGCCTGAGAATAGAATGGAAGCGGTAGGACCATTTTCCAATGTGATTGGGTGTCACATTCACCAGCGTTGGCAGGAGCAGGAAAAACAACTGCAGATAATGCTTCAAGAGAAAAACTCTAGTTATTCTAACAAGTAAGCATTTTTAGACAGCTGCATTCACAACAGAAAAAAACAAACTGAAAAATCTATCAAAGTAGCAAATTTCAGTGTAAATGTTCATCAGGATCATTTTTCTTTTCAATTAACTTTCCATAAATGCCTACTCTGTGCTGAGTACTCTGCTAGCAAGTTCAGAAAGGCTTCAAAGTTGGTGTTAGTCATTAATTTTTTCCAAAATATTTCTGTAGTTGTTTAGTTTGAATTGGAACCTATGCCTAGCAGGCTTTTGATTACTCATTTAAAAAAAAAAAGTATTGAATATGTCCTTTCTGAGGCTAGAGAGTGGACTCAAAAAGTAATACATTGAAAAACTCTCCTAGTTCTATGATTACTTTTATTCCAAAAAGCTGTTATTTTTTACTGAACTGCTTTTGATAAGTCACACTGCTGCTAGAGTAGCTTCGTCTAATTACAGCTCTTACAAGCACAGAGCCTAGAAATGGAAAGTAAAGCACTCAAAAATTTAGAGGAAAAGTGGTTTTTCCAACCCACTGATTAACCCTGGGCTATAAGTAGAGCCTGGAATGCTAATTGTTCATAATTTCCACCCTAATGTAAATAATTAAAATTACCTTGCCTTAAAAAAAAAAAAGTGTGGCATTCCTGATTGACATGTGCTTAATTCTTACCCTAGTAAAATGTTAATTTCAGTTCTGTGGAGGTAACCTAGAATCCTCACCATGGAAATTGAGGGCTTTTTTGCTGTCCTCAGGGAAAGAGATGAAAGTTCAATGGGTCACTTTCTAAGGACAGAATCTTTACTTTATACAGAGGCCTTTATAAGGTAGTTCGGCTCTGGTCCCTTTGTCTGTGGTCTGCAAACAGGTAAATCATGAAAAGAAGTTTGCTGCACTTGAGAAAGTTACACATGTAACAGATACACAAAAGCCTAGAGTATCCACAGTATTGAATTGCCTACCAGATTCTAAGTATCTTAAGAGTGAAGACCCTGTTTTGTTTCTGTATCCATTACCTAGTAAGTAACTTTGTTTTGCTCAAAGTTAATTGTGTTAAGCCATGAATCATGGATATGAGCTTGTTGAGCTCTATCATGTTAGGGAGCACAAACGAGTTTAGATTACTCTTATGGATAAGCCTTTTTGGTAAGAATAGTCAAGAAGGTAAGGAAGATAGGAAACAGTCTCAACTGCTACACAGCCAGACTTCGTGGAGATCTGGAACGACATTCAGGATATTACAGAAGTTCAAGCACTGGCTGACATCATCTGTTTTTATTCACTGTTTTATCCCCAACACCTCTGCCACGTACAAATGCTCAAGTACAATTAATGAATGAATTTCAGTTACTAAGCTCTACTGTATCTGTCTGCTGTGTTTCTCCTGTTTTCCCACCTACTGGTCTATCAACACGTCTTTGGTTTACCTTAAACCTTTGCTGCCTCATGGCTTCTGCTTATTTGCTTCTCTCTGAATATCTTTCCTTTCTTATGCTATTTCCATGTGTGCAGATTGTGTATCTTTCATTCAAATTGCTGAAGAGATTGTGGGATGGGGACAGGGAGTAGGGGACTGAGCAGAAAAGTAAAAAAAAAGAAAAAAACTCATGGACAAGGACAACAGTGTGGTGATTGCTGGGGGCAGGGGGTGGGGAGGGGTCAAAGGGGATACTTGGTGATTGGACAGAGACTTGACTTGGGGTGATGAACACATGACACAGGAAAAAAAAACCTAATCTAAGGACCTATTCAAGTTCCTCAATTTTCCCAGTATTATCTTTTTTTTCTGGCCCAGGATCTAATGTAGGATTAAATGTCCCATTAAATTGTCTTGCCTGCTGAATTTTCTTTCATCTGGGACAGTCCTCAGTCTTTCTCTGTCTTTCATAATCTGGATAGCTTTGAACTTTTATTTTATAGAATCTCCCTCAGTCTGGCTTGGTCCGAGGTTCCCTCTCGACTGACTGAGCTCAGGCTGCGCGTATGGGCAGGTACACGACCACAATGTGCCCTGTCCACGTGTCATAGCAGGAGGCACACATGTCACTGTGCTTATTACTGGTCATGTTCACTTTGATCACTTGGTTAAGATAGTGTCTTTCTGCCTTTCCACTGTGAAATTATTTTTCTTTGTTATTGAGAAATATCTTTTGGGGATAGATGTTGAAACTATGTAAGTGTTCTGTTAAAATACAGTTTCATGAATATACAACAACCTGCCAAAGAGAGAAGTTCTGGTTGGATGGACAGGTCACTGCCCAGTAGGCAGCACTGTCTCAGACCGTAAAGATGAGGCTTCCGTGGGGGCCTTTGTTCAGGGGGCTAGCCCTGGCCGGTTCCTTTCAGTCACTGGGTATAAAGAATCGGCTTGCTTGTAAGAGGAATGAGGTTATGGCAAACTTAGAATGTTATCCTCATAATAATAAATTAAGACTCTGATTGGTATCCAGGTCAGATTCTAAGGTCTGGAGAATACTATGGCAGGCTAGTTCATTGTCATTTTCCCAGAATTTGGCACAGAGCTTGGCACACAGTAGGCAGTGAAAAAAATACTGGCTGAATGAAGGCTGAAAGAAGAGGAAATACTTTGATCTTACATGGGTCTGGGGCCCAATGGGAAAGGTTAAAAAAAGTAAGGCAAACACACTTGAACGACTCATCCTGTCCGTGAATCATTGTAGTCGGTGGCAAACCACATAAGGCTGCTAATTAGAGAAAGCTCAAATCCAGAAAAACTCCTTCCTACCTCACTTTTGCATTATGTTGGAAAGCAGTGAGTAAAGGGGAACTTCTGTCTGGTGAGCGGATTTTGCCATTACAGTGGGAGACTTGCCTCAGGCTACAAATCCCAGATTCCTTTTTTCCCCGGTGGAATTGTCACCATCCTAAAAGGCATCATAGAAATCCTTTAGAAGACGAGCTGTTCCAGGGATTTGTCAGAAGGGCTGCAACATGTTAGCATGTTGAAATTGAGCCGGAAGTCTCATTAGGAGGCTTTCCAGATTATTAAAAAAAAAAAAAAAAAGCTTTCCTATAGATAATATTCTTTGATGTCTACTTTCCTTTTCCATCATCACATATTCAATCATTAACACCACCACTCATAACAAGGGTGGAGTGGGTTCTTTCTCATTGCCAACTATTTTTTAATTGTTTTATTATTGTTCAATTACAGTAGTCTGCATTTATACCCCACCACTCTCCCCACCCGACCCCATATTGCCAACTGTTTTTGACTCATAAGAATTAGAATGAAGGAGAATCATACTTGCTTTTATTATGAAGGGTCGGGCTAAAGTTCTTTGTGGCTCTGCATTCTGGCATTACCATTTGATTAGTGTGGGGGTACCAGACACCTGCCACTCTGCATTGCATGTGTTAGGGTCTCAATAAACACTTACTGACTTGAATTATCAGTGTGAATTGACAAGGCCAATGTTGTAGGTTATTTAACATGATTCCGTTTCATTGTCAGAGACATCGCCCTGAAACTGGGAAGGCTGTCTAAGGTTTGTCACCTTGCCTCCAGCTGAGTAGGGGGGGACGGGGGACTTGCACAGATTCACAGCTATCACTGGACAATATCAGGCAGTCGGTGTGTTCTGTAACAGTGAAGTCGGGATGCTCTCTTGGTTCAAGGTAGGTATTAGAGTCACGCAGACGCGGGTTAGAGCCCTGGCTCTGCCACTTCACAAGGCGACTTTAGGCAAGTTACCTAAACCTCATCTAAGCCCTAGTGCCCCATCTGTAAAACGGAAGATGCGGGAGCACCTGCTTGTTTCATGGAGGGTTGTAATAAGGTTTGCAGCAGTACCTCGGTATTTGTGATTAACTTGTTCTGGAACTCGGGACCAGTGCTAAAACTGACATAGACTGATCAATGAAGCATTTTCTCTCGGGGTGGGGGTAGCATTTTGACTCATACAAGTTTTAGCAAGTGTGACAAGTCCCGAGAGAGCGCTGAGAGCTGAAACATTTTTTTCTTGTGAAAATACGATCAGTACAGTTCTGAAGCTGACGAGGACTGAGGTATGATTGTAACTGAGATCACGTGTTCGAAGCTTTCCCACAGGGCCTGGCGCAGAGGGAGCACTGGGAAACTTTGGCTGGGATTGCTGTTATTGCTCTTATTAGCAAGAGTATTGTTTTGAAAAATGTAATACCTATGGACAATATTATATGGTATCAGATAATTCAGTACAAATGGAATAGAATAACTCTTTATTTTCTAGTAATAGAAACTCAACAATATACTTTTTTTTAAATAACAGTTTTGCACACCAACAAGTAGGAGAGGAAGAGACATGTTTTATGTCTCTGTAATGTACAAACTGACCACAGGCAAGCTTACTGCTTCTGTTCCTCTTCCTACAGCCAACGAAGTGTGTCTTGATCTGTAAGTTAAGTTCAAGATCTTTTTCAGCTAAATACTTTCTAAAATGTATTAAGACATTTCTGGGACGGCATTCGATGCATCCCACATAGAAAGAACTCACTATCTTTTCATGGAGAGATTTCTGGGGATGACAGCTGTTTTAGAAGTTTCTCAAACATGATTATGAAAACTCCCGATGAAGTGGTCTGGTATCTGAGGGGCACTGACACGTTCTCTGGTTCCGGTCCTGTAGGTGAGACGGGCATCGGCAAATCCACGTTAATGGACACTTTATTCAACACCAAATTTGAAAGTGACCCAGCTACTCACAATGAACCAGGAGTCCGGTTAAAAGCCAGAAGTTATGAGCTTCAGGAGAGCAACGTTCGGCTGAAATTGACCATCGTGGACACTGTGGGATTTGGAGACCAGATAAATAAAGATGACAGGTGTGTGTTGGGGTTTCGTGGGGATGTGAATGGATGAAGCAGTAACAGAACCCATCCCAGGGAAAATCAAAGTCTGAATGTTCACTGATTATGGGGATCAGTCCAACTCTATCGCCTAAAAGATAAGACATGCGTGTCCTCTGAGAATCTTCTTAGAATGAAATTTTCTTGAGGTCAGAATCAGCTAGTGGAATTGATTTCAGCTAGTGTAGGCAGCAAAGGGATTTGTTAGAAGGAATAGGCTAACTTTGGGCATTTTTCCAGGAGGGCCGTAATCAGGTTTGGGGGATTTCCCATCAGGAAAATCAACCTGGAGAAACAGAAACACACAACCACCCTACAGGACAGTTAGCAGACACCCCTGCCACCAACCACCTTAGACAGTTTTGGTACTTGGGGCCCTGGGGCCAGGTCTCTAGAACGTCCACCAGATCTGTCCCAGAGAACCAAATGCCTCTTCCATCACCTGCATGAAGAACCTTGTCCCGCTGTGGCTTCTGCCTTGGGTTGCTCCTAAAAACCCAAAGGGAAGAAAACATTTTTATGCAACATGTGTTGGGAGGATCTTAGTTTCTGGCTGGCTATTTTAAATATTACACTTTATCTCAAAAAATTTTTTTTGAGGAAGTTAAAATAAAACTGGCCGGATGATTCTAGAGGGGGCTTCCAGAGACATTTTTGAGCAGTGACAGCATTATGGGAATAAAACACCAAGTCAGTGAATTATCGTATGTTTGCTTAGGGCTCAGAAGCTACATTAGTACCAGGGTTTTCTCTGTGTATGTGTTTTTTTCCATTTTTGTTAAAATCATGTATATTGTATACATGTGTTTTGTTAAGAGAAACTTGAGCTATTTTTATCTAGCCATGTGTATTGCCTAGATATACAGGGTGGGGTAAAAGTAGGTTTACAGTTGTTCATACAGAAAAATAATACAATAATTAGTAAATAATAATACAAGAGTAAACTGTTGGGCATCCCCACAACTGGAAACCAGCTTTTGGCCCACCCTGTATTTTGACTGTCCCTGATATATATGAGCACCATGGCAGTGATAGAGAAACACTTCATTCATTATGTGGCTGAGCACTGAGCTCTATTTTATCTATAGAGCAATTTAAATGCTCTTTCATAAACATTGTCCTGTAATAACAGGAGAAATTGTTAGATACAGTGAGAGAGATTTTAGTTTGCATCTGGTCAAAATGGACTATCTGTACATTGTGTGGGGGTGGGATGCAGCTGAGCTCAGGCCCTGCAGCTGAGCAGTCGCTCTTGATTTATGAACTCAGTGCCACAGAGTGATGGAGAGGGTACCGCCTGAAGGCTGTTTGCAATGTCAAGGGGAATGGATGAAGAGAAAACCCTGGCGCCAAGAAAAAGAGCACCAGTGCATTGTGGGAGCCCAGGAGAGGGCCGGGGGCTCCTGGTCGATGTGCAACTGCAGTGCTCGCTCAGGGCAAGGCGGGCCCACCTCTCTCCGACCTGGGTTAGAGAACGTGGTGTGGGTGCACTCCATTCGGAAGGCAGCCCATGGACCTTTTCAGGAGGCGTTTCACTGGGGATGAGAACCCTCCTCCAGCATCTTGCTGCCACGGTTCCACATGCTGTTTCAGCTCAGAGTCATCGCCTCTGTGCTGCCACGAGATTTTTGCCTCTCCCCTAAACGGGGGCTTTCCATCAGGCTGGGGGGTTGCACGCTCATTGGCACCAAACAGCAAGTGGCTACTGCAGCACCCATCCTTCATAATTGCAGCTGGAGGCTTCTTTAAGAAATTATCTGACTCATTTGGGTCAAATAATAGTTTCCAAGGAGATTTAGAAGAGAGGAAGTGTGATATTAACTTAACCTAGATACCAGGTATTTTTTTCTTCTGACATTTCTTGACAGCTGTTGCATAACCTCTTTAAGTGGCATTTAGAACTCTGTGCTCCAGAAGGAGGGCACTGTTGACACTATTGACTATAAACTGAAATGACTATTGTTTAAAATAGTTACGTGGAGAGACCCGGCATCCATCAAGAATTTGGAAATGGGATGTGCATTTTTGCATTGATATGTAACCATATGGTAAAGGATATGCTGTTTCTCTAAACCCTTGATTATTTTGCTACTTTGGGGATTAGGCAGGCTTTTCTGCCATTGATGCAAGACTCCAAGAATGTCCCAGTTTGTTTATGTAGGCTTGGGGCATGTCAGCATTCCTGCATCATTATCTGCCTGGGACCAGGCTAACTAGAAGGAGGCCGGAAGAGAGATCTGGTAAGGTTTCCTGTTATGTTTAATAGTGTGATTAACTCTTGGTGGTTTAAGGGCTGCCTTGTTTTGCCGTCTGTACTCTTCAGTGAAGAAGGAAAGGGGTCTGGAGAAGAGAGGAAAGCAAGTTTTGCTGTAGAACGGGAAATTAAATAATTAGCCCTGCATTTGGGAGAGGGAGGTAGACTGTCAATGGTTTATCTTGAACTCTAATGATAATCAGCCCTGAAAAGCGTGGATGATTGAAATTCACTTAGAGAGAACTCTCAAACTCACCGAATCTTCATCAGATTATACACATGGAATTGGAGAAGACTGGTCTTTGAACTCTAATTTGTTGGGTTCTTTTTTTTTTTTAATTTATTTTAATTGTTGTTCTTGTACAGTTTTCTGTCTTCTTGTTGGGTTTTTTTCCATACATTTTAGTGGAGGTGGTTGAGGGGTAAGGAATGTTGAACTGAGCTAACATAACAAGGTGTAGAGAGACAAATCCATGGGAGGTGTTGGGTCGCGTACCAACTGGAGAGTCAGCCCCTGCATGACGGACGGCATTGGCTGTTTTGCAAGAATGATCAGCGTGTGAATTGGGTGGATAGAAAACATTGTATAAATATTTTTTCCATCAGTTTCGGCATCAAACATATCTCATCTTACTGTGTTTTTAATGCTTGGAGGTATATGAAAAAACGAGTGGTGGGTAAAAGGGAATATCTCCATGCCATAAAAGGAAATTATGTGAAAATGTAAGGGCTAGATAAGATCCTCCCCACCCCCCATTTCCTCGGATTTATATGGCTGCAGTCCAGAGAAGTTTGAATTGGCCAAAAGGAATATAAATAGTTGTCCTTTCTATAAGAATGGAAACTAGCAAAAGGCAAAATCGGGATTTAGTGTCCTTATCTTTATGACTGTATGCTGATAACAAGAAGTGGAAAGGCGTAGGAGAGAGGGCAGAGGATCTGCTCACAGGATTGTGAAGGGGAGTGTAAGCTGCTTTACTGGCTTGTTATGCATCAGAAGGAAACTATTTCATCAACATAATTAAATCTTTGACAAGGAAAAATGTGGTTTTGGTAAAGAGTTCTCCTGGAATACATTTTTTATTCATGTATAATGATACACAAAATGGGTGGGATTTCATGTGTGGAAGGTAGGTGGGGAGGGGGGTCGGGTCTCTGGGTTGAATCCCAGGCTACGGACCTGACCAGTGGTGTGGATGGAGGTGCTGTTCACTGTGCTGAGGATCGTTGCAGGTTTGGCAACAAGGTGGAGTTTGATTTCGGACTCATTTAGTTAGAAGAGCAAATGGAAATATCTGGTAAACGGATGAGTCTGAAGCTCAGGTGAAGGATGTGGGCTGAGAGAGACGATTTGTGAGTCATCATTGTCAGGTAGTCGGCAGGTGAAGCGCAGGAGTAACCGCGGTTGTACAGGGAGACCACGTAGAGGGAGCAGGAGGCGGGCAGACTGGTCAGGATTCCGTCACAGGAAACCAGAGATGTAAGAGACTGGTTGAATCCAGGGCAGAAAGCATCCCTCACTTGAAAAGAAAAGATGTTCTCCCTTCCGTAGTCTTGGAGGATCAGAATCAAAACCAGAGGCGAAGAGGGAAATTAATGGAAAGCAGAACATACTTGGGCAACTGCTGGGGAGGAGGTGCTGAGAAGCAAATTGGGAACTGGGGAGACCAAAAAGATCAATGCTGTGAGCTGCTTTTCCTCTCCTTGGGGCTGAGAGGATGTCGGGGGAGCTCCCCGTGTCCCCACACACCCGCCTCTGCGTCAGGAGACTGAGGACCGGGCCCTGGGCTGTCGGGCCCAGCAGCGGAGCAGTTGCCATGGAACCAGGTGGGGGTAAAGTTCTCTTTTTTTTCTCCATTTTTTAAAAATGTCAGGCTAGCTTTTCTTGTATTTGTTGTTTATTATATTACTGTGAAATAGTTATACTATTAGTATAATAGTTAATACTTTTATGTGCTAGTCTTTTGCATATTTTAGCTCACTCACCGTCACAATAGCTCTCTGATACAGATACTGCTCTTGTCATTGGTTTACCTAGCAGGAAACTGAGGCACAGAGAGATCCAGTAATGAGCCCAGTCACCCAGGGAGCAAGTTGTAGAGCTAGATTTTTGTCCTGGGTGCTCTGGCCTGAATCTCTGCTTCTCACCACCATCCTACATAACTACTGTATGATGACAATGATTATTACTGTTGTATAACACCTGCCTATATTTTAAAATTGGAGAACATAGAAGACTCATCATTTGCTCATTCTTTTCATTGGCATTTTGCTTTTCATGATTCAGAACTTTTTATTACTATTGCTGAGGCACATTCTACTTCCTTTTTAAAACTCTGGGGATCTCATCTGCTTAAAGTGAACTAATGGTCTATGATAAGTTACCCAGGGAAAATGTCATCAAAAGCTTTTATCTGATGGCTTTGGTATGAGTCATAAATTTGTTTGACTTTGTTTGGTTTTGGTTTTTAGTTTGTTTATTTTTTCTCTTAAGGTGTCTGCTGTCCCCTTCATTATAAAAGATTGGTTGTTCCCCTTCAAGGGTTTCAGTTAATTCATAGCCTTGGGATTCAGTGTTGGAAGGATTCGATATTTCTCAAAGCTTAAGTCATTCCTCAACAGTGTAGCAAGTTTGAGGAGAATTAACCTATTGTATTCCTAGTAGACCGACCTCACTGCTGCTGACTCTGACTTCCCCTGGAGACCTGAGAGAGTTCAGGGCTTATGCGGTGACCTAATGTACCACTGAATCTCCAGAGAACATGTGGTTTGTTGAATAAGTATTCTCAGCATGCTATTAATGGTTGCATTTATGGTCAGTTAAAAGCATCATACATAATAATCCAAAAAAGATTTGAATTATGATTTGGTGAGAAGAGAGGGTTATAAAATTTATCTTTAAATCATAAAATTTTAAAGCCTAAAATTATCTTTAAATCATAAATTTAGAATGTTGAAGATCACAATGGTCCAGGCACTTCTGTTGATGGCTGAAATCGTGGGATGTGCACAGGGCTTTCTGAGAGAGCACAGAGAGCCTGCACCTCTGCAGGCATCTGGCCAAGGGCCAGGGAAGGGCTCCCAGCAGGAGGTGGCGCCACATCCCGAAGTCACAAGCCAGTTTTATTTCGCGCACCAATGTCAGTCAGGTGGTGCAGGCTGTTAAAACCACTGTGTTGGGACAGATTTGGAGGCTCAGTTTTGCCTCAGGAGGAGAGACTGCCACAATCCCTTAGGAATATCTTCGCAGGCTTACCAAGAAAAATGACAGTATGCCCCAGGTGTTTGTAATCTCTGTTTTAAAGGATGGATGTTAGCCAGGAAAATAATAGGAAGATGTCTGTTGCAGGTACAGGGGCTAGATGAGCGGGGCATGGAGGCAGAGCTTGTTGTGCTTGGCTGGGAAGGAAATGGTGAGCCCGGGCGGTGGGAAAAGGGCGCCTGGAGAGGTGTTCCGGGGCCAGAGGACAGAGGGCCTGGGATGCCGTGGAACTGGGGCGTTGGCTCTCAGGAAAGAGGGAACACTGAAGACTTCCCCGGGGCCCTGTGCCACGTGGAGCCACGCAAGAGGTTTGGGAGCAGAAACATGCTGACCTGTAAGTGTGTTTTAGAAAACGTTCTTCTGCATTCTAGCTATAAGCCGATAGTGGAATACATTGATGCCCAGTTCGAGGCCTACTTGCAAGAAGAACTGAAGATCAAACGTTCTCTATTCAACTACCACGACACCAGGATCCACGCTTGCCTCTACTTCATTGCCCCTACTGGACATTCGCTGAAGTCCCTGGACCTGGTCACCATGAAAAAGCTGGACAGTAAGGTACTCACTGCCTCTCCGGCCCCTCCACTGTACTGGTAGATCACCTTTATTTTAAGGCCCCAATTCATTCTCTCCTCTTCTTGTAATTTGTTTTTATTTTTTTAAGGCATTTTTTTTTTTTTTTTTTTTTTTTTTTTTTTTTTTTTTTTTTTTTTTTTTTTTTTTTTTTTTTTTTTTTTTTTTTTTTTTTTTTTTTTTTTTTTTTTTTTTTTTTTTTTTAGAATAGATCTAGGTTCATGGCAAAAATTAAGAGGGGTAGGTACAGAGGTTTCCCGTATACCCCCTGTCCCGGGGCATGCACAGCCTCCCCCATTACCAGCGGCCCCCACCAGGGTGGCACCCTGATGAACAACATCGATACATTATAATCCCCCAAAGTCCACAGTTTTCATTAGGGTTTTTACTTTTGGCATATTCTATGGTTTTGAACAAATGTGTAACAACTCATATCCATCATTATAGGATCAGACACAGTAGTTTCTCTGCCCTAAAAATCCTCTCTGCTCTGCTCATTCATCCTTCTACCCCTCCGCTCAAACCCATAATTTGTGTTTTCTGGTTTATAGAACCATAGGGCTGAGCAATGTGAGGGAAATGCTTCAAAACCTCTCAGGATATTAGGAGAAAATGAAACAAACAAACAAAGCCATGTAGCTTTGCTACAAAGGATTTTTAGTTCTTCCATTAGCATCACTGTGTGCCCTGGTGAAGGTTGGGGAATTACCTAGTGGAGGCAGGAAATGGTCATGGGAGGAGTTAAATTTAGGGCGATTAGAAAATAAACTCATGATTTGTTTATTTCCCTAAAAACTTTTGCTAAGTTTCTTAAAAGGTCTGGCTTTAATTTGAAGTTTAGAATGAAAATAAAGTAAGTTAATTTTTTAAACTATGTGACGACAGTCCACCTTCTTTAGATTTTAAAACTGAGCCGCACCCGTGTGTTGGAAAGAAGTCTGAGTTTTAGTTTGACCCCTGAGCTGTCCACATTGATAACCTCTCTCTTTCACAGGGTTTGAAGGAAGGGACTGATAAGTTTGATAACATTTAGTGATACTTTTTTTGGTTAATTTAATTCTTCATTGTGACATAAACAGAACATAAATACATTCTGAAATAAATCAGCAGCAAATGAGAACAACCACAAAACGAAGCTATGGGATTTTCTACTAGATTCTGACTTCCTTTTGAGTTCAGTAAAAAGTATCATCTTCTAGAGGGCTTTGTTGGGTATCTCTTTTTTTTTTGTCCAAACAACCGTGTTTTAGAATATGCTCCTCTGCCGAGGGGCATCATAGTGAGAGGACGCTAAGAAGATCAGCCTGTCCCCAGGGCCACTGTCTGAACCAGCCCACACAGGGCCTGCGGCGGCTTGAAGCAGGGTCGGGCTCCTTGGCTTCCAGCGCTGGTTCCCAGAAGAATATTCTCACGGCCTGAAAGGATTATTGCAGCTAGAGTGCTGTTGGGAGAATAAATAGAGACCCTTCTTCATCTCGTTGGATTCAGCTGCAGTAAGCCATCAACAGGGGGAGCACGCTGGGCACGGAGGCCCGTCCCCATGCTGCCCTGTGCCTGAGAGTCGGTGGGGAAGGGCGGACAGATGGGGGAAGGGCGGAGAGACGGTTGGCTTCCTCACTGAGGCCCAGTGGATAGGTCGCGCCAGGCTAATACCCAACAGAGGACTGTGTTTAGTAGAGTTGATTTAAAAAGGAAAAGAAAACAAGGCAAAACAAACTTAAAAAGTAGCTTAAAAAAAGAAAAAGTCACCACAAGGCAAGTTAAACTGCGTTCAAACAACTGATACCATCCTCGAGTTAGTGCTAGGGAGCACCTGAGAACGGTATCGTCAAAGCTGTGCTTATACAAGTAAAGTGAAGAGTTAAGGCAGATATATGATCTTTTCAGGAAAGATATGCAAGTATCCCTCAATGAGGAAAAAGGGACCTTAAATCTAAATTGCCTGGTTTGCCTATCCACTCTGATCAAATTGCCAAAAAACAATGACCCTCTACCCTTTTGTCCGTGCGGATATTAACTGAGTATTCAATATGTATGAAGATAGCCCGTGCGAACAACTGGGACATTCTCGTTCCTCCAGTCCTGACCCAAACATGCCCCCCACCCTCACGGGTGCATTTTTAGTCTGCTACATGCTAGAGGAAGCCCAGGGGGGGCGAAGTCAGGAGTTGGTTGAGGAATAGGTTTTTCTATCAGCATGTCATCTCATTCTGGTTTACCAGGGATTTTTGATTGGGCTCTTGGGGTAAAAGGAGAAGCAGAGGAATGCAGACATGACCTGGAAAAGCTCTTCAAAGACTCTCTTCCCTGGCCAGGACTGCTTTCTCACAGAGCTGGTCCCTTTTTGCCTGAGCAGGGCGGGGCTGGGAGCATGGCCCCAGGTATTGGATGACAGCAGCATCCTATCAAAACCTCTGTGCCTACCAGGGAGGGGAAGAAAGTTAACCTTAAAAACATATCCTGTGGACAGTGCTTGGCAGAAGCTGGGAGAATACCCCACCTTGGGGTGTGGGGCTCCCCCTGCAGGACACCCTCCGCTCTCCTCACCGTCACTGGTCTGCCCTCATCCAGCTCCCAGTGCTCCCTGGTCTCTGTGACCGTGGCTCTGAAAGCAAGCCCAGCCTTTGGCACTGGGTCTCATTCTGGCGTGAAGGAGTTCTGTGAGCTGACTTTCAAAGGAACTGGTTGGTGTGATTTTGAAAACTTTTAAAGTAGGTGAGACCATTTTTGTTTTGGTTAACACCTAGGTGTTCTACTCCTAGCAGTTTTCAGGTTATCAGAAGAAAGAAAAGATGTTATCCTGCGTGGAGCTGAATATTCCACCGATCAAACTAATGAACGCTTTATTATTATACTGCAAGGAACACGCAAAAAAACCAAGTTCCTGAAAGGGCTGGGAGGGTCCTCAAAGGAGCGGTTGCTTACTCAAAGAATGGCTTCTTTGTTATCGCTGTTTGTCATGGAGTAGCACTTCCTTTTACTCTGTAAAGAATGAGGTACCCAAGAGGGGAAATTACAAATGTGCTTTCGGTGCCAATGGGGAGAAGTAAAAGTGTTTGCAGATAAAACTAAAAGATTATCCCATGTCTTCATCATTTTGCATTTAAGTCAAAAGTCCCATTTTAAATATCTTTTTAAGTGTAGTTTTAGAATTTTTACTTATGTGTTTGCTATGTTTTATTCATTTGTCTAATTATTTTTCTTGCATTGGAATTGTGTAAAAATGGAACTGTTTGTTTTATAGGTGAACATCATTCCAATAATTGCAAAAGCTGACACCATTGCCAAGAACGAATTGCACAAATTCAAGAGTAAGATCATGAGCGAGCTGGTCAGCAATGGAGTCCAGATATATCAGTTCCCCACGGATGAAGAAACCGTGGCTGAGATTAATGCAACCATGAGTGTAAGTCCTCAAGTAAGAAAGGACCAACCTGAGATTCTCCCAAAGGCTTGTCTCAGTGTCAGCCTTGTAGAGCAACCGGAACTCGGGCAGGGAACCCGCTGTCTTCAGGGTGGTCTAGTGCTGCCACTGTCTCAAGTCATGGGACCACCCTGCGGCTCTGTGCTCCCATCCACCAAATGGGAGAGTTAAAAGGAGTTGATCTCAAATTTCCTTCCCACTCTCACAATTACGATTTCTATTGCAAATCTTGTGGAAAGGGGATGCCAACCCATTTCCATTTCACATAAAGCATCTTAAAGGAAATAGATCTCCGCTTGCTCGTGCCAGGGTTGGCAGAAGCACGTCCATCTGCCTCACACTTGCTTCTGGATTGGTTCCCGCCTTCTCTGTTTTCCCCACCCTTTTCCTGAGTGTTCATTCAGTAAACCGGCAGCTGAGGGCATACTTCCCACATCACAGGGAGGGACGGGTCAGGGGGTCAACGACTGAACTTCAGCAGTCGAAGTGTGCCTGTGATACGATCTCTCCTGGTGAGCCCCCGCCTGCCCACCGGTGGCTGCCTCCTCCCACTGCTCCGTGTGACTGAGCCACGGGGACTCCACGTGTCTTTTTTCATTTGAGAATGAACAACTTCTGTAAAAGCAGCATTCTTTGCTGTTGTCAATGTCTGCTAGCGCTCTTTGGAATTCTTACAAGTGTAGGTTACCTTCAGTGACATGTAATTAGAAGCCACCAAATAATTTGGCCTTATCTAACGCTAAAAGTCTGATTCAGATGTGTGCTAGCAGCAGCAGAAGTCAGTCTGAAGTTTTAAATTTGTGGAAGGTTGAGGTATATTCTACTTTCATTAGGAGATCTGAACATGAAAAATTGTGTCTAATCATGTCATTGTTAAATGAACAAATGACACTTTTAAAAAATTAATAATCTTATTGAGCTATAATTGATATACCGTACAATTCAGTGGTTTCTTGTGTATTCACAGACTTGTACAACCAATGTGGCGAACAATTTTAGAACATTTCATCACTCCAGAAAGAAACTATGTACCTTTTAGCTGTTAATTCTCTAACCATCTCCACCACAGGCAATCACTAATCTATGTTCTCTTCTCTACATTTGCCAATTCTGGACATTTTATATAAAGGGAGTCACACTGAAGTTCATCTAGAGAATCAGATGACTTGGTCAAGGCCATCTAGTGAACAGCAGCTTTGAGATTCCAGCCTAGCCCTCGGGCCCCCGGTCCTGTGCATGGCCTGATGTTCGCCACCATAATTTAGATCAGAGTTACTCACAAAACTGTCTCTTGTTTCTGCAGTTCGGCCTGTGGACTTTCCTACAGAGGGCTATTTTCATATAAGGAGGATTTCCTCCTTAAATTAATCCCGATACAACTAGGACTTTGGGAGCAAATGTAACTTTCTTCCTCTCTGGGGCTGTTACTGTATGAACTTAAAATGTGGGGATCTCATTCATGCAGAGGTAGTCCGTCTCCACTCTGCCCTATTCTGGTCACACTCTGAGTTGTGTGACCCGCTCTGGTTGTCATCCTTCTGTGGCCAGGGTAGTAAAGGCTCTGGAAGAAATTGGAGAGCTGAGTCCTTCTGGGAAATAGGCATGAAGGGGTGTGAAAGGAAGGTTGCCCTGAGGGAGAATGACTGGACTCATTCTAAAGACAGAACCAAAACAAATGGGCAAGAGAGCAGGGAGGGGTTTGGGCCTGCAGGAAGTTTGGCTGTTGGCACCATGGCAATACAACAGACACCCACGGAAGCAGTGAGTCCCATCACAAGTGGTAGGCAAACAACGAATTGTTTCAGCCCGCTCAGGGGAGAGAACTTGGAGGGAACTCCTGTACTGGATCAAAGTGATACGTAAGGTCTCTTCTACCTCTCAAATACTTTGGATCTGGGTGTTGAGAGCTTCATGATAATAAAGCCTTTACTACGTACCAGGTACTGTTTGAGGCTTTACACTTTTTAAAATGATTTTATTTGTTTGTTTATTTTTTAGAGAGGGGAAGGGAGGGAGAGGGAGAGGGAGAGAAATATCAATGTGTGAGGGATACATCAATTGCCCATAACTGGGGACCTGGCCTGCAACCCAGGCATGTGCCCTTGACTGGGAATTGAACCGTGACCTTCCGGTTCGCAGGCCAATACGCAATCCTCTGAGCCACACCAGCCAAGGCTCAAGGTTTTACATTTAATCTTTGCAATAATCCCATGAGGAAGCACTATTATTATTTCTACCTGACATATGGGAAACCGAAGCCATGCACCTATGATTGCACAGATGTTGGTAGCGGAGATAGGATTTGAACCCTGGCAGCTTCGCTCTAGAGCTGACACTCTCACCCTTTATGCTGACTGCCACCCAAGCCAAGCAGCTGTGCCTGTTTGTACCATTGTCGAAGATCTGAGCTCAGATGCACCTTGTTTATTCCACTGCAGAACTGCAATTTGGGTACCAATGTGGGGTTCAGGAAGGGACATGAATGAATCTCATGTAATGTTCTCTTTATATCTCCCCCTATTCTTCTAAATTATTTTGCACAGTCATGAAACTAAATTGTGTTAACTTTCTTGGAAAGAAAATACCCATGAACCTTTTTGCTTTCTTGTTCTCTTTATCGTATTAATAGAATTGAAGATCTTTGACATTCCCAAATTAATCTGGATGTTATTGAGAAATTTTCTTTAGGTCTTCATTGCAAACAGCTTCGGGTGATGAAATCCCACATGAAACGTGGAAACAGCCCCACTGGCAGCTGCTTGTCACGCAGTTTGAGTGGAGGCGGCACTTTGTCGTTACACCAAAGTGTTGGCCCAAAGGGTCCTGCTACTCCTCAGCTTCGGGGAACACATTTCAGCTCCTGATGTGGAGTTTGAGAAAGGGGTGCGCTTTCTGTCCTTCCCACGGAGTGGGAGACAAACTCGACAATGTCAGTGTCTTGAGCAGCAGAAAACAGGTGCCTCTGAGGCAGCCTGGGCCGAGGATTATGCCGAGCTCTCTGTGGGAGAGGACTTGCTTTAAAGTATTCTTGCCTTTCTCAGCTTATCTGTAGTGGAAGACAACTGGAATGGGGAATCATTTCAAGTGTTCTTAGTCTTATGTGCTAATAGAAAAAAGACAGAATTGCCATTTTCTCCCCAAACGTAGCCATAGCTCCCAAACAAACCAACGTGGAGCACTCAGCTGTCTTGAACACCATTGCTGCTCAAGATGAGCCTGGGTGCAGGGCTTGGCCAGCAGTGGGGGCTGCGGGTGCTTCTGACTTGAATTTTGGGCGAGAGTCAGCTCTCTGAAGCAGTGCCGTTGAACAGAAATATAGTGCGAGCCACACAAGTAATGTAAAATTTTCTAGTAGCCCCCTTTAAAAAAAAGTGGAAAGAAACATGAAATTAATTTTAAGAACTTATTTAACCCAATATATCTAACACAGTATCATGACATATAATAAATATAAAAATTATTGATGAGGTATTTTCATAGTTTTTGAAATCCAGCATATATTTGTAGTTACAGCACATCCCCACTTGGATGCACACCCAGTTACTCCTAACGTACTTAAAAACTTTCAAATATAAAATAGGTTCTAAAAAGATAATTTTCCTTTCATCTTTGCATCTACATTGACAAAACTGGTTCTTCGCTTTTTACAAGATCTGAGTTTGAAACAAAGTGAAATCCAGTTTCCTGGTCCTACCAGCCCCATTTCAGATGCCAAGGGCCACGTATTAGTGGCCACTTAATTGCACAGCTTGTGTCTAGAGCTCCCTGTAGAGTTGCAGAGGCCCACACAGTCTCCCCTTGGATCTAGCTCTTATCAAATAGTCATTATCTGGGAGTGGGAGGGGCAGGGTGCAGGAAGCCCACCCCAGCTGGACTGCAGCGTCTCCTCCCTCTTTTACTTTCCCGGTTTCTCTTGCCGAGGGGCAGAGGCTGACAGAAGCAGGGACAGTATAGAGGCAGGTGGAAAACCAGTCCACCAGAGCCGGGGAAGGTAACTACAGCAGGTCTTGAATAATGTCATTTTGTTCAACGTCATTTCATTAGAACTTTGATGAGTGAAAAAAGAATGGATTCCTGGCCAGGGCCACAGCCTGTGTGGAGTTGTCATGTTCTTCCTATGTTGCTGTGGGTTTTCTCCAAGGACTCGGGTTTCCCTCCCATATCCCAAATGTGTGCACCTTAGGTAAACCCACGTGTGTCTAAATTGTCCCAGTCAATTTGTCCCCAGTCAGGTGTGGGTGTGGGTGTGCCCAGTGATGGACGGGTGGGTGTCCGGTCCAGAGCGGGGGTCCCTCCTGGTGTTCAGAGCCAGGAGAGGTTCAGGCTATTCTCGACCATGAACTAGAATCAGCAGGTTGGAATATAATGATCTTACTTGTTTTTATTAATCTTTCTTAACTATATGTGTAGCTCACATATATTTCCCTATTTAGAAGTGTTTGGGGTCTTTAGAAGTTTGACGATGTCTTTGTGACCAGAAATATGCCATAGGAACTTAACTCTTGTCGATATCGGTTAGACTAGAGTAAAATGATTTCATTTTTTGGTCATTAAAAATTAAAAGTTGCCATTTCTAAGAATCTGTTGACAACGTTAAGTGAGAACTCATTGTCTTTCTGTCCTTGTGTTGCTTGGCAGGTGCATCTGCCATTCGCAGTGGTCGGCAGCACCGAAGAGGTCAAGATCGGCAACAAGATGGCCAAGGCCCGGCAGTACCCATGGGGTGTGGTGCAGGGTATGTGTGTGACATAAGCAAGGGATCCTCCGCACTTAACCCCGTGCCACCACCCACCTTCCTCCCTCCCACTGTGGCTGGGGAGGTCCTTAATCATGGGCAGGTGGAAGGGAGCAGCAGGGCTGTACACCTGGCAGTCGTCAAGGTGAGAAGGAAACAGTGACCAACGGTGATAATGGAAAGGAGGGCTGCAAAACCCTGGTGCCAGTGAGGCAGCCGCTAAGGAAGGATGGATTGTATGGGAAGTTCACTAGAAATCCTGATAGAAAAGAGTCCCTCCCTAGGAGTGTGAACCAGTTTCATCAGTAAAGTATAAGAAAGCTGCAAAGAGTTTCTTGCAAACAAGAGAATGGTTGTTTTTCCATGCTTGTTTATCTCTGGAGACATTGTCCTCCAGGTAAGTGTTATCCCAGTAAACATCAGAGAATTAAGAGAACAGCGGACCTGTGTTTGGCACTGAGACAGGACCACAGTCTCCAACCTGAAGGAGCTTCCCATGGCCACTTCGACGGGCAAGGACTCTATACCTGCCCTTGTCATGTGTTCTGGAGCAGGACTTGCTACACTGTAGCTTAAGGATGGTCCCAGAAAGCTCCTTCATTGATTTGCGACATGTGAGTCCTCTGTTCCTCTGTTCTGAATAAAGGCCATAAATCTGTGAGGAAAAGAAATGATACCTTTGAGATTCTAGGAAAATTTAATTTTTATAAATTTTACCAATTTCTGTATAAGAAAATATTCTTCATGGCATTGATCAAATTAAAGGAGATGGTATGTAAAAAAAAAAAAAAAAAGCCTTAAACAGCTCCAGACAGCCTGGAGAGATAGAAACAGGCCTGTCTTTGAGGCCAGATGTCACTCACGGTGTTTGAATTCAGACTCTGCTACCTCTAACTGAGCAAAGCCATGCTTCTGTATCTGCAAAGCAAGAGTCACAGTGCCTGCTCGGCAGAATGATTGTGAAGAGTGAAGACATTATTTGTGTGTCTCTTCCCACAGTGCCCTGCGCTGAGTAGATACTGGGCAGTCACTCCTGTCCGCAATATTATGGTCCATGTTGGAAATCTTGCCTTCAGTGGGGGAGTAAGGTCAATCTAGTAAGGGATCTTAAGGTGGCTTTGAGTCCTCAGACATTTCAGGAGCATTGGTAACACCATCTTGGAATCATCACTTCCGATTCAGTGACATTATTGCTGATAGCAGCCTCACCCCCGTCCCCTCCCCCATCCCTTGCAGTTGAGAATGAAAACCATTGTGATTTTGTGAAACTTCGTGAGATGCTGATCCGTGTGAACATGGAAGATTTGCGGGAACAGACCCACACTCGCCATTATGAGTTGTATCGGCGCTGTAAGCTCGAGGAGATGGGGTTCAAGGACACTGACCCTGACAGCAAGCCCTTCAGGTAGGAGGCCGCGTGGCAATCGGGTGTTTCCAAGACAGCGATGAAGGCGGTGTGTTAGAGCATCACAGAAATGCTTGTTGGATTGAAATATTGGGAGGGAAGCACCTGCTGGGGGCAGATTAAACTCATATATTGCTGGGCATTGTGATAACCACTTTATTTTTCTTTTTTTTTTTTTGTATATTTTCCATTACAATTTAGTCCCCTTATACCCGCCTCCCCCCAACCCCGCAGTCACCACACTGTTGTTCATGTCCATGTGTCCTTCCTTTTTGCTCAGTCCCCCCACCCAGTAACCTCTCTCCCACTCCCACCCCCACCCGAGCTGTCAGCCTGCTCTCCCCATTCTCCTTGTTCAGTTTGTCCGTTAGATTCCATGTATGAGTGAAATCATACGGTATTCGTCTTTCTCTGACTGGCTTATTTCACCTAGCTTAATGTTCGCCAGGTCCCTCTGATAACCACTTTATGTGCGTTATTTCAACCATCAATGCAGTTGATGTCATTATCATCCTCAGTTTACCGATGAGGAAACTAAGGAACTGAATGTGTAAGCAACCTGCCCAAGGTCCTACGAGTAGGAAGTGGGTGAGGGCGGTGAGTTTTGAACTAGTGCTCTTCATCAGAGAGGCCCAGAGCCTGGCCCAGGCATTTACAAAGGTGTGGCTGCTCCCTCCAGTTTGCCTCATTCATTTTTGCCAAATAGGTTTGACTTCCCAAGACTCACTCTTTTGGAGGTGTTCTACTAGCTTTGAGTGGCTCAATGCAATTCTAATAATGAATGACTAGAAAAGGGGATAACTTACAGAAAATTATGGACTTTCCCACATCATGGATGGTTGGCTATGAAGAGGCAAAATGTGAAGGGGAAACTATTGAAATCACTGTAAAATTAGAGGCTTAGCAAAGGCCCAGGCCCTGTCAGAGCCCAGTGCGGAGCTAGGGGGTCTGCCAGGGCAGGGGACCTGGCTCGGTGAAATGTCAGTGGAAGGTGGGTAGTCAGACCAGGCTCCCTGGAGGGCATTGCTTTGTCCACACTGAGCCTTTGCATTTTTTCAGTATAGATGTGAGATGCATCTGGGCCTGAATCCCCACCAACAGGGGGCCACAGGTCCTGGGAAAAGACTGTTTTCCTCCCCTTTTGTGGCTAGCCCTGTAACTCATACTCCAATACCTAGGGGCTAGCTGGCACGGTGCCAGAGGCAGCCTGCGGATGGTGTGGCAGACTGTGCCCTCGGGATCCGAGCCACCATTGCAGTAGTAGGGAGTTTATTTTCTTGCATGAACGTTGGCAGGAACAGATGGAGACCCCAGCAGAAGGTGACCTCTGGCCCAGTTTGCATCTTTCAGTCCCACCCTGGGGCTTGTAAAACTGGAGTTCTTCAACCACCTGAAAGGTCACTTTCTGAGTCAAGGTAGAAAATGCCTTCTTATGCCAGCAAGTTTTAACTAACTGAACCTTGAAATGCATCAACCAAAAGATTCCCAATAAAATCAGGACTACTCTGTGGTTTCTGAACCTGATGAAAAATGGATTTTGTGTGGGAGAGGCTGTCTTTATTTTTTCATGAAGGTTTTTTCCCCATGCAGAGAGATGGAACAAAAAAAGTGCAATAAAAATCAAACTCATTTGGCCCTCTCCCTCATCCAGATCCAGGCATGCAGGCAGGGTTGAAGAGCTTGGGCGAAGAGTCAGAAGTTTGGGTCAAGTCTTGACGCTACTGTTACTCAGCTTCTCAACCTGTCTGGGCCTCAGTGTCCTCATCTGTATGTAAAACAAGGAGTGGGGCAGATCTAGTAAAAAAGGACTTTCTGTATGATGGGCCAGGTAGCAACCCAAGCAGAGCTCCCTGCCAGCCCCCGACTCATGGCCCCACTGGCCCTTTCTGGCTGGTGTTTGGAGTAGAGAGAAGGGGTATAGGATGTGAGTGAGGACCGGTCTTGTCCCTGCTTTTCTCCTGCGATGCCACCGCCCTTTGCACAGCAGTCCCTGTCTGCACCACTCCTTCCTCATCTCAGAATACCCCTTTCTCCTTGACTCCGCCTGTCAGGTCACAGAAAGCACGCAGTGACCACCCGTCTCTCGAGAGATCACAAAGTCTTCAGACCCATGAGACACCTTTGTTGCTGCTGCTGCTGCTGCTGTTGTTCAGAGTGCGCAGGCCTCGGTTCGGCGCCTGCGCAGTGCAGCGCAGTGGGCAGAGCTCCCCTCTGGGCCAGGTGGCCTGGGTGCAGCTCCCCACTCTCACTTCCTTGTTGTGTGAACCAAACAGGTTGCTAAACACCCGGTGTCCAGATCTCTCCATCTCTGATGTGGAAGGTGATAATACTGACCTTATTTGGCAGTCGTGAGGATTTGTGAATTCCCGTGTGTAAATTGCTGCGTAAACAAAGGTGATGTGTTACATCCTGGTATGCCCCCCACTAGGTGGTTCCAGGAGATTACGACACGTTCAGAAGGAATTGTGCTGTGTAAATCGTTAGAATGAAGGATGAAGTGAAGTGTCTGTATTCATTCTCCCTTCCCTTGACTTCCATGAACAAAACCTGCCTCAACCAGGGGACATTAGGAGAAAAACAAGAAGAAAAAATCCTAGTTTCAAACCAGCCTAAAACCTTATGAAAAATTGTGCATTTCTCACTTAGAAAGAATGTTCATAACTGCAATTAAAAGTTAAGTTGGAAGAGCTAAAAATTGCAAAGGATACCATTGCTTTAGGTATCTGTGCGCAGATAATGTAGAACCAGTCGCTTCTGGACCAGATTCCACTGACCGGAGGCATGGGGAAGGGATTCTGCTACCTCGTGTACATTTCAGTTGGCAGAGGATCCTGGGGAATATTTGTTCTGTGCATGCTGTGGTTGTTCTGTCGTTTCTAGATCACTTAGTATAGTTGTGACTCCTTGGAATGAGGTTTTATGATTTCTTTCTTATACATTGCTGATCATGTCCATGTCGGACTTCTTAGGATACAGCGATCTAATAAGTCGCATTAACTGAGCCCATTTTCCTGTTCCAGCCCAGGATGTCAGACTACTACCAGCCTCTTGGCCGAGGCCACCTGGCCAGCAGCAGTGTTGCTCCTTAGTCTTTCTCTAGGACACAGCTTTCCAATTTAAGGCTGCACCCTCTACTGTAAAACTTGTTCTATGTTATGATCCAAGTGTACACATTCCATGAAGCAATACTTGCTCTTATTGTTTGTACTGCACTCTGGTAGTTTCTGTCCTATTCTCTCAAACTTTTTCCTTTTAACATATTTGTTAAGACTGCTGATTGGGTCATGACCCATAGTGTGAAAGTGTATCTCTAGAAACTGGAGCACAAGGTAGGTTGTGGCTGGGACTAGGTGAGGCAGAGTCATCTGGAGCATTCTCAGTATTCTGGGTAGCAGTGTCCAAAGCACATTCTCTCTGTGAATTATCTGAGGGTATGTTTACTGATTTTAGAGAGAGAGGAAAAGAGAGAAAGAGTTGCCTTCCATACACACCATGACCAGAGATCAGACCCACGACCTAGGTGTGTGTCCTGACAGGAATCAAACCCACAACCGTTCAGTGTACGGGCCCATGCTCCAGCCAGCTGAGCCACCCGGCCAGGGCACCGTGGATTACTTTTTTAAAGTTTCCCTGATTAAATATCTCTGGGGAGTTCTAAGTCAATCATCTTAAATAGGTTCTTTACTGAAAGACTTTTCGGAGCATTTAAAATAAGCAGTGGATGACAAACTGGTTACATCAAATTACTTGGGGAGCCTTTAAAAATAACAGGTTAGTTTGCCTTAACCTGACATCTTGAAGCAGCATCTCCAGGAGCCGAGTGAGGAACTGTGTACGAAAGCCCAATAAAACACGCGCCCCTGGTGTGCTGCTGGGTTTGGGAGCCCCGCGCGCTGTCTGTCCTAAAGAGAGATCACACGTAGCGTCTTCCTTTAATCTTTTGACTTGTGAACCCCTCTGTTTAAGATCTCTTGAACTAGTGGTGTCTGAAACACATTTCAGATGGTGTTTCTTGGTAGCATTTCTATAAACCGTGTCCCACTGCTTGTGAGAAAGTAGACAAGATGTATTTATTATCCTAAAATCATCAAAAACCAAGTTTCCCCCCCAAATTCCACAGCAGGGACCAGCCATTTTTTGCCTTTGGCAATTCTGACCCAAAATAATGGTGATCAAGGGTTTATCAGAAGCTAACAAAATCAAATTCATGAATTACTTTGTTCTATTATTGATATATTGCTATATCTCTGTGGCTATATATCTTAAATTTTCAAGTCCAAATATCACTATTAATACTAACCAACATTAATGTTAGCTAAACATGTTTCAGCCTCAATAAAATAACACAAAAGCTAAATATACCTCTGGAAACTCAAAACACAGGATTCCTCATTAACCGATAGTATTGATACTCTCGAAAGCAGGAGAACTTACTTTTAATTAGCCAATAAAAACATTGATTGTAGAGGTAGAAACAATCCTAGTTAAGACGTTTTCTAAGTGTTTAGTTCTTTATTTTTTAAGATTTCATCTATTCATTTTCAGAGATAAGGGAAGGGAGGGAGAAAGAGGGAGAGAAACGTCAATGCGTGGTTGCTTCTTGTGCGCCCCCGCAACCCAGGCCTGTGCCCTGACTGGGAACCGATCCAGCGACCCTTTGGTTTGCAGGCCAGCACTTATTCCACTGGGGCCACACCAGCCAGGGCTAATTGTTTAGCTCTTTGTCTACATGCACAAGCACTCCCACCACCTGAATGTCCCTTTTCTTTTTCTAAAGGACAACTGTGAATGCTGGGGGTGGCTCTCCATGGTGCCTGGGGTCATCCAGAGGTGCTGTCCAGTGTGGAGTCAGCACTTCGGATGAATTTGCTCCAAGGGTAAAGGTGGATGATTCAGCAGGCTCATGTTACTGTGACAACTCTTGTTTTAGGAGACTGCAAAGGAGAAATAGCAATAGCACCTTATAAAAATGTCACCAAATGTTTTTGTTGGTGTGGCTGTGGGTGTGTGTTTTCTTAAGTTGTGTTACCAAAGGTGATATTTCTGTAAATATGTTTGTTCTAACTTAGAGATAAAGCTGATTCATGGCATTCGATTTAAAATATTGGGCTCTAAATTATGTAGACAGTCAGGAGAAGGATGAGGTTTAAAATAAAAATAAAACTCCTCCCTGCTCTATTTATCTGTGGTAATACAACGTTAAAAGTAGCAACTTTGTAGTACATCTTTAGATATACCGTTGTCTCTTCAGATGGTTCACTGAGTCCGTTTTCTAAACTGGAGACTGGAGGGAGATGAGTGGGGAGTGGGTCACATTTGTTCAGCACTGAATGCTCTAGTCACGGTGCCCCATTGAATTCCCACGGCCGTATCCCTGGAAGGTAAGTGCTGCTGTATCCACGTCTTACACAGGGAGCGTTGAGGCTCAGAGGCTGTGCCCTTGCCCAGATCAGTCAGTAAGCCGCTGTGGCCTGAATCCAAACTTGATCTGTCTGGCCCTAGTACCTCTACATTTCTCTCCCTACACAATACCACTTCCACCTTCTAAAACTCTTTATCATGTCTTTGGTGTCCAGCTGGTGTGCTGATCCAGAAAGTATCAGCCAGCCCAGCCCACCTTTCCCTGTATGACTATGTGTGGAATAGAACGTGGCCCGTAGACACGGCCTGTTAGTGTGGCGCTGTGCTTGTGGATTCAGCTCTGGTTCTTGGTGCACTTTCTTTGTGATCACCACGTAATTAAAAAGCAGATGGTGCTGTTTTATGTGCCTTTAAATGGTAAGTGGCAGCCTTGTCTACTTTTTGGAAGAGAGTGGGTAGATAGTGAAATTTCGTGTGCAATTTCAATGACACCATCTTTGTGACTTTTGAATAGCCTTCAGGAGACATACGAAGCAAAAAGGAATGAATTTCTGGGAGAACTTCAGAAGAAAGAAGAAGAAATGAGACAAATGTTTGTTATGAGAGTGAAGGAAAAAGAAGCTGAGCTTAAAGAGGCAGAGAAAGAGGTAAGGCATCTATCTGTCCTTTATCAAGGGAGAGAAATAAGCAAGATGTTTTATTAATACTTCACATTTTATGAGACTTCATGCTGTTCTAAGTACCTTTGACATACATTTTATCACATGCATGGCATGCTAATCTAGTGAGAAAAGTCAAATATTCTCCCCCATTTTACAGATGATAAAACTGAGAGTCACAAAGGTTAAGCAGCTCATGCAGTCATATACCTAGTTAGCACAGCTGAAACTAAAATGAGATCTTAGGTCTCTGGACCTGGCCCCACTTTCTTTGTACCTCTCTGTTTCCTCAGTGTGCAAGTCTGAAATGCGAGATTTGAGATTCTGGGACTTTGATTATTGTCTTAGTCTATCAGCCAAGTAACTCAGTGAGTAGGTGGCCTGTCAGCACTGACGGGGGATGGTCTCTGTACGCCACGCCTGTGCTCACGTCCCCATTGTGGGCCTGCACACTCTACTCCAGCTTCCCTTTGACTCCATCTCATTCCTGATGCCTGGGCCCAATTAACTGCTTCCTAGAAGTTCGCATGGATTTCTGCTGTAACACTCATCCCATTGAGAGAGAGAGAGAGAGAGAGAGAGAGAGAGAGAGAGAGAGAGAGAGAGAGAATGAATAATAGGCTTGCCGCTGATGATAACAGGTGTTTTGAATGTTTGACCTATTGCTAGATACATTTATACATGAAATGGTCTAAATAATTTTCTCACCATCCCTTTTTAATTTATCTTCATAAAGATGACTGAAACTTAGAGATTATTTAAAAATAGAAAGCAGTCAACACAGTTTTGCTGCAGAGAAAGGAAAATTGAGCCTCACTTGCAGTCAGCTTTAAGTACCGAGTGGATGCTGGGTAAAAATCTAGAATTACCTAGTAAGAATATTTTCCTTCCTCCCTTCCAGTTTTTGTTTCTACATTGTGGTAAGTTTCAATTCAGTCTGTCAAGGGCCAGGAATTTCTCAACATACTCATCTGTAGGCACTGTATATGTCTCTAAGTAAATGCGTATTGTACATTATATAAAGAACAACTCTTACCACATGGACAAATTTCTTATCATGAGCATGGATAATTTTTATTTTCTTCTTTATGCTTTTTACAATGAAATGTATTTTATCTGAAAAGGTGTGCAGGGATTCCCTTTAGCTCCACAGGGTCCAGGTGTCGAAAGAGAGTAGGGCTCCAAGGAATGCTTTTCCTGTCGCAGCTGGGCTCTTCTTTCCGGAGCACCAGATGCTGCTCGCCCCTGCAGTTAAAACACCTGCAGCCCGTGATGCAGCTTGTGTTTTGAACAGATCCAGATAACCTTATACTGATAAACTTTTCATTCCCTTCACCACGCTTGTCCTCTCCTTTTGCTCCCCAGCTGCACGAGAAGTTTGACCTCCTAAAGCGGACACACCAAGAAGAGAAGAAGAAAGTGGAAGACAAGAAGAAGGAGCTGGAGGAGGAGGTGAATAACTTCCAGAAGAAGAAAGCAGCGGCTCAGTTGCTACAGACGCAGGCCCAGCAGTCTGGGGCCCAGCAAACCAAGAAAGACAAGGATAAGAAAAAGTAAGCAGGTGTCACCCCAAGCACTGGGGCCTCTAACAATTTATTCCTCTTGCATGTCTCCACTTCTCCCATTTGCAGACTGGAAACCAGTCTATTACCAGAAAGATAAAAGCAAGTATTTTCTCTACAGCGCAGGGAAGATGATAGAGGTTTTTAAAGTATTTCTAAAGGGTACACAAACATTAACTTATAAAACTTGACCACATGGTCAGGCAGTCAGGACTGGAGTAACCTTTCGTCCCCAGTAGCATCTTCTGCACCAACACTAGGACTTTTGAGAAGATGGTTTATTTCTCTACACTACTCTGTGGAGGCAATCCTCATGACTCCTGGTAAAGAGCATCCTAAAATTATGGTTGTGAAAATTATTTTTCTATTCTTCGTTGTAAGGTTTGACAAACCAGTCGTTGTTTCCCAGAGGAAAGATTTGGAAGAACTGCTAGTGTCCACCAGTTTTCCTCTAAATTCAGCAAGATGGTGAACTGTTTTATGGTGAAAATGGGCTCACAGTCCCATCCAGTTAGGACACCCCCCGCAACCCTCTAGACACACCCATACCCACACACGCAAAACACTTTTAAATATGGCTTTGATGTTAAGTGCCAAAGGGTCAGATTCTGTTCTTGTGGGGGCCGCTTCCTGTGATACTCCAGCGACAGCTGCGAGAATCCAGTGGGAGATTCGGGCCTTCCTTGATGTTCTCTGATGATTTGAAGCTGTCTGTCAAATCACCTTAAAGATCAGAGGGTGCAGTTTTGTGACAGTTGCTATCGGTGTGACAGGAAGCACGGTGGTCAGGAAGATGCCTTGAGGGGAACGCTGTGTGGCGGTGGGATGGCGAGCCCACACGTGCTGTCCTCCGTGGCCTGGGCATGCTCCGAGGGCAACCTATGACAACTCAGACCATGCTCAGGATCCTTCTCGTCAGCCTGAGGTGCTAACATTCTGGGGGAGGGAAGCTGACAGAAGTAAACAATAAAAATGTTGGTACTTGAGCAGGCAAAGGCGCATGTGAGAACATTTATAGAAGACAGGGCTGGGTCTGCACAGTAACTGAGACCTGCCCGTTGGGATTGTTCACTCAGTCTTGGTGAGCAAGCAGGCTCACCCCAGGGGAATCTGGTTACATTGCCTGTGGTAGAAATCAGAATACACTGCTACAGTGGCACACGGAGAGTGTTGAATTACACTTTACAAACTATACAAGCTCTGAGACAGCAGAAAACATGTCAAGAGATCCAAGGAGCAGGCACAATTTCTAAGCAATAGAAAGTAGTTGGTGTAGGTGAGGTGTCATTTTAATGGCGTTGGTACAGACCCAAGTGCTGAGAAGACTCCGAAGGCCGAGCATGTCGTTATGCTAGGTGGAGTTCCAGGAGCAGCAGCTGCTTAGCGTGCAGTCCGGTTCAAGGAAGCACTTCGCAGCCGCACACGGGGCAGAGCCAGCCACTCAGGTTGACACACCCCACGCTGAGACTCGGAGGGACAGCGCCTCTTGCGGAAAGACAGACTTAAAGCTATTTGGCATCATAACCTTGTTGATCCAAACTAACCCAAGATAAAAATAGGTATAGGGGTGTGTGTGTACATCTGTGGCATGAATGAAACAGAAAAAGCTGCTGACTCATAGCTTAGGAAACCCAAAGTAAGTTTTTCTCATCGTGAAGCACTAACGTACATAAAGGTATATTTTAGAACCAAAAATGTTTATAAAAGACCAGCAATGTTTTAAGGATATTTCATGTATACTGGATGTGCCTTTAAGCAATAAAAATGCCAAGAGCTGATCAGTATTGTGCCTCCATTTAAAAAAATGTCTAGTACCAGACTTGGCAGCGTAGGGAGGTGTTGCCTTGCCCTGCGGAATATTTTAGGTGATTTTTCTTCCCAGCCTTGGACCTTAGCGATGTGTAATGCTTTTCAAGTTATGTGAAGTATGTGTGAGTTATATTTTAGCCTTATTTATATGTTCTCATTTATTATTAATGGAATTAGACTTAATTTGGTGCACAATGGTCACCAGGCTTTGTGCCTGAGAATGGCACGTATTTTTTGGTAACTTCTGGGTTCCTACCCTTTTCCACTGTTACCATTGAACAGTGAAATCAACTAACTGCCAGTTGGAGTCCTGAAGTGTAAAAGTTAAAAAAAAAAAAAAAAAAAAAAAAAAACCAGAAAAAAGCACCGCACCCCTTCTTGCCATTGGAGAGTTTCAGTTAGAGAGGACCATGGAAAGACAGTAACCAGGGTAACCAGAGCCGCACTTTGAAAATAAATGGGAGACTCTCTCCTCTTCAGGCAGCCGGAGGCGATGCTGGAGTCGCCATACATGCCCCTTAGGAGCTGGCTCTGTTCCGGGGAGAAAACATGAAAAGAGATGCTTATTTATCCATTGGCTGTGTGTCCACCTCAGAGCCTAACTTAGTTTTTCTAATAGTTCTAAAGTCTGTATTTTCTATTTTAATGACATGCTCCCTTTTTAACATAGGTAAGGCTTTATACCTCTCCTTGACCTGTAGTGGCATGAGATCATATAACATTTCCTAAGATTGCAGACAAAGTAGAACTAACCCTGGCAGTGCCATTAGCTGGACCCCACCTCCCGCCTTCTCTGGCCACCGAGGTACTTCCCTTGTTTGCGGCTGCACCACGGTGGTGGGACTGCCCGTGGGTAAGTTCAGTGGACAGTGTTCCTCTTTTCTGAAAGCTTTGCACCCTTGCCAGCAGGCATTTGCTGGTTAAGATACATCCATCCCAAAAGAAAGTTTTAAAATGCCTCCTGTTAAAATTGTACCTGGCATCTGATAGCTAGAGTTTACACAAATCATCCATTCATCTTTTTTGTTGCTGTTGTTTTTAATTGATTCTGGCTAAGGAGCGGAGTGGCATGTTCCAGACTTGCCTAGTCAGACGTACGGGTCTGGGATTGGGCAGTGCTTTGAACCTGCCAGAGGGGGTGGCTCTTGGCGTGGCTGTAGCTGCACCCGCATAATGATTGTCCCTTTGTTCCCTTCCCAAGTAGATTAATAGCATGTCCTCCATCCACCATATTCCCAGCTACAAGTTAATTGTTCAAAGTCATTATGGCACATTTATTCTCTTACTCCAGCTCAGAAGTGGAAGATGCAACTCCTGTTCAGTACAGATGGGATGCCCCAATCTAACCGAATAGATAATGGTTTTGTGTTATTGAAGAAAATGGAAAAAAAAACAATAAGTCTCCACTAGAACATATAGTGGTTTCAAGAAGTCACTTGTGAATTCGAAATTACGTGCAAATGGAAACTAACCACGTGATCTTTAATTCAATATTAAAATGTTGCTTTTGCTTGTCAAGTAGAATAGCTTACTCAAATTTTTGGTTTTGATTTCTGTCAATTCCATAATCATTGCATGAGCATCCACCATCACCGAATGCTGGTGCTGGCGCTCCTAATTTTCCTTTCTTTTTTATTTATTATTATTTCTAACTTTTTTGTTTTGTTTTTTAACTTGCAGTGCAAGCTTCACATAAAGCCTGGCAAGCCAAGGATGGTCCCGCATTCACCTGCTTTTGCAGTAATATTGTATCTCTGCCATCTGTGTCTTTTTTTTTTTTTTTTTTTTTTTTTTTTTTTTTTTTTTTTTTTTTTTTTTTTTTTTTTTTTTTTTTTTTTTTTTTACCTTTCCCCAGACACGAATAACAAGGGAATAACAGCAAAAGCTCTATGCAGCTGAACTTTGTTTCTGGGAAGCAAATGATTTGCCTTTCATGCCTGTTCTGAGTGGCAGCAGGAAGCATGCCTGCTACTTGTATGTTGCTTTGGACTGAGGGAAGGAGGGTAAATTGCTACACATACGTCTGACAGGAAAACTCACCACCTCAGCAGCTGAACTATAAACCTGAATAGCCATGACAACTTACTTTTCTTAATTATTCATCTCCCTGGTGGCAAAAGTCCTGAACTCACTCTGTTTCTTCTCCTCACCTACCCCAAACCCAAGATAGCTTTGCACGTAGGCAGACAAGAGGGTAAGCTTCATATGACTTTTAAACTTGCATGGATTGCTCATTATTATAACATTATTTGGTTTGGGTTGTGAGTCTGTTCAGACTGACTGCCTGCTTATGGCTTTACAAATGTGTCTGAACCCCTGTCTCTCAAATTCTGGCCGAGTCGAACTGTAATGAAACTATAATATCTGAGAGAGGATCGAGGTTGCACCGAAAAAAGCAAACACAGTCATAGTTTCATAGTCAGCAGTCTCAAAAGCTGGGTAACACAGCATCGTTCAGCAGAGGAGTCCGCGAAGGATGATGGGCTCTGCGCACACTCCTTACAACTTACAGTTCGCACGCTTTCCCGAACACACCAGAACTCGCTCTCGGTGAGCGGAGAGGGAGGACCTAATGACCGATGCCAGGATGTCAGTACTTCCAATAACATTTTTCAATAATCATGAGAATAAAATTTTCAGAGAGCCTTCAAAAAAATGTGTTGTAAATTATGTGTCACCTGCAGTGCAGATTTGAGGGGACCTTGTCAGTTTCAGGTAGAAATGGGAAGCAGCACGACACAAACCTAAGTCACAGAAAGGAGCAATTCAGCTTCACATCCAGCCTCCTTGCTTGGTGTCCTTTCAGTATTTGGCAAGAAAGGGAAGAAAAAAATAGAACAGCTGGTCTTTCAAATCCAGTTGTTGCGAAGGAATTTCCTTACCTTTCTCCTCACAACCAGCTCACTCACTTCCTTTTCCGTCCATGGCCCATCACCCCAAATGTGTATGGAAAAGGGCATGGGTAATCTCTGTTCTGTTCTGTTCCTTTATAAGGCTTATCCTTTCATCTTGAGTTTTTTCCCATCTAATAACAAGATCCTCCTAACTGTCCCTCTACCTCTATCATCTCCTGTTTCTTACTTGAAAGATAACATTTTTTATGAACCTGATACTTTATTTACTTCTGCAGGTTCCTTCTGGACTCATTACTCATATATAAATTAAATAGGATAGAATACCCTGACCTCCCTTGACACACAGACACACTTTTTGTTTTAATTAGTAAGTCTCTAGTTGATTCCAATAAAAAATTGTCTTTTCCTTCTCTCGGTCCTCATACTCTTAGGGCAAAGAAGGCATGGTCTCCCATGAACCGATTTAGGCTTAAGCAGGTAAAGTAAGAAGTCAGTTTCACTGAAGCCCAAACTAAGCTGGGTCAGAAACTGCACACTAGGAACAGCAAGACTGGTACAGAGACAGGTTTGAGAGGAACCGGGCCAAGGTTTTTATTTTTGCTTTTGTGTTTTTAATGATTCTAGTGTGATGCCAGCTGTGGAGCAGCCAAATACTAGAGGGCATGCTGAGTCTAACCGTGGGCTGAGTTTGCTCGTACGCTCGCACCAGACAAAACTTGAATGCTTCTGTTGTATGCTGTTTCCACCGCTGCTTGTGTGACCATTTTTGTGCTTTGTGAATTCTAAAAATGCATCACTTAAAATCATTTTAAGTGTATCACTAAAACCTCTTTAAAGTGAGCCTCGCTGTGAAAGGCATCCAGCTGACTTGGATTCCGAGATTACTGATTCATTTTTTTTCCCATGAAGTTTTTCACAGTAAAATAAATCCTATGGAGAGTCAGGGAATAAAAAGTCAAAAGAAAGATACAGAGTAGAGAGCTTTTTATTTTAATGCGTTGCTTCTGAACTTTTTTCTCCCCCTGCTCCCGGCCCTGTTTAGTTTGTTATTGCTGTCCTTCTTTCCTTTCTGTATCTGTGCCTTTTTTCACAGTAGTCCTTGGCTCTGCACGGAATAAATGATACCCTCAAATCTAATTGGATGTGCTTTCGCCTTTGCATGTAAGTACGGTAGTAAGAAACCTTTGAGATTTTTCTGACTTTAAAATAAGAGAAACATACGGGATAGATGGAAATTTTTTTTTTTTTCTTTTTGGAATGGGGTAGGGAGGTAATAGTTTAAGTAGCTTTTGGTTTGGTTTAAAAAGAAAAATATATTTCAAGTGGCCACATTTATATCCTTTTCACAAGAAACACATAAATCCAGCATTTCCTTGATATCGAGACGGGAGTCAGAAATCACTGGTCCAGTCTGTGTTGTGCACACAGTATGGTAGTGTCACTGGCTACAGCAGAGGGGCTTTGGTTCTGACTGTGTAAATAAAGCTGGAATGAGGAATGGAGAAAATCAAGAAGAAAAGGTGTTTATGCCAGGCTGCCGCTGTGACCGCTTCATTTTTTGCAATCTTGCTTTAGTGGCCTTGCCCTTGTGCTAACTGCCAGCAGTGACCGCCTTTTTTCTTTAAAGCCAGACAGCTCTAAAAATCTTTAGTTCAACCGTAGTGGCCAACTTTTTGCTTCTCCTGGACTTAAAATACATGTAATAGTTGTACGTGCAGAAGGGTCTGAGGGAGAAACATTTATGAGAATTTATTGGAAGTTCGGAAGTTACATTTTCCAGCTTGGGCTCTTTATTAACAGGTCACGGTTTTGTCCAGAAAGGGCATCTGAGCCAGGGGAACATTTAACATAAAGCTGGGCACAGGTTACTTATCTTCCTTCTCTGCTTTGTAATCTCACCAGCAATAAAAATAACTTATTCTTTATATCTTGTGCACCTCAAACAAATCGACTTGGTTTCCTCACTTGCTTGACATAGCCGTAAGTGTTCCACATACCAACCGTTTAATCAGGTTTCCAGCTGTCACCAGCCCATGTCATTCTGTCTCTGTGTGGTCCTCCCAAAACTGTCCATTCAGACCCCTTCACTTTTCCATTTGCAAGTGTTTGAAATTGTCAAGTCTTGGTTTCATTGACAGAATACGTATGTGATGATTCTTTAGTGGAAATGACCTACGCAGTCTAGATTGTATGTAGGTATGAAGGGAATTTTTTTAATACATTGAAAATTAAGCTGTGAACAGCATTAGAACTTTGTCTATTTCTTAATTTTAAAATATACTGATATGCCTTAAACTGTAGTTGTAGATCACTGTCATTTTGCTGTTTGAAAATAACCAATGTGTTTCTAAAACTGTTGTGTAATCTACTTTGTGTTAATGGGAAATTGTCATATATGTAAGCTGCATGTGAGACTTGTCTTTTCTTAAAAAACTAAAATAATTGTACTATTGTGAAGCATATCATTTTTTTTTTCAAGTATGAAAGTATCACTTAGCAAACATGTTCAGTAATTTGGTGTCTGTTAAGGTAGGAGAGTGGTGGACAGGTAATCTATGCATAATTCACTAGTGCCAAGACATAAGAGGGGGGAAATATATTTTTTACCCAAACATTGTGTGCCCTTTTGTGAGTTCTTTTAGTCACTGTTTGATATGCATATGTACCCACGCTAATTATATTGGATAAAAGAAACAGGGAAGAGTCTCATGTTTTCCTGCCTTGTCTGGTGGACTTCCCATGCTACCATCGGGGCTGCACCCATTTCTCCCAGATAACACGTGGTGTCCTGTGCTTCACATACCATCTCTGCCACCTTTCTCCCCCATTGCCATGCCCTCCCGTCCCAAGTAGTGTCCCTGGAGCCCCACTGCCCCTAGACCCAGCTGAGGCATCCTCTTCTGCCCTTGCCTTTGCTGCCAGCGCTGCCGCGGCTGCTCAAACCCGTGCTCAGAGGAAATCATCCCTTTAACTGACACGCTGCTGTTCTTTCACAGTTCGTTAGAGAGGAGCTCTTTATTTTAAGCTAAAGGATTAAATTTGAATCTGAACCTTTCTTTTTTCTCTTCTGTAGCTTCTTCTTTATGTAACCATCCTGTTGACAAGCCCTACTCTCTCCTAATGGACATAGAGCATTAGAAGAGCAGGAGCTGTCTGTTCACACGTGTTGGGGAAGAGTTACCTCATTTCCACCATCGCCTCCTTTTCTTTTAAAGTCTGGCTCAAATATTTCACTGCTGTTTGTATTTGTCAATGTCTGTTTACAAACCACTGCCCATAGTGGTTACTAAAGTGACTTGTCACTACCAAAAACAGTTCTACTAAAAAAGAAATTGAGTAAAAGAGAGAACTGGGGCCAAGACCCTAGGTAGCCATGTGCTGGGATCCTCTTGCTTAGCTGTCATGTTCTTGAAGCTGCTGTCCAGGAGCTCACAGACTGAAGACAGCACGTGCCCTAATTGGAGGTGGCCATCACTTTCAGGGTTCACAAACTCGATCTCACGTTAACTCCAGACCTCTCTGCCCCGTGAATGACATTCTGCATAACCCCGTCAGGACCCGCAACCATCGCTCAGGTCATAAAATCTGGGCAACATTTTCCTTTTGTTAGCTTTATGGGTTATTTTGGAGTTTGGGTTTTTTTTTTTCTTAAACATTTGGTATTGCATGAACAGAGATGGCTGCATCTTTTTTTTTTTTTTTTTGGTGTGTTCTATTGATACAATGTTTTTATTTTTCAGCTGACCATCTGCCTCTTGAGAGAGAGAAGTGGGCATCCTTCCTTAAATTCAGGAACCACTGTTGCTTTATTTGACTCTTTTTCTGTTACCTGCATCCCTTACATAAGTTGCTTTGATTTGGGGTTCTGCTTTGGGGGGAAAAACCTTCCAGTTAGCCAATTCTGTTTTATGTATTGGTTATTCAAACTTAAGTTTTGGTATCAAAATTAAGCCAGTTTTAAGCTCAAGGAGAAATATGAGTGAACTCACAGAATTCTGTTTAAAATGTTTTCCTCATCTCAAGACACATCAACAACAAAAACAAACCCTTTACTGTCACCGAGGTTTTGACTTACAAATTTTAACCATGTTTAAAATGCGCCAGTACTGGGTAGATGACTTTTCTGCCTCTGGGACTCAATTTATATTTAAAGGTACCTTGAAATAACTTTCTGGTCCCTCTTGCCTTTTTATTTATTGTGAAGCTCTGCTTTACCTTGTGTCCAGAGTTGTGTTTTGGACCATGGGAAATGAACCCTGAACAAGTACATATCCTGTCCCAGACAACAGTGTCATTAGCAGCAGATCAGAATCCAGTCTTCTCAGAATTACCCAGGTGGGTTTCTACGTCTGAAAAAAAAATCCACAGGGACTTACACCCATATACAAACACACACAGCTGTGCCAGTTGAGTCTGTGATTTCTAATCCCATTTGTGACAGGCTAGACTACTTTATTAGCAGTCACTTCTTAGGGGCAGTTTTTATAGTCAAGGGACAGTTTCCAAATTTATGTCTGTTTTGGAGCATCAGCATACATTTGAAGTTACCTTTTAATTTTATTACTTGTCTATAGTCTTTGCCTATTGCCATCATTTTTCAGTCCCAGATTAGGTAGATCACAAAAACACTCCTGGTGGCATCAGCTGCATGTGATGCAGATCCTTTGGAGTGCCCCCTCTAAGAATGGTAACATAGGCTTCTGTTGAAAGGTGAAATGAAGGAAAGGTCCCTGCCTCTTGAGTCATACAATTCTTGGAAAGAAGTTAGGGCAATTGGATGAGCATGCTGGCAAGAGTCTGTCTTTACTTAGATTAAATGATGGAATTATGAGTAAAGAGTCATCCCCTCCAGGATAATCTCTAAGGAGAGAAATTGCTAGTGGCCAGTAGTTGGAGGGGAGGATGGGTGGGTGCCCACTCCCTAGCTGACACCAAAACATGACAAATTAACATACCAGTTATATATTAAACATTGTGTTGTGAAACTGCTGCAGTCACCAAGTACAAAAATTATTCCTTATTTTAATATCTTTACCCAAGAACTCATTTTTAAAACAAATTCTGCATTGGGTTGTAGACGTTTTTTGAATATTTAAAAATCGAATTAGGCAGGATTATTTAACATAGAGAAATGTGTAGTCTGTTGTTCCTAATTCTTTTTTCCCCTCTTTAGCCCCCAGGATAAAGGAAGCATAACTAATAATTTTAATGGGAGTGGGGAGCAAGCTCTTATAAGTAGGCTGGCCCCCCTCAGTCACCTAAGGAACGCTGATCACGAACACACACCACTGGTCAAATGCATTGCCATCTCTTGATCTGGCATTTTACTTCAACAGGTTCCTTTTCTCAAGGGCTAATAACACTTGTAGGTTTTCAAGGTCTGGCTGACTACGAAACCATCCAGGGCTAATCATCAATAATAAAAAAAAAAATCACTTACCCCACTGTAGACTGGAAAAGCAAGAATTTAGCTACCTGAACCTGTTTCCACTGGTATCGGGCAGTAAGCTTATTTTCCATTCAATCTCTTGGAAAATATTACTTGATTTCAGATATGGACTCTGCCTTATTACTACACATGTAGTCTAGATAGTCTGCTTGAGATGGCCACAGTACTCATAAAAGATCTGATTTTCTGAGTCAGTACGTACTGTGGTGGGGCAGGTAAAATCAGTTCATCTCCCTAATATGTTTGGCCAAACTTTCCCATCAATTGTACCTATCAAATGAACTTCCTTCTTAGTTTAGTTTTCGGGTTTTTCCCCCCTACTTTTAGCCCAACTTATGGGTAAACAGTTCCAGTATCTGAAGAACTAATGTTTCTACACAAAACTTTTCAGTTTTGCAGATGACTTGTCATTTTTCCACCTGGAGACCACAGGGTATGGCTCACTTTGAATATCCTTGTACTTGAATTCTTAAGACCACAGTATTTAGTCCTTGTGATTGATACCATCTGACTTTCAAAACAATCTAGCAGGCGCTGGCACCTCCACTGCTGGTGAAGGGATAGAATATGTTAATTTGAAGATTATGAGTCTAGGTATCCACTCACTCTCTTTCCAACAAGCAGCTTTATATAAATGAGATCTAGTTGTCAGTGGAACACCCAGGTGTGGCACAATCGATTTCACATCTAGCTCCAAAGCAGTTACATAGTTGCAGTGCTGTAAGTTGAATACCATTTCAGTTCACTGAAAACTTCCCCTTCAAAATTATGGCACCTTGATAGATCAGAGGCGGCTAGAGGCTATTATATAACAAGGTTGGTGCCTGTCCCACAAAAGCAGTGTGTATGGGGGAAGGATGCAGAATAACATTCTACAAAGAGCTTGGCTCAGCCACGCTCTGCACAATGCTTCTAGACCTCTGGAGCTGTAGTTCTAACTCCTTGCCCTTTATTCACAACCATCTATCCACCCTTCCTACACCCTCCCTCTTACCAAATACTTTATATTCTATATACTGCACCAGGCCTACGTTGTTGAGGATATAGTCGGAATCTATGAGTGACACTTCTATTCTGTAAGCAAACTCCTAGACTACAAAGGTAAGCCCTTTCTATGCTGAACTGCAGGAGATTGTAGTCTGAGGAGCAAAAGCATCCCTCCCCTCATTGCTTTTCAGTGGTTGCTTGTTTGAGGTCACCCCTTCATTTTGCATTGTCCTCTTGCCCAATAGACTAAGCTGTTTCTGATGAGAAACCAACCAGTTCACTAGGCCTATGTCTTCTACTCCCCCACTGTTGTGTAACACAATAAGGTCAACAGTTCCGGCATTCTGTCTGCTCCGAAGGTTGTACTTCGAGTCAAGAGAAAGGGAGAGGTTCTCATTTCGTCCTTAACTCAGAAGTCCCCGGGGAACTAAAAAACTAGAGTTGTGAGCTCTTCTCAAATTTCTCTATCCGGTAAAGTCATTCTTAGTTACCTCTTACTACACCTTTCCAATAAGCAGATGTTAATAGGAACAGCACGTTCCTGTCCTACACCTGGGTCTTATTAGTACGTCATAAAAACTACAACCTCAATATAGTGAGGGAAAGCTTTTTTGTTTCAGTTCGTTGATGTGAGCTGTGCTACAAAACCCTGCACTTCATTTTTTCATCTAATGATTGGTCAAATCCAACTCAAACTGAAAAGCATCAAGGTTTGATTTGTGTAACTTTTTTTTTCTTTTGGTATGCAACACATCTAGCCACCATCTACCCCATACCATAGCGGATCTTGCTCATTTTCCCTCATTACCACATGTATGGGCCTCCTATGCCTTAAGTGACGTAAACTTGTAACTGCAAATAATGTAGCATACTGCCTCGCAACAAGAGCCTCTGCTCATTCCCAAACAATAAGCCCAAACAAGTTTCTAGAAACTTAAAAGATGTTTCATTTTCCTAGAAGCACCATCTAGTGGCCAAAGCGCAAAACAGTAACAGGTGTGGGAGACATTCTATTAACACAGTTTAAAGGCTAATTTCATTTTTTGAAGGCTTTAGAAGTAACAATTACATGTTAGAGAAAACTTCATGATATCAAATGTAAAGGCTAAAGATTTGAGAAGAGTCAGAATTTGAACCTTGTTGGGAAATCTTAGCTGTATGGCATCGGACAACTCTAACCCTCCAGTTGTTAATAATGTACACCAGGCATGCTGTATCCAAGGATGGTTGTGAGAGCATCTGGCATGGTATCTTCCCTTTCCAGTTAAAAATGTACAAACTGCCTGAAAGATGAAGATAAGCTACCACCGTGTTGGCCAAGTATCAGTGACTTAATCGCATTTTTTTTAAGATTTTATTTTCTAGAGGGGAAAGGAGGGAGAAAGAGGGAAACATCAGTGTGGTTGCCTCTTGCATGCCCCCTACTTTGGGCCTGGCCTGCAACCCAAATGTGTTCTGACTGGGAATCGAACTGGCGACCCTTTGGTTTGCAGGCTGGCATTCAATCTACTGAGCCACACCAGCTAGGGTACTTAATCACATTTTAAGTGAAGGACCAATGTGCTGCTTTGGGCAGTAATGCTCAAGCACACTTTATTTCAGGAATTTACAGTAGGTAGGTAGCTTGAAAATACAGGTATGCAGAGTGTACAAAAGACACATACATGTTGGTTCTAACAACAAAATAAGTACTTCTTTGAGTGAGAGGCAGATACCAATGTCTAATTCCCTCAAAAGTGGGAATGGAGGCTGATTCTCACATCAGCTTGGCTGAGTGAAGAGCTACATTCTAGCTTCCTTCAGAGCCAAAGGCATAGTTTCAGGAACATTTCTGATTAAATCAATTATATGACATTTGGGGACACTTCCCCTTCTCTCCCCCTCCACACTAAATTAAGACACCAACTGTAGAGTTCTGCACAGAAAACCAACCTCATTCCACTCTTGCCAGGAGAGTGAAATACACATTTAGCCTCTCCTAGTCTGATCTTCAAGAGATAGAGCATGCACATTCACTTTTTCTGCTGAACGGAGGGTGAGAATAATTTATACCCATCAAGTTTATTCCGTTGCCTGTGTGCAGATTTCATGAAATGGGTTTTCTAACCACCAGGAGGCACCAGACAATTATGATCCATAAAGGTCAAGTTTCTAAATCTTGGAAGATAACAATTTATGATGTGATGCCCAGATTTAAGTCAACTTGGGATAGGTTAATGAGAATAATTTTGGGTAAAACAGGATCTACTTTAACAGCAGGAATGTTAATGGAAATTCCACTTTTCAAGAATATTGTGCTTTTTGTCTCAATCCATTCATTCAGACCCCTCAGCCAAAATTCTCCAAGAGCCCAGGTTTACGGGATAGTGCTTAGGAGGATCTGGTCTCCAAAGCATTATCATTTAATTTAATTGGTTAAATAAGCTTTGAGTAAGCTATCAGCCCAACCATCCCACTTCAGTTACCTATGAAAACAATACTATATTCCAAACTGATTTACTAACAATTTTTTATAAAATTAGGAAACCTCAAGTAATTAAATTCTTCCTGTCACTCTAACTTCTGTTCAATGTAGCTACTGAACTACAAATGAAATATTCTGAATCTAGACTCAAATTTTATCACTAGCTTTTTACATAACAAAAATATTACTCATCTGTTAAGTGGAGGCGGGGGGAATTTAAGTGCCATTTACTTTACAGAAATGGTGAATATGTACTTGTAAAGTTGAAGCTCCCACAATTAAGGAGAATTAAGAAAAAGAACTAGAGGAAAAGTGGGATATTTTTATGTATACCTGCGAAGCCGTTCTCTTGCTATTTTTGCCCATCTTCCCTCCTCACTTTAGTTGCATGTAAGTACAAGTTTTCCCTTTGATTGGATTGTGAAGTCCTAAGTAGGTAGGTAGTAACCCTACCACAAAAATTTCAAGGAAGATCAGATGTTGACCTGAGAATACTCTTCCACTGCTAAACTAGAACAAAATTAATAGATTAAAATGCCATATATCTAGATGTGCATCTGTGCCTGCCCTCACAAAGAGTTTCGTTAAGATAAGAATTTACTGTTTGGAAAGTCCACAGTCCACCAGTGAGAAAATACCGTAAAAGATAAATTCTTTGTCAAAAACCTACATTCTTCATATTTAAATCCCATTTCCTTCATGTTTTATTTCCTGTAAAGCATATTCTTAGTATTTTAATTATTTTCCAGTTTAGATAACAATGCCTAAGCAATCAACAACTTGCACCTCTTCACAAGCAGAAAAAAAGAGATACAACAGGGTTAAGGACAACGTTTATTGCTACCAGAGGCTTTCATCATCAGTACATGGCTGGTTCTGACTGCAACACCTTCTTCAGACTGCACAGGGAGCTCAGATTCCGGGAGTCATTAAGAGAAACATGGGTGGGCTTGGGAGACAAAAGAGAATAACTTTTATCGAGAAAATACTAATAGCTTAACATAAAACTAGGGTACTGAACTTAGTTATTACATGTTACATACCCAAATCATAGAGTTGCCCCAACATATAAATGGTCTCTCCTACTTATAAAGTGAAAAAGAGTTGATCAGTTACCAAAAATAATATATATATAAATTTTAGTTACTACATTTTTCTTTGGTGAGCACCTGGACATATTTATCACAAATTTCTTATGCAAATGCCAAAAATGCTTTCAACAAATCTAAGTGTCCTAATTACATGCCACCTTTAAACTTCAGTTTAAGATAATCAAAAATAATTTTGTTTCCAGATCCTAGAAATGGAAATGAGACAAACACAAACATCAACATGGAAATTTGAGTCCTTTTTCTATTACCACTTCTGATTTACATGGGGCAATTTTGAAGTAAATTTGAATTTGAATCATGGATTAAACATGACTGTGAAGCTGAAGTAATTTGTTCGCTATATTGATAAAAAATAATTTTGAGGATTTCCTACTCAGTGGAAGTCAGGCTACAGATCAACATGCATAAAATTCATTAAGTATCAATAAAGCAAGCAAAAGCAAGGGGAAAATTAAGTCCTGACACTGGGGTTAGGGCTTGCTAGCTATGAATTTTGCAACTTTGAAAACACTGAATGTAAATTTTTGACATGGGGGCAACCTACATTACATTTAAGCAGAATAAAGGGTGAAAATGACAAACACTACAAAGACATTTTTTACTTAAAATTGTTGGATCTTTTCAATTTTATACTTTTTTGGTTTTTAAGTGCTTAAATAATATTGAATTTTAATTACCCACAATAATTTTTTTTTTCTTCCTGGCTCACTTCAAATTAGCCTGATTAGGTATACACCTTTATATATTATAGCCTGCCCTGGTTTTCCACATTCCTGTTCCCAGAGTCGTACACCTTAGTTTGCACTTAAAGGTAACACCTGAAAACTACATGACAGACACAGGCTGCAAAGGTGGACAAGGGGAAACATGTCCCTCTTGCCTTGATAAATCTGTGCCACACACAGAACCCACATTTTCTGAAGCATTATCTTCATTATAGAGCCGCTTGATCCCATCATAGAAGTCATCCACTTCCATTTCCTCTACTTTGCGTTTAGCAGAGGCATGCTTGCACCCGCTGGCAGCTGGGAGATGATGACAGAAGGTTGCTGGACCTCTGACTGGCACTTCTGGTTTGCTGTTGTCCTTGGAGAAATCTGGGCCTGGGACAGAGGAGGAATGTAATCTGAACACTCCTTTGTCACAGGGCACCAGGGTGTGCTTGAGGGGACGGTAGACATAAACGGAATTTAGAGGCAGGGAAGACTGCAGAGTAGAAAGGTGATGTGCCACAAGCTCCCGACAGTGGATCAACTGGGAGCTATCCATCTGGGACAAGAGTAAAAAAAAAAAAAAAAAAAAAAAAAAAGTTGGTAATTTAATTACTGTAGGCTGCTCTATCATCTTTGCTGGCTACTTTTCCATCCTATGCCCTCTGTACTCCCAGATTCCTTTCTTTGCCCCCGTATCTTCTAAACTCAAACTCATCTATTTCTCCAGCCTATCCATCATCTTAGGAATTAGGTCCAAAAATATATTTCTAACATAAATCTCTTTGGAATTTAAATTCTGCATTTGCTGAACATCTGCATGCTGGACATCTTCATGAAAGCAGAAACAATTCTCTTTTGTTCAATATTATAGACCCAATATTTGTTTTTTTCAGTCTATTCCCCAGTAGAAGGACCTTCATTTCCCCTGTGCCCTCTTTGTCACTTCTAATCTCTTCAGTGAAGACTAACATACACAAAGAATTCATTAACAATTTAAGGAAGAAGCCAGAGGCAAGAAAGTATTTTAAGAAATGGAAAAGGCTTTCCAGCCTTTACAATAGTTTAAATTTTTGTTTTGCTACGCAGTGTGAACTTTTGACAAGTCATATTTTGGTAGAAAACAGCTTGACAATACTAGGAACAAATGTTTTTGTTTAACTTCGGAGATTCACTAATTCTTTCTATCCTTTAGGACAATTCAAATATCAGTCCTTTCTGATGCCACCCTTGTCTCTCTCCAGCCTCCTACAAACCCAACTTCTAGAACCATTTGTTCCTATAGCAACCTGTCATCAAACTTAACCACTCACTGTATTAGCATAATCTATTTAAACATTCAGGTTTTTCCATTATAGAGTACAAGAGCCCAAGAGGTAGGCATTGTATCATATTCATTTTTATTCCTTAAGTTTCTAGCATGGAAGGCCTTCAAAATCTTACCTTTGCTAAAGAGTCTAATTAGTTTCTTGGCCCTCCCTTCTTTGTAATTATAGCTATAGTGAAAACAGTCTTCCCCCATTCAAATTTCTTTAGTGGCACCCCAATACCTACAAGCAGTAAATTAATCTCTTTAGCTTGGTATTAATAAAGCTCTCCACAATCTAACCCCAAACTTCTTTTCCAGCCTTAGTTCCTAGAATATCCCAATTTGTGCCCTGCCAAATGGGCCTGCTCTCTCTATTCTATACAAATCTTGTCCTTTCTTACTTTATCCTTGCTTACCCTATTTCTACTTGTTGAAATTATGTTACCTAACCTATTACCTTCCACGTCTGGCTAATTTACCACCACCTTCCTGGAAGCCTACCTTGATCACTTTCCAGCCTTGTGTGTATCACAAGCATTTTTGGACATTTCTCAACCAAGTCTTATTCCTACCTGTAACAACCTGCAGCACACAAGCACGACTGTTTGCAATACCACAGAAAAAATAAAGGAAAATAGCATACTCTGCAAGAACACATTTTGTCACTAATTGTATTTATCTCCAAATACAGGGTCTGGCACAAATAAAGCCCCCTTTTTTATTACAAAATCATAAGCATCCAATTCTGTAACATAACTATCACACTCAAGCACAACAGATGACATTTTAGGTGAAATGTTCAAATTAAAATTATTACACCCACAGTATCACCCTACCAACCACACTCAAGTAGGCCTTCTTCTGCCGGAGCCTGTATATTCATTACTTGTTATCCAGAAAAACAGCGGAATGGGAGCACACGAAAGAGAGATGGGATTTCAAAGTTTTCTAAGACAATTGATACCCTTAGCCAGTACTTTAAGAAGCCTTCAAAAGAGAGGTAATAGAAATGAAAGAAATGAAAGAAATTGAGAAGTGAATAAAGGCTGCAGTGTAAAAACTATTTCTAAAAAAAAGTACCTAGTTTAATAAACTGCTTTAGCAAATAAATGATACCTAGTGGCCTACAAAAGTAAAAGTACAAATATTCTACTGCCTTGGTCATTAGCATAACACCCAGCAGAATTCTGAAAGAAGGTGAATTTCAAGTAAAGGACTGTTTACATCACTATAATCCTTCTCTGTGAAAAAAAAATAATAAGGTTAAGTTATATTTTAGAGGTGAGGACCAGCAAAAAATGGTAGAGCTAGAAAACATTAGAGTAAATGGTTAAAGTTTACAGGGCAGACATCCAAACAGGTTACTGCTAAGAAAGAGGGAAAAAAATTGCATGACATAAGTGATAGGTTCAGACAGCCCCAGGTTCACTGGCAGTGTAAAGCACTAAAAACCCTACCGTAACAGTCTGACCGTAGGCACCTGCAGGAAGAATTGGAAGACTCAGGTAAGAAAGGGTCTACTTCTTTAATGCACTATTCTAATTTTAAACTACACCACAGTAGGGAACCTCTACCTTGACTACTGCCTGGCTAGTGACAAGGGAGCCACCACAGTATTTTGGGTAGAGTTTAACTTCCTAAGATTATCAGGGAGGAGGGGCACATCAGTCAGAAAAAGGAGGACACTGAGTATTGCCCCAGAATTAGAGCAGTAAGAGAAAGGGTTTAGCCATCCCAAAATGGTAGCCAAAAGATAGCATAAGAGCCAACAGGGGTGGGGGAATGAGTAGGGACAAGAAGCTCGCCTTTCAAACAAAGGAACACCCACTGCATTTTGAAGTCCAGGGGGAACAGAGACAGAGCTAGAGACAGTGGTCCCCACACAGCACAGTAAGTCTGACAGACCACTGGCAGTCCTCCCAAACCAGAACAATGGGAAACATGTCAGAAGTAATTCTGGCATGATCTTACCACTCTAATGCAAGAATTTCCTATACTAGAATCAGAAACCCAGGAGAATACCTGATACTACTATGGCCTTGTCACAGGTCCAATCACAAGATTTTAGATCTAATGTTCCTACCTAAAAAGAAGTGAGCTTAGCAAAAACAGAACTGAGTCTTGAAGAATCAGAAACAGTCAGGCTTGGGACACAAGGGTCAAACAAAATGATTTCTAAGAAGGTTTCTTCAATTCCAAGTTTATAATGCTTCTCCAGTAAAGGGGGAAACAAGTTTCCATGAACACTTTCTTCTTCCAGAACCAGACAACTTACAAAAGAGGATGAAGCAGATTCTCCAGTGTTCTTCAGTAGAGAACAAGCCCGCAAAGCTACAGAATACGCATGCCACTCACAGCATTATTATTTATGCTTCAAAGTCTGTTCTTTCTCTGTGACGCTAACACTTCAAATAGCAAATTTTCTGTGTACTAGCTTGGGAATGGGGCCAGAACCAAGTCAGGTGGCATTTAGATACGTCATTTGTTCCAATAAAAAAAAAAAAAATACATACATACATATATACACACGTACATAAAATATAGGAGGTTCCCTATTAATCGTCCCCACTTCCCCATAACATAATGTAATGACTAATATTCAACTACATTTTCCCAACATTCTAGATAGGCAAAATAAATTTTCTGTGCCACAGTATTCATATATATGGTGGTTTGTGAAAGTTTCTCAAAATTCCCTTAAAACAACATCTATCTCTTAGGATTTATTTTCATTACAGGATTTATTTCAATGGAAATAAACACTTCTCAATGATTTCCATCCAACATGCTGTAACACTAACATCACGTGTCCCAGGGATGCAGAACAAACTAAGCCATGCCAATAACAGCAGGACAAAACACATAGAAGAGGGAGGGTACTCTGGTTAGTATGTTGCTGTGATTATTATCTTTTTTATAAAAAGATTCTAAGCCTTTCTCTGTTCACACACTAGGTCCTACAGCCTGAAATTCTCAAAGCTAAGAGGTAGCACTAAGGTACTAACTTTTATAGTTCACATCTATAAGATTACCAGTTATAACCATCTTATACAGAACACCAAGTAAAAGCATTATTTTCTTGTTTTTATAGTATTCTTGTATAAATTTTATTAATTCAATAACTGCAGCTCTTTGTTAAAATTAGTTCTTTTTATATTAAGAAATGTTTTCAAGTTCAAAATTTAAGCCTTTTCTCTCAATAAAATGCAATAAAACAAATCAGACTAACTACTGCCAAATGAGAATAGGGACATATAAGGAGAAAGCAAGTTCTTAAGTCTTTTATGGATTCAGCTGGCAGAGGAGTAAGGTTTGCAGATCTAAAGTTGTAAATTCTATTTGGTGACATGAATAGAACTAATAAAAATTCTCTCAAAGTACTTGCTAACATACAGCACTATTACTAACTTTCCAATGGAATGAGAATTTTCTCTACTAAATCCTTACATTTTATATAAACAGTTGATAAGTTATGTACTAATCTCAGGCAATAACAGGAACTACCAGGACAAAACCTCTTTCAGAAAGCCAGCTTTCTACTTGCCAAACTCTGAAACAAATACTTCACTTTCTAGCCAACATTAAACCATGTGCTTGTCTAAAAAGCAACTTGTTACAATTTATGTTTTTGCCATAAAATGAATGAAGTACTACAGAAGTACTATAATGAAAGCTACAAATGTAGCTGGGAAAGTTTTTATATATTACTGAAAATCATATTAAATCTTTCAAGATTCTTAACGATTTTAAGTAATCCAGAAGGGCTGAAAAGAATCAAGTAAATAGTATATAAACTTTACAGGAAGAAAAAAAAAGACTACCTTTAAAGTGTAAACTACTTCACCCTCGTCTACTCCTAAAAATGGTTTGCCATTACAAGATTAGAAATGTCTCTTAGTTTTATAACTATTTAGCAACCCTATTTATCAGAGTAAGAAATATACTTAAAATGAACACTACTTAATTAGACTGACACCTACCTGTGCTTTCTGAAGCAGTTCAATTGTAAGGGGAAGCCAATCAGGAATGAGTTTCTCCATTTCCAAACTAACCATGGCCAGAGCAAGCATGGATCCTTTGAATTGCAGAAACTGGTTGTAGGCCATACAGTGAAGTAGTTGCTTGGTTAGAATTGCCAAATGTTGAGATGGGCTCAGTCTGGGCCAACTGAAAAGTAACTGAGGCCTAGTTGACACGGCAATGGCATGGAACTAGAAAACAAAATCACAAGGTAATTCTAGTTTTACTTAAATGTCTATGTAAATTATGTACAGAAACTGATGAAACCTCAAGTACTACCCAATGTTTAATTTTTTTTTAAGTTTGAAATTCTAACTTCAGTGATTTGACAATATATCCTAATTTCTAATTTTTCCTTGGCTAACTGCAGTAAGTTCCCTTTTCATAAAAACCGTAATAAAACAAATGAGCAGGGAATCCACTTTTCTTATTGAAATAGGACTGCATGTTGAAATAAAAAACTAAAAGACTTCAGGTATATTTACAATGTGAAGAAAATCCAATGGTGTGGCTGTGTGAAGGTCCCAATTCAACTTATCCAGAATAATTCTCTCCATCCTCAGAATTTCAGATGAAGAACATCCACAGAAACTGTCTCTTGCCAACACCTTCAGTACTGGAATTCTCTATCCAAAACAAAGGTAACAACAGGACAGGGAGAAGAGGACAGAAAAAATTTCATTTCAATTTTTGTTTTGGTAAATAAAGAGCAAGTGAATAAATGGAGAGAAATATTCAAAAAAGAGACATAACTAATTTTTAAAGAAAAATATTTACCTCATCTTCCTCAACAGTCTTGGCGGCTAGGAAGAAACAGCTGATTGCAATACAACTCAAGTATTTTGGATGGGCCTAAAATTTTGAAGAGGGAAAAAGTAACTTCAGTGATTCTTCAGAAGTTATGAGTTTTTTTAAAAACTAGATATGCACATGAGACAAGTATGCATATTTTTGATGGAATACAATTAATATGATTCCTACCCACTGCTTTCTAAAATCAGAGTTAGCTTTTAATTTCAACTCCCCTACCCATATGATATTCTATAGAAATACTAGAATCATTTCCATGGAAGTTCAACCAATGCTAGCCAAAGTTCATTTCTATCCTTAAGAGCTTTAATTTAGAAGACAATTTTTAATAAGTAAAATTCTCCAAATTAAAAATATTTGTATGTGTATATTTTTTAAGCTAGTTTTAAGCTCTTTACTTCTATCAATAAAATCAACATATTAAGTGTTAGGGGAATTAAATAGGAGATAGTATCAAAAGGCTATTAATATAGTTCAAATGCTTTAAAAAATTATAGGACAGCAGATAAGTAGAAATTTTCTAATTATTAATGTCCACATACACAAAATGATATATTCAAGTACCATGGTAAGAATGAAAGGCTCCTAAATATATGCAAAATCAACCAGTGGGTTAAAAAAAAAGTTCTTGGGTTTGACACCCATAGTAGGGCTCGAATTTGCCTGTTTTCATTATCTATAATAAAGCTGGTTCACTTTTTACCTTACTGGTAGAATAAGGGTTCGCCAATCCAGTATCAGAATCTAGTTTTAAATAACCAAAACAATTTAGTCCAACTATATTGAGTGACACAGAGGTCAGTGATACAACCCAAATAAAACTTGCATCAACATGTATTTTATACTTAAATATTACATTCATTCCTGTGAGATTGGGGAAGCCTTCTGAGGACCAGAATATAGCCCTGATTAATTAATTAACTTATTTAATTAACATGCCAATGATCACTGCCTCAGTACAAGTGGCATACTGTCTAGGAATCTTAGAATCTCTTTGCCTGTATGACATAATAAAAGCTGATTCAATACCATCAGCTTTTATTATGATCATTACCAATGATTTTTAAATAATCATTAATACTAATCAATTAATACAATTCGCAAAGTACTTCCATAAATTACATCTATTACGTCTTCTTTCTACAGATAAGAAAACAATCTCACAGGTTAAGGGGCACCACACAAGTGATCTAGAAAGTGACCCAGACCTTATTGATAAGGTAGTTTTCCATGCTCCCTTATTTCCCCCTGTATACAACATATCAAACCCACATCCCTGAGTTAATCAGAGTTCATTACAAAGAAAAGAGTCCAATGGTTAACTCTGGGTAGGCAATGCAACCCCTGAATAAAGGGCACCAATAATCAATTTAGTAATAAAAAGAATCCCAGCAGCAAATGTGAATTTATTTTTAAATAAACAGTAGTTCTCAGACCTGGCTATATACATCAGGATGTATTCTCTAAATATAAAAAAACTATTAGAGATTCAGAATCAGTAAGTCTGAAAGAGGAGTCAGGATCCAGGTCCACACTTTTAAAGAGCTTTATAGCACTTTATTCTACACAGCTAGGATTAAGGCTCCTCATTATTATACCCTTTTACAGTGTACGTTTAGTGTCTTTATTTAAACTATGAATACATTTTAGATTGTTTCAATATAGATTGACCATCTCTAAACAACAGTATCTGATGCTATTAACATGATAGGACCCATTAAATAAGAAATATGAAAAAACGACATTATCCCTGGCAAATTCTCTAATTATTGTAGCAACTTGCCCAAGTCTGTTTAAAATTACACTTGATCTTAGCCAAAAAGGTCAAGAAGCAATGTTTAATAAGATCAATAATAATCTTTTCTATAACAGAAGCAACAATAAGTTAACTAATAATTTTTGAAGAATATACAACCCAAGAAAGGACAATAACCTTAAACACCTCTTTGTGAAAGGGAGGTTAGTTGTTGTAGGAGGTTGGGTGGAGGGATAAGGGACTTGATGCTGAGATAAAGGTAGGCATTTTGGATAACCCAGACTTCAGGCAATTGGTATCAATATAATTTTTAAAGTTTTGGGGTTTAAGTCTCTTAAGTTTAAAACATAAAAAGGTAACTGAACAGCCATCCAAATTCTATGGCTTCTATTTTTATATCTGATAAGAAAGTACCCTCTGTACTGAATTCATAGTTCCCCCAGGTTACATATTCTTAGGCATATAAATAGCAACAACTGAAGTGCTTTTTTACTTTTTCATGCCTTGCCATTAAATAAATACTAACTTTCTGCTTTAAATCTGTTGAAGGCCCACCATGACTGATTTTGCATAATATAACCAAAGATATACCAACATGGACAATGTAAAACTTACATATACACATGTTTTAATCCTCACACAAGGATGTTTATTGATTTTAGAAAGAGAACATGGGGAGACAGAAAGAAACATTGACTGGTTGCCTCCTATATGCACCCCATCCAGGGATCCAACCCACAGCCTAAGTATATGACTGGGATCAAATTTGCAATGTTTTAATGTACAGGATGACACTCCAACTGAGTCACCCAGCTAGGGCTCACTCATACATTTTGTTGAATACTGCCATTTGACAAAAATACAGCAAGTTATTTTACAACAGTTTGGTTCATCTTGTTGTGCTCCAAATGTATACCTCTAGAAAGCATATATTGTGCAGAAAAAACAAATATTCGATAAAAAAATGGAGAAAAATTTGCAGCAGGCACATTAGTACACCAATGTGTTAAATAAAAGATGCTTAACGTTCTGTCAATGCTATATAATATTAAAAGCAGGCCAAAAACTTCATAAGTTAAATGTGTTAGAAATACTTGTAGCATCAAGAGGATATTTGAATTTTATCATTTATCATAATGTGGATCTCAATAAACTTTTTCCTTTTAAAAAAGAAAGAAAGAAAGAAAAGAAAAGAAAAGAAAAGAAAAGAAAAGAAAAGAAAAGAAAAGAAAAGAAATATTTATAGCAAAAAAAAAAATACAGAATATATACCATGACTGCTGTGGCTCAGTTGGCTGGGTGTCACTGGCCAGTTCAATTCCCAGTGAGGGCACATGTCTGGGTTCTGGGTTCAGTGTCCAGTTGGGGTAAGTACGAGAAGCAAGGGATCAATGTTTCTCTTGTACATTGATGTCTGTCTCCTTCTCTTTCTCCCTCCCTTCCCCTTTCTTTTAATAAAATCTCTAAAATATATATATATATATAAGGATTTTATTTATTTTTAGAGAGAGAGGAAAGGAGGGACAGAGAGAGGGAGGGAAACATCAATGCGCGAGAGAAACATCCATTGATTGCCTCTTGCATGCGCACACCTGGGGACCTGGCCTGCAACCCAGGCATGTGCCCTCACTGGGAGTCAAACCAACAACTTTTCATTTGGGGAGACGATGTCCAACCCACTGAACTATACCAGTCAGAGCTAAAAAACTAAACTAAACTAAAATCTTCTTAATAAAATTTACAGAATACAAGTAGAAACATTTAAAGCCATTGAAAACATCGTGTCTTCTTACAGGTACATAAATCATGTCCATGAAGGTTTTCCCATTCCTTTCCAGCTTATAGAATGTTTACTAATACCCCTGGTTTAACATATAAACCCTCAAACAAGAGTCTGGGTTTAAGTGTATCTAAAGCAATTAATTACCTTTACAGTGGCTAAAAACCTGTCCAAAAGACTGCTAGCCAGAGCAAATGTTTCTGGGTAAAGGTTGAATTGGTACTTGAGTTTGGCCAGCCACTGAATCACTTCATCTCTCTGGGATGCAGAAACATTCTGTAAGGGAACAATTAAAAGATAAAAATTAAAATAAAAGAAAGCAAGTTTCAAGTTATCAAGAATATGTTTAGAATTCTCTTTTTTAAAAGGTTAGCAAATGCTATGGAATGGTGTTTATATGTTAAAAATGTTCTTTTTTAATGTTTTGGAGTTTATTTAAAATCTAGCAAATGAGATAAAATCAGATAAAATTTAGGGAGAGGCTTTAATAACTTCTGACCAAGATGGAAACATAGGTAGACACACTTTGCCTTCTTGCACAAACATAAGGAGGATCACAACTAACCTCAAAATAAAAATCAACCAGAACTGCCAGAAAATCAAACTGTAATAAAGTCCGACAACCAAGGAGTTAAAGAAGAAATATTCATCCAGATGGGTACGAGGGGCAGAGAGGACACACCATATAGCAGCAGTGAAGTATAGCAGATAAAAACCTAGACACCGGAGCCCTGCTGGTGTAGCTCAGTGGATTGAGCACAGGCCTGTGAAGCAAAGGGTCACCGGTTTGATTCCCAGTTGGGGCACATGCCTGGGTTGCGGGCCAGGTCCCCAGTGGGGGACACATGAGAGGCAACCACACACTGATGTTTCTCTCCCTCTCTTTCCCTCCTTTCCCTTCTCTCTAAAAACAAACAAACAAACAAATAAACCTAGACACCAGAAGGACGCCTGATGAGCCAGCGTTCCCAGCCCCAGACCAGACCACGCAGTCCTGGGTTCCAGCATCGGGAAAATAAAACTTCATAACTTCTGCCTGTAAAAACCAGTGGAGATTAGAGTGGTGGAAGAAATTGCCAGTCTCTCAGGAGACTTAGTGTAAAGGACAAGCATAGTCCTAGAACATACACAAACCCATCCGCTCTGCTATTCAGCACCAGGGCACCCCTAGAAGGGTATCAGTCACTTATGGGAAGTGGGGCACGTGACTGGAAATGGGGCAACAGCTGAGCAAGCAGCATTGTTCCCTCTCCAACCCCTCCCCCATATACAGCACCACAAAGCAACAAAGTGGTTTCCCCCCCAAGGTGAATACCTAAGGCTCTGCCCCTTACAAAAAGAAGTAGCTCTACCTCAGACACAGAAACATACACAGGGAGGCTGCCAAATTGAGGAGAAAAAGAAATATGGCCCAAATGAAAGAGATCCAAACTCTAGAAAAAGAACTAGGTAAAATAGACATAGCCAAACTACCCGATCAGAGTTCAAAACACTGGTGACACCAATGCTCAAAGAACTCATTGAGTACAATACATTAAAGAGAAGGAGTGAAGGCTTCACTAAGTAAAATAAAGAAAAACCCACAGGGAACCAACAAGGGATGGAAGCTGGGGTTCAAATCAACAACTTTGAACATAAGGAAGAAATAAACACTCAACTAGTACAGAATGAAGAAACAAGAATTCAGAAAAATGAGAAGAGAGTAAGATGACTCTGGGATATCTCCAAAAGGGCCAACATCCACATCATAGGAATTCCAGGAGAAGAGGAAGAGCAAGAAATGGAAAACTTATTTGAAATAATGAAAGAAAACTTCCCTCCTTTGGCAAAGTAAATAGATATACAAGTCCAGGAAGCATACAGAGTCCCAAACAAGTTGGACCCAAAGAGGGTCACACCAAGGCACATCATAATGAAAATGCTGAAGGTTAAAGATAAAGAGAGTCTTAAAAGCAACAAGAGAGGAGGAGACAGATAGGTACCTAACAAAGGAGTTCCCAAAAGGCTATCAGCTGATTTTTCAAAAGAAACTTTGCAGGCAAGAAGGGACTGGCAAGAAGTATCCAAAATGATGAAAAGCAAGGACCTACAACCAAGATTACTCTATCCAGCAAAGCTATCATTTAAAATGGAAGGGCAGATAAAGGCTTCCCAGACCAGGTAAAGCTACAAGAGTTCACCATCATCAAGCTCTTATTATATTACTTATTTAAGAAAAAGAAGAAGATTACAACTATGAACAGTAAAATGACAACTCACAACTATCAACAACTGAATCTAAAAACAAAACAAAACAAAGCAAAGCAAACAACTAGAACATGAAGAGAATCACAGAAATGGATATCACTGCAGTGTCATCAGCGGGTGCAGGGGGAGGGAGAATGGGGAAAAAGGTACAGGATTAAGAAACATAACTGGTAGATACAAAATATGCTAGGGTGTGTTAAGAACATTATAGAAAATGGAGAAGCCAAAGAACCTGTATTCATGATCCATGGATCTAAACAAAAAGGGAATTGCTGGAGAGAAGGGGGATACAAGGCAGAGGGGGACAAAAGGGAAAAGATTGAGACAACTATAATAGCATAATCAATAAAATATACTTAAAAAAGCATTAGGGAGTGGGGCATGGGGGACCAAATGCTAATGGAAAACCAAATACAATAAATATTAAATTAAAAAAAAATAAAATAAGAACTCCTCCAAAAAAATCTGTATGTACTGGTTATAGCATTTAACATCAATATCTAATATTACCATTCTTTACTAAATAAAATCTTCACTGTGTCACCTCACCATCTATACTTTAATTAATTTGAAGTGTTCAGGTAACATAACATTTTAAAGTTTAAGTAACACTGTTATCAATTGGCAGTAATTTTGGAATTAAGTTTTTCCAATTTTTAAAAATAAGAAAACATAGTGAATTCCTAAGACAGCAAATAGGCATTAAACTATCTTAGGAAATATAAACAGACTATGATAACAAAATGATAGCCCATTAAAAACAAAGCTAAAGTCAACAGGAAATAAATAAAAGATATGAGGGACAACAGACAAATTACACATTGAAAAATGATGAAAGAATACTAATGGGGAAATTCACCTGACCTAATTACCACTGGAGAGATTATTACACAAATACAAAACATATTGTTGTTTTAATCCTCCCACATATTATTTTTAACTGCTGAATATAGGCTTAATTTTTAGAGGATACACACTTTAAAGCAGTAATGATTTAGATACCTTTACTCTTGAGTTTTTCGGGCACCATAAAAATAAAACTAACTTAGCAATACTTAATCTAATAATAAATAAAACACATCTATATGAGTACTACTTCTGCCAGGTAAACAAAACAAAGTGCAGAAATGACTCTGTGATTAGTAGAAAAGAGTATTTTCAGTAACTGAGGGTTCCAAACAAGTAAAAGTGTAATCCAAACTCTGCCCTCAGAATCATTTTTTATGGAAAACTCTTTAAAAATATATTACTTAGCCCTGGCTGGTGTGGCTCAGTGGACTGAGTGCTGGCCTGCAAACCAAAGGGTCATTGGTTCAATTCCCAGTCAGGGCGTATGTCTGGGTTGTGGGCCAGGTCCCCAATAGGGGGTGCGTGAGAGGCAACCACACACTGACATTTCTCTCCCTCCCTTCCCCTCTCTCTAAAAACAAATCAATAAAAGTCTTTTTAAAAAATAAATAAAAATATATTACTTATATTATTCCTCAGAAAGTACAGAGACCATAGCTTAAAATGTTTTCCTGATCACTCAGGGTCAACTTTACCAAAAGAGAGGGGCATTAAGAGCTATGAAAACAAGAAGGGCAAGGTATCTCCTCAAACAGGTATTTCAACTGGACTTTCTTCTCTTTCCTTTCGGATTCCTTTGGTGTTATAAGGAATATGTGATTTGGTGCTTATTATCATCTCAGCCATTCCACTGGCTAATTTATTTTATTCCAGCTCCATTTTCTGTCACTTTTCAGCTTTGGCATTACAAAGTAAACTGTTTCTCTGTGTTGGCCAAACCAAAACTAATTACGTATACAATTGTTACATCTAGCTCTAAACTCAGTTGTAACTGAATTTATAAGGTTAATCACCATACATCCACCTTCTGATCAATTTGTCAAATAAAGACTGATCTTAGAATACTGCACAGTTAATACTGAAAATGAGATATAGTTTACAACCTGTGACATTAACATCTCACCATTAAGCTGGTGTTAAAAATATGAACAATATGAAAACACCTGACAATCGACATTTTATTCTGTCCATATTAATAAACATTAAGTGTCTATCATATTTTAAGTCCTGGGTATACAATGATGAATGAAAACTCCTTGTTTAAACTTCAAAACTTAAAAGTCTCAAGGTAAGACAATCAATCAAGAAATGTAGAAAAACTATGGTAAATGCTGTAAGTGGCATGCAGAGAATGCTGGGGTACAGACTGGAAGGGCATATGGCTCAGTGTGGGAGTCGAGTTAAAGCATCTTACAGGAGACAGCAACTAAGTGATATATTAAAAGTAAAAAAAGTACCCTGGCTGGTGTGGCTCAGTGGATTGAGCACCAGCCTGCGAACCAAAGGATCACATGTTCGATTCCCAGTCAGGGCACATGCCTGGGTTGCCAGGTTCCCAATAGGGGGTGCATGAGAGGCAACCACACATTGATGTTTTTCTCTCCCTCTCTTTCTCCCAATCATTCCCCTCTGTCTAAAAATAAATAAATATTTTTAAAAATTAATAAAATCTCTCTTCGTAAAAAAAGAGGAGGAAATGATTTTACAAGGCAAGGAAAAGAGCCACATGAATTTTATTCTGAAGGACAGGAATGTCAACCTGGAGGCAATAACCTATTGTTAAGCTCCTCCACTTCCAACTATATACAAGATGTTGAAAAAGACTGCTAGAACCAATACTCTGATATTCAGTGACACAATTCCATGAATCAAAAAGAAATATAAAAAGATTCATGGGACTGAAGCTATGGGGCTTAACAGGTTCTGAGTGCATAGAGTAGCAGGGGAATTTATGTCATAGAGAGACTACTGTCCAACATGACACAGAAAACTGGAGTTGGGCTATTACAGCCAACAGTTGGACTCTCTGCCCACAAGCAGAGTCTGAAAAAAGCTGCAAAACACTACTGTTTGAATCTATGGCTTCTCCAGGAAGGTCAGAAGACACTAACACAGCCCTACAGCTGGGCCTTGGTTCAAGCACTGTTAAGGAAGGTCACTGGTTCTACAATATCCCATTTTACATAGAGCCCTGAGGTGCCTGATACTTTAAGATCTAGTTCTGAACTAGGTGGCCCTAAAGGTCCCTGGAACCAAGTGAAGACAGTCACAAAAATTCTAGATGGAAAGAGTTAAACATTCAAGAGAAATTAAATTCCTACCAAGATAAGTTTTTATCTAAAATTCCAAAACCATGAGAAAAGTAATGTCAACTAAGCTATCCAAACAAATCAATGATATGGAAGTAAAGTCACACAAGGAGGGAGAGACAGTGGTATAGTCTAATGAAAATGAAGAGACTTTTAGGGAGGTGAAAGAACAATTCTAGAGTAGCAATGAGGAATAAGAACACCATTAATTCCACTGTCAGGTCAGAGATACAATCTGGGGGTATAGGACAACAAACATCCCTACATGACAGATTATATTACATATAATGTGACTACCTGGTGTCTGACATTAAACAAATAAAACACACATGTAATTGTAAGAAGTGCCACAAAAGATAGACATAATGTGCTATTAGTGTGTAATTCAAAGGAACACAGCTAAGTAGATTTCCATATCACAGTTATAACTGTTATAATTTATATGAAATGGAAACAAAGAATATAAAAAGCACCCAAGTATTATTGTCTTTTAGCACCTCTAAATATACTTGATGCTCTAACGATACCAGAAAAAAACAAGTTTACAAAATATTACATATAATTACAATACAATTAGTTACGAAAGTGATAATGACAGTATCTTTGAACTTTAATGTACTATATATTAAAATTTGAAAATAGGGCCAAGAAAGCATTTCTACATTGCCAGTATTATCATTACTAGCCAAAACTAACAACAACAAAAAACACACACAAACAAAAGCTAATAGTCTAAAAAGACTCCCTCTTGTTGGAGCTATTACAAATGACATCACTTAAATTTTTAAATTTGGACTTTTGGCCAAGATGGAGGCATAGGTAAACACACTGTGCCTCCTCGCACAACCAAAGTAAGGACAACAACAATTTAGAAAAAAGTAACAACCAGAACTGACAGAAAATTGAACTGTATGGAAGTCTGACAACCAAGTAGCTAAAAGAGACACATTCATCCAGACTGGTAGGAGGGGCGGGGTCCTGTGGCATCCAGCAGCTAAATGGAGAGGGGTCGCGGAAGCAGTAGCTCTGCAAGGCAGCAACTGACAAACCCCAGGCGCGCCCGTCGGCAGTGCGCAGACCCTGGGCACCTGGTAGCATCAGGCGGACCCAGCAAGGCGGCAATTGTGAAGCTGGGCACAGCATGAAAGGCGGCAATTGTGAAGCTGGGCACAGCATGAAAGGCGACTGGCTGACCAGGTAGTCCCACATTTGCAAAGACAAACCAGGCGAAAATGGGTAGCCAGACTGCGCAACCGAGGGTCCCAGCGCAAGGAAATAAAGCCTCAAAACACTGACTGAAAACACCTGTGAGGGTTCAGGTGCAGGAGACACTCCTGGCCTCACAGGAGAGTTCATTGGAGAGACCCACAGGGTCCTAGAACATACACAAGCCCACCCACTGGGAATCAGCACCACAAAGGCCCAGGTTATTTGGGGGAAGCACGGAAGGGACTGAAATCTGACTCTAGAGAGCAGAGCAAGGGCCACTGTTCACTCTTGGACCCCGCCCCCACATACAGCATCACAACCCAGGGACTGGGTTGACCCGCCCCTCACTACATAACAGGCCAGACAAGAAAAAAAAAAAAAAAAATTGGCCCAAATGAAGAACAAATCAAAGCTCCAGAACAAATACAACTAAGTGAAGAAGAGATAACAAACCTATCAGATGCACAGTTCAAAGCACTGGTGATTGGGATGCTCACAGAACTGGTTGAATCTGGTTGCAAATTAGATGAAAAAATGAAGGCTACACTAAGTGAAATGAAGGAAAATGCATAGGGAACCAATAGTGATGGGAAGAAAACTGGGACTCAAATCAATGGAGTTGACCAGAAGGAAGAAAGAAACAACCAAACAGAAAACAAGGAAGAAACAAGAATTGGAAAAATGAGGAGAGGCTTAGGAACCTCCAGGACATCTTTAAATGTTCCAACATCTGAATTGTAGGGGTACCAGAAGGGGAAGAGGAAGAGCAACAAACATCTGGAAAACTTATCTGAACAAATAATAAAGGAAAACATCCCCAATCTGGCAAAAGGAAATACACTTCCAGGAAGTCCAGGAAGCTCAAAGTCCCAAACAAGTTGGACCCAAGGAAGCACACACCAAGGCACATCATAATTACATTAGCCAAGACTAAAATGAAGGAGAGAATCCTAGAAGCAGCAAGAGATAAGGAGACAGTAACCTACAAAGGAGTTCCCATCAGACTGTCAGCTGATTTCTTAAAAGAGACCTTGTAGGCAAGAAGGGGCTGGAAAGAAGTATTCAAAATCATGAAAGGTAGGGACCTACATCCTAAATTGCTCTATTCAGCAAAGCTGTCATTTAGAATGGAAGGGCAGATAAAGTGCTTCTCAGATAAGGTCAAGTTCAAGGAGTTCATCATCACCAAGCCCGTATTATATGAAATGTTAAAGGGACTTATCTAAGAAAAAGATAAAAAACATGTATAGTAAAATGATAGCAAACTCAGTTATTAACAACCACACCTAAAACAAAAGCAAACTAAGCCAACAGCTAGAACAGGAACAGAAACACTAGAAATGGAGATCACATGGAGGGTTAGCAACAGGGGAGTGGGAGGAGGAGAGGGGGGGAAAAGGTACAGAGAATAAGTAGCATAGACGGTGGGTAGAAAATAGACAGGGGGAGGTTAAGAACAGTATAGGAAATGTAGAAGCCAAAGAATTTATATGTATGACCCATGGACATGAATTAAAGGGGGGGAATACAGGTGGGAGGGGGTGTGCAGGGCAGAGGGGCATAAAGGGGGGAAATGGGACAACTGTAATAGAATAATCAATAAAGTATATTTAAAAATAAAAAATAAAAATAAATAAAAACAATAAGAATCCCCCTAAAGATTCTGATTTGCCTAGTGGCCCAGGGGCTTGAGATCCTATATTTGAAAAACCATATAATTAGGAGGCTTTTAAGATTTTTTAGAGTTTAAAAATTCTAATAAAACTATCTTTATATAAATAGAGTTGTTTTATCTTTGTATATGAAAAGCACTTTTGAAAAAATAAATCAGAAATATCAAAAATGTCACTTTGAGAGCTTCCAAGATGGAGGCATAGATGGATACACTTCACTTCCTCACACAACCAAAAATAACAACCAATTTAAAAACAAAAAATAACCAGAACTGTCAGAAAAATGGAACTGTATGGAAGTCCAACTTCCATAGGAGTTAAACAAACATTCATCCAGACTGGTAGGAAGGACAGAGACAGGAAGCTAGTGGGTAAGGATGAGATCACAGGACAAGGAGGAGGCTGGTGGACCAGGGTAGCTGATGCGGCAAGTGGCAGATGAGGATATCCCACATTCCCATGTGCACAAGCCAGGAGAAACACTGGGGAGCAAGACAGACTGCACAACCCAGGGTTTCAGCCCGGGAAACTGAAGCCTCAAAACCTATGGCTACAAAAATCTGTGAGGGATGCAGCAATGGGAGAAATTCCTAGCCTCATAAGAAAGTCCACTGGAGAGAGGCACTGGGTCCTACAATGTACACAAGCCCACACACCCAGGAATCAGCATCAGTAGGGCCCAATTTGTTTCTGGGTGGGTAGTGGGGGAAGTGACTGAAAGCAGGGCAAGAGCTGAGCAAGCTATATTGTTACCTTTCTGACTCCTCTTCCACATTCAGCACTACAATGCAATGATGTGGGTTGACCAGCCCTGGCAAATACCAGGGCTCCGCCCCTTACAACAGAACAAGTGCACTGAGACAAAAGAAACAGCCCAAATGAAAGAATAGATCAAAACTCCAGAAAAGGAACTAAGCGACAAGCAGATAGCCAACCTATCAGATGCACAGTTCAA